>CM059216.1:16418585-16501085 GCA_030347435.1 Clarias fuscus | reverse complement strand
AAACTTGTGATTTATATGATTTATTTATATGCTTCTTATATATCTTGTAGTTCTTTGCTCTTAGCATTGCACTAGTAATTTCAGGTCAGTTTTCATATTACCCTGTGTCTATTGACTATATGTAAGATACACTGTACAGTGTGCAACTAATCTTATACAAGTCTTTGTGTTACGGTCTCTATGGGTGCTGGATATTTGTAATTTCCTTCTGGATCAATAACATATCTATCATATATAAAGTAATGAAGCATTAAAGATTTAATCCACCTCAGCCAAAATCGGAGAAATCAGATTTTTAAAATTCTTTTTAAATAATATAACGTGCTGGCAACTTACACTCAAGTTTCAAGGCAAACACATTTGCTCAAAATCTTGACAAAGGGAGATGTACACCCTCAGCTCAAGTGCCAAGTCGGATTTATGTTAGCAGATGTGAAGTAGGTTGTGGTTTGCTTTTACAAATTCTCCCTGTTGCTGCTAGAGCACTGTCTGCTTAACACCATTAAGTGCTGTAGGAACACGAGAGCTAGTTTGTTTGACTTCCTCTCCGTCTCTGAGACACCAGCTGTGTCTGGCAATGAGTCTGCAAACAGAAGTTGCAAGGAACATCATGCCACTCATGCTAACTTAACTTCCTCGATTTCCTGAAGAGCAATGAAGTGGTGCAGGTTGCTAGTTCTGACACTCTTTTAGTGAAAGATGCTTAACATAATGCACCTGCACCATGGCTGCGAAAAAAGAAGTGTGAGGTAAATCTATTTTTAACCTCTAATAACGAGTTAGACTTACAGCTGGGTGACGAATTAAAGGAAAAAGTATGTTTTCTTAGTTTGGGTGTCGTGCTCCCATGAGCTTTGATTCATCTTGTCAGAGATTCTCTGGAACTGTTATAGAGGAATGAAATGATTCCTTTAAATGATGTTCTCTCAACTGGTATTTTGATGGTGGTGTCTTATACTGTACATCAATCTAAAATCTCTCATAGGTGTTCAACTAGTTTGAGATTGGGTGAAGACCATAGAACACAATGGCTCTCTGACTGACAAAAGTTCACCGTGGTATGAAGGTGAGTAGTCTGAATAACTTGTATAAGTGGTATGGCTGTCTTTATTTTATCGTTAGAACATTTGTGTTAATTTAACAAGAGAGAGTGTGGTATGCAGCCATCTAGGAATAAACACAACTGTGAAGCACATTTAACGTATATAAGTCTCTGAATCCACGAAATGTACAATTTTCTTAGTGCCTTTGATGTAAGAGAAAATCTCTTTTAACACATGGAAAGAGATTTCAAAACAAAATAGTTATGGCAAATAACAGGTCCAGAAGGAGCTTGTTAAAAATCCTCCCTGTTGGAAGAAGGAGCGTTATTGCTCTACCCAAGTACACCAAAACAGATCAAATAGGACTTGATGCTGTGTGTTAGATGCTTCAGAAAGCTGGTAAGCTGCTGCTTTATTCATGTGCATGAAGGCTCTGCCAGCCGAGAAAAACCCCTGCTGTCTCTTCCAGCACATCAAGGTTTCTCGCCTGCACACGCCTAGGCCCAGGTTGCCGCTCTGACAAACCCTATTAAAAAGCAACAGGGATTAATGCGCCCCAAGTCACTTTGAGAACTGATTGATGGGTCCTCTGCCTCAGCACAGTTACAGCCTAAAAACTGAGTCCGGCCCACTGGAGTAATCAGAACACACTCATTCTGCTCATGGAGGTGGAATTCAAAAGGAATGAGTACTAATCTTTTTTTTGGAGGGACGCAGAGTAGGATTTTAGAAAAAGACAGAAATGTACGCAGAGGATGTAGGGGATACAGGCAGCTTATCATCTGCCAATTGTGAGCACTGATAAAGATAGGCCACATCTTCAGAAGCAGCTTTGGATATTCAAGACAATGTGAGTTTCAGAGTTTCTCCACTCATAGCATAACAACATGAGGAAATAAAGCTTTATTCTTCATAAGCGCCATATGCTGCATAAGCTGTTCTTTCTTGTTCGGTGTGGATGAATAGAGCTGTGCTTGGGTAATTGCCTCTTTTTAAAACATTTATTACGACCCTGAAATCTGTGCAGTGTTACACAACAGGTGTAAACAATAAGTGTGGACTCATGCTGGCACAAAAACACCCCCTCACACGCACACACACACACACACACACACATAGATATACAACCTGGTCTAACACTTAACCAAAGAAATAAACACAAATGAGTCACTTTGCCAGTGAGAGGAGAAATAATTGGTTCACTTCCCATTATGTTACTAAGCAATAATAACGGTAAACATGCTTCTAAGACTGGTACAAAAAAAAAGAAAGAAATTCCTGAGCAGGTGGACTATACCAACACATTTTCCTCCCTTTTAAAAGCAATTATGTGTATCTCACAAGGTGAAACAACAATCTAAAGATTTTTTTTCTCCCATCAGCATTTACAGTTTAGAGGACATCCCTTAATTGCCCTCTCTGAATTTACCATCCCAAGGCCCCCTGTCATTATGGCTGCACTGAAGTCCTAATGAGTGGAATTGTCATCCACAAAGACGCCCCCCCTTTTCCCCTGCTGTGTGAGCACATTAGGTCCAGACAGCTCATTTCCATTCCCCTGCCATCTCTCCAGAAATGACGTGCGATCCTCGAAACTGTTTATTTCCAAATTCAGACCTCCTCCGCGGCAGCCATCGGCTTCAATTACCAGTTTTCCTGAGCGCAGCCATCAGGCAGCCTGACACTGAGGTCCAACCTAATTCCCACCTTCTCCAGAGTCAAGAGCATAATGTGCAGATAAAAAAGGTGGAAAATAGCCTGCGCCTCATTAGCATGCAGCGGCTGCCTGTTCATTTGCTCGCTCGCGAATGAAAGTTCTGACACTCGCCTGCCTTCCCCAATATGAGAATGATCCTCTTCAGACAGTGTGCTGTCCTTACTGCAATGGGAGGTCACTGAGGGAGGGGGGTTATACTGACCCCTGCTAGCTGTTCCCTGCTACAAAGGGGCTGGTCAGGAGAGAACTGGAAAGGGGGGGGGGGGGGGGGGGGGGGACGGTATTGATTCTGGGAGCAGCTCATTAACTGCTGAATCAACACATTACAGCTGTATTTGTAGCGCGTGCAGCCGAATTGTTTACAAGTGTCTTTAGCACAGGCCAAAAGCTAGCACTGGCGGGGCATGATCGCACTCATTAGCTTGTGACCCATGCGATTAGATGTTATCCGATACAGTGCAATCTGCAGCGTCTGTTTGACCAGGTCTCATGCCCTGCATTGGCCTCAGCCTATTACTGCCCCTCACTCTCTATCCCTCTCTGCCTCGCTCTCTTCTTTCCTTCACTCACCGCTATCCATGAATGTATCCATTAGTCCACCCATGTGTAAATTGTTTTCACCTGCACAGCGGGCAGACAGCGAAGCAGAGGCACTGGACGTGTGATTTGCTATGCATGAGCTTTCTAATCAGCTGCAGAGTAACACAATTCTTCTGCTCCTCATGGATATAGTGGGGGAAAGGGGTCTCTCAAATGCACAATCTGCAATCACTATGCATGCGACGTTTTGGGGACACAGGAAGACCGGTGACTGAGTTCATCATATAAACTTGCCTTGTATAATGCAGATGGCTTAATGCAAGAGATACAGTGCTCATTCACTAGAGCTGGGGGATTGGGTGGTAATTTGACCTAGCAGACACAGCCCACATGAGCACATTTTCCAGTGACAGTGTCAGCAGAAGGTGAGCCACAATGAGTGAGAACGTGTGCACACCCTTACACACATAAATAAATGCTGCATGCTGTCAATCCTCCTTTTAGCCGCGCAGCGTTTTTAGAGCAGGTTGTGGTGTCAAATAGGGCCTTTGGGGTGGAAATGATTGACCAGGAAAGGTCAACAGTTACGGCATGGAGGCATGAAAAAAGCACATCTATTAGTTCACTAAGTAGAGTATTGTAACAGTGGGCTATATACAGAATCAGTGACTTTAAATCAAAAGCATGCAAAAGTTAAATCAATAGTCGCCTGGAGAAAATAAATTGTATTCAGTGTCATGTACACAGCTGTTTAAATTGTTTTCTTGTTTCAAATTATTGGAAATACTGTTTTTTTCCCCCCAGGTCAAGGGTTGTTCAGTGTTATAAATCTTGAGCCTCCTTTTAAAGGGAAAAAATAAACGAAAAACAGATTATTTATATGTATAGCAAATATAGAGGCTAATGATTCAGAAAAAGTTATAGTCATGATAATAATATTAATTTCCTTTCGTTGAAAATTTTGTCAAAATTTTATTGGCCACCAGTATATAAAATAATCACAAACCAGTATCTAAAAATGTCACACTATTACACAGGTCTTAATCTACGATCTACAATGTTTTTGTACACTCGGGTGAATGGGAATTGCTGTTTCAGTATGTGTGTGTTTTCAAAGTTTTGAGAATTACATAAATATTGGAAATTGGAAAAGTTGCTGCTTAAGTTTTTATAATAGCAATTTGCATATACTAAAGAATGTTATGAAGAGTGATCAGATGAATTGCATAGTCCTTCTTTGCCATGAAAATGAACTTAATCCCGAAAAAAAACTTTCCACTGCATTTCATTGCTGTCGTTAAAGGACCTGCTGAGATCATTTCAGTAATCGTTTTGTTAACTCAGGTGAGAATGTTGACGAGCACAAGGCTGCACTGTAAAAAATCCAACTAGCAAAATGTTGGCATAATGAGTATTTATTAGTAATCTGGACAATAAGACATGAACAAAACTGACTGAACTAGTGAAAACAAGTTCATTAAAAACTCGCTGGGTCAACTAAGGTTTAATGACTGACCAGACGTTCTAATGCAAGTTAACACGCGCAGAAGTTACGGTTCGAAAGTTGGCGCACGCGCTCTGTTACGGTTCTGATGATGGCGCATGCGCGCTGATGCGTTTCTGAAGTTGGCGCATGCGTGTTGGGTGCAGCGGGTATTTTGAACATCATCTGGATTAGCAGCTCGTTTCTCCACCTCACAACGGACAACTTCTTTTAAACTTTGGTAAGTGCATATATTTATATCGAAGTCAATCAATATATTTTGTATTATTTTGAGTTTACTACATTTGTTATTTATTACAGGTGTTGCATATTATGAAGTATATTTAATTATATTAGAAATATAACATTTAGAATTGAATATTATTTAATTATTATTTACAGTAGATGATTATTTTCTTTATATCCCTGCATGTGTGATGTTTGATTTATTGGTTATGTTGCTTATGTTAAGAGGAACTAAAAGGTTACCTGCCTGGGGTTTCCCATGGGACAGGTGAGAGTGTGACACGGTGTGAGAGAAGCACATGAGGAGAGCAGTTTGTCTTGCCGTTTGGCTTAATAAAATAAGTTGTCGCAAACTTAACTGTAGCCGTTTATTACCCGAAGCCAGAGAGACTGGAGAATAATAAGACAAGTCTAGAAAGTCTGGTTAAATTCATAATAACGCTTCTACACTTGGTATTTAAAATCTGCAGTATTTGCACCACAGTATTTGTAATCTTTGCATTTAACGTTTCAGAACACATTCTCTCAATATTCTCCTGGATAAACACATTTCCAGACTTCATCACAAGACCGCAAACTTTGCCATTTCATATAAGTAAACATTTACAATGCAGTATTTTTTAATGATTTTAAGAACGAAGTATGAAGTTAGGGCAAAAGATAATTATTGTTATACTTTACTAGTTTTTTTTTAATGTGAGACTATTCATACCCCATTTCATTAAATATAACAAAAAAAGTAAAAAGACTATTGAATATTTTGGTCAATATAATTGGTCAGATTAGCTCTGCACTAACGTTCAAAAGTTTTAGATCTGTATTATTTGTAGTTTTATGTTAATCAATGCTACATTTATTTGATCAATATAAAATACTACATTTATTTGATATAGTAAAACTGGAATAAGGTGACAATGTTAGACTTCAAAATTTCTGTTATCTACTGGAATGTGCTGTACTTAAAACTGTAATTTATTGCTCTTGACATTTGAGTAATGATGCAGAACATTAAGCTTAGTCTTTAGTGTCACATGGTCTTCAGAAATCCCTCTAATATGAGGATCTGATCATGGGAAAATTTCTTGATTTATAGAGAGTTATAGTTTTTTTTTTGCCAATTTTAATAATAATAAGAATGTCATTTAGTCCTGGGGGGGGAGGGGGGGGGGTGTATTGTTTCCACAAAACTCAATAAATGTTTCTTGATCATTATGAATAAACTAAAGAAATAGTGATTTCTGCGGATCATGTGACACTGAAGACTGGAGTAATGATGCAGAAAATACAGCTTTACATCACAGCAATGAATAAAACAATTTAAATACATTCCAATGGAACAAAGGTGCTATATTTCACTGTTTTACTGTATTTCTGATCAAATAAATGTAACCTTCATGAAAACTTGTGCGAGTTCAGTTAGATCTGCTCTGAAGCACAGTTCTTCTCTTGGAAAACATATAAGAAATAGAGAGATCATATTTTGCCCCTTACAGAAATGTAGATTCAAGCTTTAGCAGCCATCAAAGATTTCAGATTAATGCATAAGGAATCAGAGAAAATCTTGAAAGAAACAGAACCTGAGCTGAACAGTGAACCTGAAGCTGGGACTTCACCTTGTTCAAATGTACAGTACAGTCGTGGCCAAAAGTTTTGAGAATTACATAAATATTGGAAATTGGAAAAGTTGCTGCTTAAGTTTTTATAATAGCAATTTGCATATACTCCAGAATGTTATGAAGAGTGATCAGATGAATTGCATAGTCCTTCTTTGCCAAGAAATTTAACTTAATCCCGAAAAAAAACTTCTCCACTGCATTTGATTGCTGTCATTAAAGGACCTGCTGAGATCATTTCAGTAATCGTCTTGTTAACTCAGGTGAGAATGTTGACGAGCACAAGGCTGGAGATCATTTTGTCAGGCTGTTGGGTTAGAATGGCAGACTTGACATGTTAAAAGGAGGGTGATGCTTGAAATCATTGTTCTTTCATTGTTAACCATGATGACCTGCAAAGAAACGTGTGCAGCCATTATTGCGTTGCATAAAAATGGCTTCACAGGCAAGGATATTGTGGCTACTAAGATTGCACCTAAATCAACAATTTATAGGATCATCAAGAACTTCAAGGAAGGAGGTTCAATTCTTGTTAAGAAGGCTTCAGAGCGTCCAAGAAAGTCCAGCAAGCTCCAGGAAGGGAGTGGGCTCACTCACAATTTTGCCCAAAAACACAGCCATGAATAAAGAATGGTACCAAAACATCCTCCAACAGCAACTTCTGACAACAATCCAACAACAGTTTGGTGAAGAACAATGCATTTTCCAGCACGATGGAGCACCGTGCCATAAGGCAAAAGTGATAACTAAGTGGCTCAGGGACCAAAACATTGAAATTTTGGGTCCATGGCCTGGAAACTCCCCAGATCTTAATCCCAATGAGAACTTGTGGTCAATCCTCAAGAGGCGGGTGGACAAACAAAAACCCACTAATTCTGACAAACTCCAAGAAGTGATTAGGAAAGAATGGGTTGCTATCAGTCAGGATTTGGCCCAGAAGTTGATTGAGAGCAGCCCAGTCGAATTGCAGAGGTCCTGAAAAAGAAGGGCCAACACTGCAAATACTGACTCTTTGCATAAATGTCACGTAATTGTCGATAAAAGCCTTTGAAACGTATGAAGTGCTTGTAATTATATTTCAGTACATCACAGAAACAACTGAAATAAAGATCTAAAAGCAGTTTAGCAGCAAACCTTGTGAAAACTAATATTTGTGTCATTCTCAAAACTTTTGGCCACGACTGTATATTCTATACTGCCGTAAAATATTTTTTTAGGATATTGCATGTAAAATGTATTGCCACTTGAGCTGATATTGTGCAAGGAAATGTAACAGGATCAAGGATATACAAATGTATAATTGAGGCACAATAATGCTAAACATATCTTTCATGTACGCTTATGAATAATGTAGACATTTGAATCTTCGAAATAATTGACCATGCACTATGGACAAGGCAATAGTTTTTCAAACAACGAGTTCTTTCCACGGCTCTCAGTAAGACTACCACCTAAATCATCACTGTATATGCATGTTGCCTGCTCAAACTGTTCTTCCTTCACTTATTCTACTCAGTTTACACAGTATAAACACAAACACAAACATGGGGACAGAAACAAATGTACTAACAAATGTTTTTAACACATAATGCACATGATGTTCTAAACTTGAAAATGATCTGGTAATTTCATACAAACATTATAAAAGAATGAATAAAATTACAAAATATTCATCTCATGCTTTTGGCAGAAAATTATGGGCCTCTCTAGTGTAGATTGCTATCAGTGAGTATAGCAGCAAGTTGTATTCGGTAGGATAACCTTTATTTTACTCACTGATTGTCACAGTCGGGCCAGGCTCCGACACCACCAGCCAAACACCGCGCCCTTTATCACCGGAGTATTAATCAGTATCACCTGAGGCTAATCAACACACGCCCATAAAAGCACACACCGCGCTGCACTCAGTGTCCGGGCTCGTTTAACGAAAGTGGACCGAATCTCCGAGATTACTCGTGAGCAGTATATGTCTTCTGCATTACTTACCTGTATTCTCTGTTTCCTAGAAAGTATCCAAGTCGAGCGTCCTCAGCTTCATCTCCACGGCCCCGTGGTGTGTGCTCTCCGTCAAAGAATCACCAGTCATCAACTTCCTTTATTTCCAGAAAAGCAACGTTTCGATACAGAACTGCCATTGTCTGCTACGTCTCGTTAAGCTGCCATTTCCGCACTCCTAGCAAATAAACGATTGCTCATCTTTAAACTTACCATCGTGTGTGTGAGTTCGTCCTTATTACAGAAGCCCGGACCGTACCACCGATTAGGATGAGCGATCCCGAACCCATCCAAGCACTGGTGGAGGAGTTACGCCGGATTTTCGTAACAACACCGCAGACATTACCGAGCGTATCCACCGGCGCTTCCAGCACTTCCTCGACGGCCCCGGTTCCCAGTCCGATGGTGCGACCAGCGCCCTTCTCTGGCGCGGCAGGGAATTGCAAGGGTTTTTTGCTGCAGTGCTCACTCACCTTCGCTATGCAACCTGCATGTTATCCCAATGACAAAGCAAAGATCGCCTATATAATTTCACTTCTATCGGGACAGGCTTTGCAGTGGGCGGAGTCGATCTGGTCACAGGCTGGACCACTAACGGACTCTTATGAACTCTTCGTTTCACATTTCAGGGAGGTGTTTGAGCGTACAGACAGTGAAGGATCGGCAGGAGAACAGCTATATCACCTTACGCAAGGTAATCTTTCAATTCAAGATTATGCATTACGTTTCCGTACCTTAGCAGCGACCAGCGGGTGGAATGAGCAAGCCCTCATCACCACCTACCGTCAGGGGTTGGAGCCCAATCTGCGGCTTATGCTGGCGACTCACGATGACTCCATCGGTCTCGAGCAGTTTATCCAACTTTCTATTCGCTGTGCTGCACGTCTCGCCTCCTGCCGCACTGACCCAAGGAACCCTGCAGTGCTTCTCTTCGGGCATCCGAGGAATCCACGATCCTCCGATCCAGACGAGGAACCGATGCAGCTGGACAGGGGAAGGATTTCACCCTCTGAACGACAAAGACGGCTGACCCAGAGTCTGTGCCTATACTGTGGTAGCGCAGGGCACTCTAGGCTGGAGTGCCCCATTCGTCCCCCTCGGCAGGAGGTGAGTGCTCTGTATACTCATGTCGAACGGTTACAACCCCTCACCACAAATGTAATTCTTACTGCCTCTTGCCTTACGATTTCAGTGGCCGCTCTCCTCGACTCTGGGTCAGCCGGAAACTTCATCTCCGGAGAGCTGTGCCGACGGCTCAAGATCAAAACCACCCAGACGGAAAAACTCTTCCAGGTACAATCCATAACTGGAAAACCCCTGTCCAGGAAGTCAGTCCATCTTTATGCGGGCCCTGTTACATTACAAATTGGACTGTGTCACAGAGAGGAAATCACATTTTTGGTATTGGAGGAATCCACCTCGGACGTCGTCTTGGGGCGCCCATGGCTGATAAAGCACGATCCTATCCTCTCGTGGGCCACAGGAGAAATTCTTAAGTGGGGAAGGACCTGCTTTGAAAATTGTTTTCCCCAGCTACCACTAAAACCAAACATTCTCAACCTACAATCCACATCGATCGAGAGTCCAGTAGATAAACAGTCTGTGGACATTCCCCACCAATATTCCGCATTCGCAGATGTCTTCTGTCCAAAAAGAGCCACACAGTTACCACCCCATCGGCGATGGGACTGTGCGATTGACCTTCTCCCCGGAGAACCACTACCTCATGGACGCATATACCCACTCTCACTCCCCGAAAGAAGGGCCATGGAGGAGTACATCACTGAGGCTCTCCGACAAGGTTACATCCGACCGTCCACTTCCCCAGCGGCTTCCAGTTTCTTCTTCGTGGCCAAAAGGGAAGGCGGCCTTCGGCCCTGCATCGATTATCGCACTCTCAACAAAGCCACTGTGAAGTTTAGGTATCCATTGCCCCTAGTACCAGCCGCCTTAGAGTGTCTCCGGGAGGCTATGTTCTTCACCAAACTGGACCTCCGGCGCGCCTATAACCTAATCCGCATCAGGAAGGGCGATGAGTGGAAGACGGCATTTGTCACACCTACAGGGCACTACGAATACCTTGTTATGCCCTACGGCCTCGTCAACGCCCCAGCCGTCTTCCAGAACTTCATGCACGAAACCCTCCGGGATTTCCTTCATCAATTCGTCATCGTTTATATTGACGATATTCTTATCTATTCCAAGTCCGAGTGTGAACACCGTCAACACGTCATGAGGGTGCTTCACCGTCTACGCCAGTTCCAACTCTTTCTCAAAGCTGAAAAATGCTCTTTCCACCAAACGTCCGTCAAGTTTCTGGGGTACATCATTGACCGTAACGGAGTGAGGATGGACGAACAGAAAGTTTCCACCATTGCTACCTGGCCAGAACCTACCACCATCAAGGAGCTGCAGCGCTTTCTAGGGTTTGCCAACTTTTATCGGAGGTTCATTGTAAATTACAGCATTACAGCCAGCCCTTTGACCTCCTTACTCCGTGATAAGCCCAGGTCGCTGAAATGGTCACCAGAAGCCACCTCAGCTTTCCAGCAACTCAAACAAGCCTTCATATCCGCACCAATCCTCGTTCACCCCAATCCAGAACTCCCGTTTGTGGTGGAGGTTGATGCCTCGACAACCGGGGTGGGAGCAATTCTCTCCCAACGACCCCACTGAAACTTCACCCATGCGCCTTCTTTTCAAGGAAATTTAACCCCGCTGAAGTGAACTATGACATCGGAGATCGCGAGTTATTGGCCATTAAATTGGCTCTCGATGAATGGAGGCACTGGTTAGAAGGAGCAACACACCAGTTCATGGTGCTGACCGATCATAAGAACTTGCAGTACTTGCGGGAGGCCAAGAGGCTCAACCCTAGACAGGCAAGATGGGCCATGTTCTTCTCCCGGTTTGACTTTCAGATATCCTATATACCGGGTTCGAGAAACACCAAGGCCGATGCTCTCTCCAGATTACACTCCCCCAACGAGACGATTGAGGAACCAGGGCCCATCCTTCCAGAAACTCTGTTCGTCAATCCCATCCAGTGGGAATACCCGACAGCCATTGCAGAACCGGCCCCAACGACTCCCCGAGATTGTCCACCTAATCGCCGATTTGTCCTGGAACGAGATCGTAATTCCCTTATTCACTCTGCACATACTTCATTGGGCACCGGACACCCAGGGATCGACCGAACTCTCTCACTCATGCAAGATCGCTTCTGGTGGCCCAATATGGAGAGGGACGTGAGACGATATGTTCAGGGATGCCCAGAATGTGCCATGGCGAAGACCCCGCGGCACCTGCCAGCAGGAAAAATCAGGCCACTGCCCATTCCTCAACGTCCCTGGTCACACCTAGGGGTAGACTTCATGACTGACCTTCCTGAATCAGACGGACGCACCTGCATACTGGTCATCGTAGATCGGTTCTCAAAGGGGTGTCGGCTAATCTCTCTCCGGGGCTTACCAACTGCAATGGAGACTGCAGAACTCCTTTTTAATAAGGTCTTCCGCTACTTTGGCATCCCAGAGGATATCGTATCAGACCGAGGTCCCCAATTCATCTCACGGGTTTGGTGAAGATTCTTCAGACTCCTAGGCGTGACCGTCAGTTTGTCATCAGGATACCATCCACAGACAAATGGGCAGACGGAGCGCAAAATCCAAGAAATCGGCCGCTTTCTCCGCACTTTCTGCCATGGCCACCAGAACTCTTGGAACCAGTTCCTAGGATGGGCCGAGTATGCACAAAATTCATTGCGTCAATCTACAACGGGTCTCACTCCCTTCCAGTGTATCCTAGGATACCAACCTCCATTGTTCCCTTGGAACGGAGAACCATCAGATCTCCCGGCGGTGGACTGCTGGTTTTGCGAGAGCGAGAGAGTCTGGGAAGAAGCTCACCACCACCTACAGAGGGCTGTACGCAGGCACAAGAACTATGCCGACAAACGTCGATCCATCGCTCCAACATATCACCCAGGAGACAAGGTATGGCTCTCGACTCGGGACATGCGTCTGCGTCAGTCCTGTAAAAAGCTCAATCCCAGGTATGTCGGTCCCTTCCAAATTCTAGAACAGGTAAACCCGGTGACCTATAAACTCCAACTTCCACCACAGTACCGCATCCATCCCACTTTTCATGTTTCTTTATTGAAGAGATATCAAGATCCTGTTTTTTCCTCCACAGAGCCTGGTCCAGAAGAGGAAGCGCCCCCTCCTCCGATCATCGTGGACGAAGGCACCACCTATCAGGTCCGGGACATTCTGGATTCCCGCCGCCGCGGGGGTCGCCTGGAGTATCTAGTAGATTGGGAGGGTTACAGCCCAGAGGAAAGATCCTGGGTGCCTCGGGACGACGTTCTGGACCCCAATCTACTAGAGGAATTCCACAACTCGCATCCAGACCGTCCGGGCCCTAGAGGACGAGGTAGACCTCCACGACGGCGGAGGGGTCGATCCTCAGGAGCGGGTCGTGGAGGAGGGGGTAATGTCACAGTCGGGCCAGGCTCCGACACCACCAGCCAAACACCGCGCCCTTTATCACCGGAGTATTAATCAGTATCACCTGAGGCTAATCAACACACGCCCATAAAAGCACACACCGCGCTGCACTCAGTGTCCGGGCTCGTTTAACGAAAGTGGACCGAATCTCCGAGATTACTCGTGAGCAGTATATGTCTTCTGCATTACTTACCTGTATTCTCTGTTTCCTAGAAAGTATCCAAGTCGAGCGTCCTCAGCTTCATCTCCACGGCCCCGTGGTGTGTGCTCTCCGTCAAAGAATCACCAGTCATCAACTTCCTTTATTTCCAGAAAAGCAACGTTTCGATACAGAACTGCCATTGTCTGCTACGTCTCGTTAAGCTGCCATTTCCGCACTCCTAGCAAATAAACGATTGCTCATCTTTAAACTTACCATCGTGTGTGTGAGTTCGTCCTTATTACACTGATGTCTGGAAAAGCAACTTTTAGCTCATCTCTAGCTAAATTAGCATACATTTATTTAGAGCTTCAGGTGTGAGCCTGTAATATTAATCAGTCGCTTATCAGTAGTTTTTCATAACAGCATATGATATTGGTGACATCTCCAATATATATATATATTGGAGATGTCCATATAAGTATGTCATATAAGTATGTTGGTTGTTGGTACTCTTTGGTCAATGAAAGAAAAACTCACAATGGTCACATAAATAACTTTAATCTGACAAAAGTAATAATTAAAAAAAAATCTATGAATGTTAACCAATGAAAGTCAGACATTGCTTTTCAACCATGCTTCAACAGAATTATTAAAAAAAATAAACTCATGGAACAGGCCTGGACAAAAATGAAGGTACCCTTAGAAAATACTGAAAATAATGTGACCAAAGGGACATGTTAATTCACTGGTTAGTCTAATCAGGAAAATCGTGTAAATATTTCATGCAGGCTAATGGATAACCATTTAACCATTAATTTTAAATATTATGATTTGGCTTGTAAGCTTCAACTGGTCCATATTGAAAGATCTTCCATACTTAAATATTTTAAAATTTTCAAACCATAAGTAAAGGGTCTGACTCCCCACTAAGTCATACCAGTTATGTCTAGCTAGGCAACAAAATTACAAAATTCACCATTCATTTGATGTCTCAGTACAAATGTATATACTGTACATATATTTGTACTGAAACGTCAAAGTTTCCATATGAAAGGTTCTCTTTTTTTGCCTTCAGCATTGCTTTACAATGTAGAAAAAAAAAACAAAAAATGGAGACAATGGAGTTAGAAAGTGATCCCTAACTTTTAAGCATATATATATATATATATATATATATACATACAAAAGTATTTCTGTTTAACTGTACAACTCTACCCAGAGACATGTTGAGGTACATGGTGCATAGAACTAATCAATCTGTTCACTTAATGCTGCAGGAAATAATTCTACTCCTTATTACTACTGCATGGCGGATGGAAGAAAGGCTTTATTCTGGAAAATGAAACTTGTGTACACTCACTGAAAATTAGCATTTTTTAAACTGAAATTCCGCACCTTTATGGATGGTAATTAGCTTAAAAACTCAAAGAAACAATTGTTAATGGTTTAATGCTTCAGACTGTGTTCCTCAAGTTAAAAGAGAAATGAATACTATTGTCACTTATTCAGTAACTGCTTCATCCTATCCAGGGTCACAGCAAATCCTTGCAACACTTTGCCTGACGTGGGAATACATTGAAGATGGAATGCCATTTCATTAGAGTACACACATTATTCACACTCTCTTTCATACGTATGGGAATTTATCTTGGCCAATCCACCTATTGGCATGTTTTTGAAAGCTGGGAGCAAATTAGAGAACCATGAGCAAACCCACAAGCTCATAAGGGAAACATGCTCAGAAACTCTGCATAGTTTCTGAACCCATCGTTTCAGGACCAAGGAGAGCAACTGTTTACAGAAACATCAGTGATTCAACCCTGGATGTGGGCCAGGTGGAAAGGGACCACCAAACACAGTGGGCTGCTTCTTGTAGGCTGTCCTCTTCAGTTCCAGTTACATCAAACCAAATCAGCTTGTATGAAACTACTCATTGGGAGAACTTCCAAATTAGACACTTATTATAGACTGCACTTCTTATAGACTGTAACTGAAACCCACTTTCAGGACTTAAAACTGTCAGCTGTTTTGGGTTGCTTCATTCATGCACAGTGTACACTGTGGTCCTGTCATTTGGGTAGAAATGCAGGCATGGAAGCACTGTTCCACTCTTTAGCTGACACAGTATACTATAACTATGAAGTTCATAAATTACTGAACAATTGGCGGTTCTAAACAGTGAGACTATGTATACAGTATACAGTATAACTCCTTCTGGACACCCCAGTTATTGACAACATTTTACTCAGAATTCAGGACCAATCCATCCATCAAGCCGTTGCCTTTCCCAAATGTCAGGAAGGGTAAAACATGTGGTGTAAACCTGTGCTGTTATGAACATATCAGATGGTCCGCTGAGGCAACCCCATGATGGGAGTCTTTTGTAAATATTACTGTGAAATACATGATGGATGCTAATGCAAATGCTGCAAAATCAATGCTGGTGATAGTTTAAAGCATCTAGAAACCTTAAAAGGCTATTTCAGGGAAAAAAAGGTTTGTTATATACAGCCTTGTGCGCCTGAGAAAAAATTAATTGCCAAAATGAGTGAAAGTCCAAAAATGGAAAATTTCTGTTTGCATTGTGACCGTCATGCTTAATTCACCACAGAATTGAAATTCCCTTTGAGAAATTGAAAAGCACTAAAAAGTTGAGCATTTTGTTTTTTTAATTAAATTTTAAAACTCAGATGGAAAAATTACTAAATAAGAGCAATATAAGCAATGTGCCCTTTTGTGAAATGTACCCTAAATGAATCAGGTGTAATTGACAGATTTAGACTATTTGCTTCAAATAAATGACATTTGTCCACATGTTAGTCAGTTTATTTTTTTTCACATTTCTCCAGTAATGGACAGCTTTCACACCTAGGGGTTACTGGACAGATTCTATGTTACCTTATTATGACATTGCCTGCTTTTAGCAGTCCTCTCCATTCTAATCAATTTGGCCTAATTAAAATGCTTTACATTCACAAGTGCATGTTTTTCAGCAGCATTTTAAATTATCTTTCATAATTAGACACAATGACTTTTCCAATCTACATAAGCCTTTGTTTAGCTTCATACCGCAGCAATTCAAAATGAGAGAGTTTTTATTTTACAAGTCTATTCTACACAAATTCTTATATTGCCAATTGTCCAAGTACAATTACTGTCACTGGCATGGGTGTCATAATGTCTTGACATTTTTTTCAGGAGACCGGCTGTGACCAATTCCTTCTTAATCTTGGGTTTTGAAGAAAAGCTTTCGGAGAATCAAGCGTCTTCTCATGAAGCACCATTCCATTTTAATTCATTGATGTTTCAACCATTAATTTAAAAGGAGGCTTCTGCACCTTTTTATCCACTTGACTGTACCTCACTAATTGCTTTTGGACCTCTTTTCCTCTCAATCATAAACACACAGATGGAAATTGTTACATGAGTATATGAGATGTACAATTGCACACAACTGCATACATAACCTATGAAAAATATGTGTTGAACAGAATTGTATGTACAATGCACATTATGTTTATGTTTTTAAATGTTTTGTGCTTTAGATTCAGTACAAAAAATGTAATTAAAAATATATAAACTATTTGATTTCAGAGGATATTTTTATTGTATATGTCTAATATCACTCATATTTCACTAGGATAACTTATTATACTATAAAAATAAATCAAGCATAATATAAAAGAAAAAGAACAATATTTAGTTACATGAGGGCCTGCAGATGAATGAATGAATGAGCAAGTATATTAAATGTATCTGTGTATTATTAGGAACTCAAATCATTACTTGCTAATTACGTATTCAACCTTTTTGATATAGCTATGTCAAAATGATACCTCGATGGTGCTAACCACAAGTGTCCATTTACTGGAACAATGATAAAAGCCTGGTCAAATTCACTTTCCTGATGGCATAAACCTATTATGAAACAAGTGACCATTGAATTAACACAGAGAACTTGAAAGCTTTTATACTCGGATGTAGAATACATTCAGAGCAAAAATTAATTCACCTTATTTGCAATTGCTCTGGGACTCTCTTGAGCCTCATGGAGACAATTTACTCAGAGACAGTATAAAAGAGAAATCTTCATTGTGTGCTAACAAAAAAAATTGTGTTGTAGCTCACATGGAAGTACACCCATTTATATGCAGTATGGGCTGTTTATCACTGAAGAAATATTTCTACTGAAAAGAATATTTCATTTTAAAGGCCATTACTAAACTGTATGATGGGACCCATTTTGTATTATTTAACAATAGAACATAGGAATTTTTTTCCTCATATACATTCTTTTCAATGAAATCTAGTTTGCATTCAGCCCTGGACTCCTTCAGGGACGGTGATAGTTGTGTGAAAAGTGACCAAGGCTGAATCAACATGGAATAACACTGGATATTCAGATGAAACATGGAATAATGCTGGATATTCAGATGAAGCTAAGGTATTCAACTGAGATTCAAATAGTGAAGACTAATTGTACATCAACAGACTGATGTTTCTGACTCCTTCATTACTGAAGAAACAAAGGTGTCAAGGAATCATTTGCTATGTGTCTGGAACTTGAACTCAGTTTCTATTATATTCAGTATTCAGAAAAAAAGTGTTAAATGAAAAAGGTAATATGAAATATAACAAATACTGTAGACAAACTGCAAATAAATACAGGATATCATTGTTTACTATTTAATTAATTTACTATTTATATCAGACATAAACTATAAGTCCTAAAATTAAAGGCTTTTTTCTAAAAATTACAACTGTTGTTAGTCTTTTGGCTGCTCCTATTGAAGGGTCGCCACATCAGACCAGCTGATCTGCACAATAACTTGGCACAGGTTTTACACAGGATGCAAAACCTCCCATTTTATCCGGGCTTCTGATCGGCATTGCATCCAGCAGCTGGGGTTTGGACACTGGCTGGGAATCAAACCCGGGCCTTCAGCATGGTAAGCAATCTATCACTGAGCCAATTCCCTAACTTTCTTATCTATAGTACAATATACATATTTGCAGTACAGTAAGCTTACAACCACATAAGGAAAAACAAGAACAACAACAATGATTTCTACATTTTAATTTTCATATATATTATTTATCAGAATTTTACCTTTTTACTTACCTTACTCAGTTCTATTGTTCAATTTTGTTTTATTGGCTCATTCTAATAAGCAAAAAATAAATCTCTCTCACTCAAAAGAGCTTCCTTAGGGAGCGATACATTTGTCAATGATCGTTTGTTTTGAATCTCACTTGAAGCTGTGCTTGCTCTCAGAGAAGGAGCAGCTCTCAAATCTCATGGCTGTCATCTCCAAAATAACGCCTTTCAGCCTTTCCTTGTGCAAACAAAGAGCCATGCAATGATATCAATTATACATGCAGGAAGTAAACAAGAGGATTTATTATGCTCAGAGTGACCATGAATAGGACAGATTAGCATGTAAAAAGCACAACAAACCTCTAAAGAGCAATTAGATGGGGTGGGAATCATAGAAACTGCTTGGGTGGAGCCCACATTGGAAGGAGACAAGAATAGCTTGCCTACACTGTTTGAGAAAATATATCACATGGGCATCTAAAATAACTAAATTATCTAAAATAATTGTAGTCAATTATATTTGTTTGTTTTTTTGTGCATATTTTAATGCACATCCTATAGACCCTGGTCAGAAATGTGTGAAGTGTAGATGACCAATACTATATGATAATTTAATCTGCAAACATGCATCTCAATCTAAAGGATAATTCATAAAATGTGATTACTCTACCACTGTGTTAATGTTTCCTTCACAGTTTTCTGTTTTAGGATTGACACTATACAGTACAAAGTTGGCTCTGTAATAACTTTATGCAATAACAATCATCATCAAACTTGCTATATACACGATAAACAGAGTTATTTTGTAGAGGAGAACAATATGTTTTAACACTTTTGTGCCCCTATTTTCTTACAATCTTACCACCATGACTACTACACTCAAGTAACATGCAACCATAACGAAAGTGGTTTCAGTGTAGCTTTTCTGATGAGAAATCTATTACAGTAACACATCCTAGATGAGAAATGGAAAAAGCCACAGCCATATATTATTAGATGCCAGAATAGCAGAGCAATTTATAGTAAGTGGGTTCAAATATCTCTCTATCTCGTTTTGGTGAAACTGAAAAGTCCAGATTATTACTATCTAAACTGAATCATGACATGGGGTCCATAGAGTCACCTTCCTATCAGCACTCCTCAATCACTTCTATTGACTTGAGAGACACTTACTTTCATACCGCCCAGTTGCTTGTCCCTGCTCTGGTAGACATGTACCCCTGGTAGACATGATCTGGTAGACATGCACCCCTTCTTCCTCTAAACTATAAATATGTGAGAAAAACATTGCAATATTACATTTATTAATAACAGTCTCTACACTTTTCAGTTAGTTATTTCTGTGTAATGACATTAGGGAAATTGGTATTTTTTCCATCGCCAGGACACAGGTCCACAAAGGTGAAAGCGTAGACTTTTAGAGTGGCTTCCACAGTACATGATTGAAAAGAATACGGTGAAGTGGAGCAAAGAAAGTAGAACTTTTTACATCACTAGCTGACATACTATCCCTTTCTGTACAGCTCGAGTCCAGAACAAGGAAGAAAAGGACAAAGGTCTGCCCGGGCAAATCAATGTTGACCACTGTAGATGGCAAGGTTTGACTGTATGTAATACTCCTGATATACAAATACTTGTTCCAATACTAATACTAACAATACTCCAATAATACTTTGTGGTTTAATCCACAGGATTGCCAAGCTAGCACTGTTGGACCCTTAAGAAAGACCCCTAACTTTACCTGACCCTACTTCCTAACAAGTAAGATTATACAAAATGTTCCTGTGCTGTAATGTATGCGTGACAAATAAAGGCTTCTTCTTTTATAATAATAATAATAATAATAATAATAATAATAATAATAATAATAATAATAATAATAATAACACAGTCACAAATATAACACAAGGTGGGGTACACCCTGGACAGGTTGCCAATCCATCACAGGCCACAGACACACACATTAACACATTACAAAAGTATGTTGTTTTTTTTAGCTATTTGAGGATAATTGCAGTTTTTTGCACACATTATTTTATTTTAAATGTTAAAAGAATGCATCTGTAAAGTTGGTTATTTCTCTCTCATATCATGGCTACCTTAAGCTTGAATTTAGGAGTTCAAAAGCTTAATATTAAAATATCTGGTTTACGAACAGTGTTGGTAGAATAAATGAGACATTTACCAAGGATATTATTTACCAGCTCTACCAGGTTGCCGCTGTTAGTCCCTAGAGCAAGGCCCTTAACCCCTGTCTTCACTTGGTGGGTTTCCTCAGGGTACTCCAGTTTCCTTCCATAGTTCAAAGACATGTAGATTAGGCTAATTTGTTCTTTTAAATCTATTGCACTGCATAGCGTCTATGGGAGTTGACCTGACAAAAGAAAGAACGACTCGGACTAGAAGACTCAAAGGTAACTACTGTACTCATTTCCTGTACGGAGGTTTTGCGATGCTTTGCGCACCCAGTAGAAAATGAATGAATCACTCACTGAGAGTACTCGTTCTTCTGAGTCACATTAAAGACTCGTTCAAAAAGAACGAATTGTTCATGAACGACCCATCACTAACGTGGTATAGATGATGAGTGAGTGATTCTTATTCTAGAATTTTCAGCTAAGTGCTCGTTAAAAAAAAGTCAAGACACTGCTGCCTAGTGCTGCTTACACTGAAAATAGCTTCTCCGGGAAATAAAAATCTCAAAATATAACGTCCTACTTTGTAATTTGTTTTAGAACAAATACTGAAAGCTTATGTAGGCATTATTTTTATTTAATGTTTTAAAAACACCGTTGTTTGGAAAATCGTGTTCACCCGAACGGCGCGCGCGCACACAGCACATTGTGTATACTTACTTTACCATTTTGTTCTTGACTTCAGTCACTTCACTCTTTTTACTTAAATATAAATGGAATAATATACCAATATACTTTGACAGTAAGAAATTAATAATTTTGGAGGAAGATTAAAAAGCTAAAACAGTACTAAGTGCAGTACTATGTAATCACTTTATACAAATAATTTGGCCATTTTTAAGAAAAGAAATATTGAAAATATGAAGCGGCTGGTTGTTACTGTAAGCCCTCGTATTCAATAGCATTCCATGGAGCAGAACGTGTGTGTGTGTATGTGTGTGTGTGAGAGAGAGAGAGACGCACGTGACTGATAATACGCATGGCAACCGCTGCTAACACAAGCTGTGATCCACTGTTTAGCGGTGGTTTGGGACATAGCTAACACTAACGTGCTAGTTCTCTTACGAAGCTTTCGGCTAAGCTGTAATGGCTTTTTGCACTTCTGAATACTTCGAAACTGTTGGTTCTATTCAGAAGAGTATACACGAAAGGTAAGAATGTTCATACATTATTTTATCTGACTAAAAAGTTATTTAAGAAGGACCGAGACCTACCTTAGAGGTGCGTGTATGTTATCCCGGTATATTATGCTTATTAAATGAAACTAGCTGGGTCGTCCTAACTAACATGTTTTAAAAAAAAACTGCTATTTTCTTCGCCCTGCCGTGCTAAACGTTTTACTGCCGTTGTTTAGCATTGAGCATCCGCGCTAACGCTAACGAGCTAACGTTAGTCTGGGAATATGGCTTTGCTAGGCTGCTAGCTAACGAGCATCCTAGAGAATTTACAGCTGTTGTTTAAGTTTGACGGAGTTTGTTGACTTCATTAGGCAGACCTGTTAACGAGAAGGTAGTGTTGTGGTTTAGACGTTATAGAGCGCGTATAAAAAGAGGTGGATGTTTGTTTATAGCCTTTTTGTGGCAATCTGTGACAGCTGTGCTGCAGCTTACAGACTTGCTGCTTTATAAGATCAGCTCCAGACATCTGAATATCAACAGAAACGGCTATTAACGTTTCAAACGTAATGAAATCATGAATAGCTTTTTTTTTTTTACACTTTAGGGAAAAAAGAAGGCATGAGTTGGAGGAAGCGTTGTTCACCTACTCAAGATCGGAAGAAAGACTGTAAGTGCCTTTTTTTACACAGAGTTTTGACACTGTCGTGACCTTTTTTTGGTTAAAAATCATGAACATTTTATTTACAATAAACGCATGAATAAATAAGTAAATACACCTTACATTCCTTGGGATAGAGTTAAGTTTAGGCATAGCAATATTTGTTTTGTATGGGAAAGTTCTCACAAACATGAGAAATAGTGGAATAAAAATATCTGTGATCCCTGTTTATACAATCTGCTGTTTGTTCTACAACAAAAAAATAGTTTAGTTTGGTTAAAACATTATGAAGAGAGCTAAACCCTGAATAAATTAATGCTTTGACATCAATATATGGTAACACATGATTTTTTTTGTACTGTGGTGTAGAGTTTCATAGACACTTCAATCTAATGTCTCTCATATTGTTAATGACCCGTGTGTTGAGTTGTATAAATTGGACTTCACAGTGAAACTTTTGTTTTAGGACAAGTAAATAACTAGCCTCTTCTGACTTATGTATGATACGATGGCTCTTAACACAAGTGCTGAAGACCTATTTGTTTTTGTGGCTCTCCACTAAATTCATGGAAGCAAACAAACATTTTTGTGATAGTGTTTGGAAAGGAAATATGCAAGAGGTTAGTGAATCAGCCTTCATGATCTAAATACAGAGTTTTTCCATAATTCCCCCTTTTTGACCCCCCCCCCCCCACACACACACTTTTTTTAAGCAAAGAGCATTTTTGCCATTGAGTAGCAATTAAATGTCCAAAGCCATTAGCAGGTATTTGTAGTTAGTCCTCAGTTAACTTGAGTGTTTTAGTTCACTATCACTATTGTGGTGTTTAACAGAAGCTGTGTGTGTGTGTGTGTGTGTGTGTGTATATAATAGAGAGAGTCAGCCAAAAAATGTATACCCACTTCATCACTTATCAAATGAGTATCATATCATTACAATAATCTATCTATGCCCACTTTTAAACCTCAAATTGAGTTAAGGAAGCAACATGTAGTTTTATGTTTCCTCTAAAGATGTCAGTAGTCGCACCATTGTTGATGCTATCATGTGATCATCAGAAGAGAGGCATATATTTTTTATGTTGAAGTGTATACATTTTTTTTGTTTGTTTTTTGGCTGGCTTTTATAACAAAAGTTTGGACACACCTTTCCTGATTTTTATTTCTTTCTACATTGTATATCAATGCTGAAGGCATCCAAAATATGCAATAATCTCATTTGAACAGTTGATATTGAGATATGTCTGCTACGCATGCTCTATAAAGCCTTCATAACCACTCTAATCTATAGTGCTGTTAATTGGTGATTTGAGACTGGTAACTCTAAGTAACTCTAAATTAACTTCTCCTCTGCAGCAGCGGTAAGTGTTGGTCTTGCTAACCATTGGTCCTCATGAGAGCCAGTTTCTTCATGACATTTGATGGGTTTTGCAAATGCTTATTGTTACTTTTTTACTGAATATGTATTAGTTCATAGTTTGGAAAAAAATCTATATTGTTCTAGAATGTAGAAAATAAATCCGAGCTTGTGAACTTGTGTCCAAACTTTTGTATATATTGTGTGTACATATACAATATATAAAAATATCTCACATACATACTAGGTAACTGATACAAGTTAATGACATATGCAGACCAGCTCCTAAAATAAATCAGCTTCAGAATTATTGTCATCATTGTTAAAGATGGGTATATATATTTTTTTCCCCCCCTCCACCAGGGCCAGGCTGAAATGCACTAAGATGCGGCACTATCATAAGGAGCTGTGTAAGAGAGAGCAGCAAGCAAAGACTCGTAACCTTGAGCTTCTAAGAACTGCTGAGGGCCTGGTATTAAAAGCAAAGGAATTCTCTGTAGACTACACTGTACTGCACCACTTGAAGGTATTTTTTCTTGGCAACTGTACTGCAGAATGCTGATTATGAATTAGCTTAAAAGAGCTGGTATTTCTCCATTGTATTCATTGTTGTGCGTTTGGAATTTCTCATTTGATTAAGATAATCTACCTGCAAACTAAAGGGTCATTGTGTGACCCAAGGATTTTCAGATAGACGGCCCTTCAAAAAAGAAGTTTTTTTCCCCCTAGCTGTCCAAATGAAAGTGTAGTGCATGTCAGTCTGTGATACTGTTAGTGCTGCACAATTAATCACGTAAAAATCAAATCGAAAAAAAAAAAAATCGAAATCAAAATATGGACCTGTGCAATTATTTAATAAAAAAAAAAGCTGCAATTTATTACAGGTAATATACAGTACATATATTACGGTATTGATGTAGCATCAACAATTTTAAGCATTTGGCTTTTTAAAAATACTTTTGAGTTGATGAATAAATATTGGCAAACATCCTCTTAATGAGACCATTTATGCTATTATTTTGTGTTAGCCTGGATAAATATGTTTGAATACAAAATGGTACATTTAATAGTAAAATATCACAGTTTAAATTACAATTGCAATATGTCAAAATAAATAATTAACTTTTTAAATGAATGAAAAATTGTGTAGCTATAGATCTTGTTAATCTTGATGTGATGTTAAATTCAGCATTATTTATATCAATGTTGTGGTTTTGAAATGTTCATGGAATGTTGACTTAGTGTAGTAATATTATTGTCTTAATTGGCATTTAAAAACTGCGCGACACTGCTAGTGAAAATGAAAGGATTTGTTTGTTAATTTGTTTGTAGGAATTGAAAAATAGAATAAAAAAGAGGTGGAAAAATTCATATTGTCTGATCATTAGAAATGGGTATCTCCAGGGGCCACCCGATACAATTCACAATACCTATGTTCCAGTTTTATTTGTATTAAATTTTGTAATTATCTCGATTTTATAGATATCTCGATATTCAACATGAATTATTTACCAATATTTTTTTTTTATTTTAAACAAACTTGGCAATAATAATAATTTGCTTCTACCACACAGGAGGCTGTGAATAGTCTATAGTGAATAGACTGTTAGGGAGAAACAGCAACTTTTGCCACCTCAAATGTGAATATATGTATATAAACTGAAAAAAAAAATTTAGTTACATGAATCGCCACACAAAAGAATCAAGTTATGTAACCGAATTGATATTTCCGCCATCTCTACTGATCATACGCTGTAACTGTAACAAACTGTTTTTGCAACATGAGCAATGATATTTCTCAGCATCAATGAACCTGCTGCCGATAATCCAGTATCACAGTCTGATTCTCAGCTGCATTTGCTTAATTCATAAACTCTGTACACTTTAAGAATTGTAAACACTCCAAAACCACCATTTATCGCATAAAGGAAAATGAGAAAAAGAAAACAATAGCTGTGGACGATTATCACTTAAAACTGAAAAGTGCTCAACAGCTTAATAGCAAATTTGCCAATTTGTTTAATTACACCACCCCAAATTAATTGCCCACTATTTAGATGCTAAAGTACCTCTGGAAATCCCTTTCTCTAAAAAAGACAGTCTTTGTTTTTAATGTGTCTAGATTATATTTGTGGATTTTTAATTCAAGAGAGCATCGGATATCAAAAAGGTTGTTTAACATTATTGATATGATAGTTAAACGCACAAATACTGTAGCTACAAACACCTGGTTAAACACAGCTTTGACTATTTGTTAAATTGTTTTTACAGAAATGTTCAATAGAGTGATTGTTTGTTGTATAGCACTAATGTGTATAAAATCTGTCCTGTCTTTCTCTGTTTTATTCACCCACTTTCACATTCGTATGTCTGTAGTGCTGCTATGTGCTGTTATTTATTTGCAAGAGTAATTATTTAGGAAGTTATTGCAAAAATGTAGTGAATGGTGCTGTTTCCTTTTGTGGAGCTGCTATTGTCTTAGGCAAATGAAGTGGCAGGCTGGAGGTAATCCCAGTGTCCTCACTACTGCTATTAGGCTTTTTAATTGAAATTTGGATTAAGACAGTCATTCTGACTAACCACGGGATTGATGAAGAGCCCTGGCAGGCAATGTTAAGGGCACTCAGAGGGGAATATCCACACCAAGTGACTACACTTTCAGAGATAAACCTAATTCCCCCCCCCCCCCCCCCCCCCCTTTTTTTTCCACGTTTATGCTGTAAGGCTTTAAGTATGTGCTGAAGTGCTCCACTGTAGTTGAGTTATGCTCATCTATAAATGTACATGAGTTCTAGAAGCTCTGTGTACTGAAGGTCTTTGTGTTAAAGGTTGCCGGTGCATTGATGCAAATCACGGTGATAAAACGTGCATAAAATTAAGAATTATTATTATTATTATTATTATTATTATTATTATTATTGACTTGGATGAGTTAGAACATCTAGGTTAATTTCTAAATAGATGACATTTTATACAGCAGGAATATAATAATCGTGTTGCAAGACTTCTGGAGGCAGGGAAGAATTTGGAATGTGAAAGACGACTTGAAGCAAAAACGGTAAGAGCTTTAAACCATTATTTGGCATTTCAAGTTTTTGGAAGTTTACAAAGCTATCTTTTCATTTGATGAGAGATATCACCATTTCATTTTTTTAGTTAAAAGAAAAGAAACCGTGAGAGAAAATAATAAGAGCTAGTATATCCATTACTCTGCTGTTTTTCTTCAGTAGCCGCTTTTATTTTTACATTTTGTGCAGCATATTGGTGTTCAAAGGCTGCAATTAATTTACGATCAAAAGGTATTTGGGAAGTGCTTGAGATAATTACTGTGAGGTTCTTTGAGCAAAATGATTCTTTTTATTTTATAAAGCAGTATTGCAGGTTTTAAACTGAAATGTCACACATTTTTATGGAGCTCTTGAATAAAGTACTGACTACCTTTTATGCTAAGAGCATTGACTGGCTGCTGCTGCTGCCTTTTTTAACCTCAGTATTTTGCTGCTTATTGCTTAGCAGTAAACAGTTATATTAGCCATCTGTGATTACGACCAATTAAAGCGCGCTTCAGTCTGTAGTCCTGAAAAACCAGAATCGCCGTCATATAGACTCTACGGTTTTGTCACCATATCAGTGGTAGCACAGGTGTCTAATCCAGCATGCTGTGCTTGGGCTGTAAATGTAGTTGAATCCTGTGGCTGCTTCTTTCCATCACTTCAAGCGATTTGAGCGCTTTCAGATGAAATGTGGAAGACGGCTCATAATGACTTGGAGCATGTTGTCTCAAGCAGTCACTTGTGACTGTGTGTCCTCCCTCCCCCCCTCGAGCCTGGCAATATTACAATGAGCGGAGATGGGAGGAATCACTCCATTATGCATAGACGCCACTGCTGGCTGCGCGCATGTCCCCGAGGCAGCAGTATTCATTAGGGGAGCTTACCAGCCTGAAAGCTGGGAAGCCATGATAACGGGATATGATTTTCATATTTAATACTTTCCTTGGAAGAGCAGGCGCGTGCCACAGATTGATAGAAGAATCAATTGCTACTTTAGCAAAACACTTTCTACTTTGCCCTGCAGCTAGCGATGAAATCACTCAGCCAAGAAATTAACTTTCCCTTCCTCTCTCACTCTCCCTTTTTTATACCACTGGATCTGCCAGGCAGGCCTTGCGGTTTACAGTGGATGTTATTAAGCAGCTAACTGTTTGGTATTTAAGACCCTTATCAGAAAAGACACATGAAGCCCATGTGTTTTTGTTATTTTGTGTGGCCGATTTTTCGCCATAGTGCCATAGTACCATTTCAGTCATGAATCAGAGCGTAGGAGTAAAACATTTCCGAAGATTAAAAGTTAAGACAGAGATCCCACTACACTCAGCTGAAAGGATGATTGGAGAAGAAATCTAACCTTTACCCAAATTGAATGTCTTAAAGATGACTCTTGGAACACTCTGGATTTGAGTTGGTTGGGAAAGGAGCCAGTATAACCTGCAATATTTTTTAATGAACGTTAGGGATGCAAAGCTATTTGGCTGGGGTTAGTAAATTTTAGGAAAGAAATTAAATTTTGATGTCTGGAACCACACTCTTTAAACTACATTACATCATCTTTAAGAAGGCTATTAACACTCATTACATCAAAAATTACCAATAAATTTTAGTAGTGGGCAGCATTGGCAGTGCATGCCAGAAATTCCGCAGTGTTCTATAGCAGGTAGTGTTCATATATGTTTATTTCATTCAGACCTTCAGACAATGCCAGAATTATGTCAAGATCCCTTGAAATTGATGAATGCCCAGTGCAATAAGTGATATCTTAAAATATGGATATAAAGTATAGATTGCTGTTAACATACTGCTGTTTCATGAATAAATGATTTTTTTAATGTGTACATTTTTTTAAATTGCAAATGTCTACTTTGAAAATTCTCACTTGTCTCTGCAACTAATGTAAATATTATTTAGGCATGTAAGTAATTTGTCCTAAACATTTTTGAGAGAATTTCTTCCTGTGATCATGAATGCAGTTTACGTCACTTAAATATTTCTCTCTCTCTCTCTTCAAATAATTAACAGGAACAAAGCAGGTCTTTTCCTGTCAGTGCCGGACAAACATCGACTCAACCTGCTATCTCCTTAATAGGTTGGCAACTCCTCAAAGACACTTTGTTGGAGGATGGCATCATGAGCGCACATTCTCTGATTGAGCCAAAACCTAATCACTCTGCGTTTTCCTTGCTACAAAACAGCCCTTTGATGACCGCGCCAGTTTCAAAAGCCAGAGGCACCAAATCTTTATCTGATGACATTCTAAACTCCAGTGATGTCCCTGAAAGGCAGCCGGTGTTTGATTGTGACTCATCAGAGAGAGAAGTAGAGCTGTGTGGGTCAGAACAGCTGGCTTCTTCTCACGTGACCTTAAAGGCATCTGGAGTGTGCTCTCATCACAGAAGCGCGTGCAGGCCGGCGAGCAGTGCGTCACTACAGCACCATTCTATCCAAAGTACTTCCCCAGACACCACTCATCCAACAAGCAGGAGCTCTAGAGAGCAGGCAGAACAACATCACACACCGATTGCAGGTTAGACGTTTTTGCTTCTTCATGCTTTCCTGGTTTAATGTGTGTAGAAAAACAAGGTTCCATTGTTATTGCAACCCGTTAAGTCCTAAACATAGAAAACTCAGGTTTAGACCAATTATGTACACACACATACTTTGTAGAAATGTTTACAAGGTTGTGTGTTGTATCATGAAACTAAATTAGAATATATGCCTCCAGTTTACATATAAAAGACGATGATTCGATCATTATTCAATTCAAGCAGTTATTTGCCTCATACTGTAAGTTTCCAAAAAATAGAAATGCTTTTTTTTTTCATTTGTTTTCCCTGATTTGTATGTTTTGTAAGATGGGATACATTCAGACAGTAGATAGGAACTAGAGGTGACAAATTTTTTAGGTTAAGGAACTGTTTTTAACAGTTGTGTGATCTCTGGTGTGATGTTTATTGTTGAAATGTTCATTATGTTTGTGTGTTTTCAGATCAGATTAAAAGCAGAAGCTTCAGTAATGCTAGTGCCGAGGTCACTCCTGAACTTTCACTAAACTCCAGCAGAGATGGTTCAGTTTCAATTAATGATGGCCTCCATGAGCAGCATAACACTATGAAGAGTGGTACACCCAGTCATGAGAGAGAAAAGTCCAAAATTGGAATAGAGACTGGAGAACTTCTTTTCCCAAAGCCAGAACATAGGTAGTACTTTCTCAGAAAATGCTGTACAGCCTTTTGTGATCGTTTGTATGACAGAGATCCTGTGCCGTATCCTCTTGTTCTAATCTTTTCCCAAATAATAGCTTCTGGGAAAGATTTCAGAGCCTTAAATTACACATTTTTATGCAGTAGGAGCGTCCGGAGCAGCAGATGATGGGGCTAGCATGTTTATTATCAGTGACTGAGGAGTCTACAATAGAGTTCTTTTTAAGCACCAGGCAAACAATTGCCAGTACTTTTTCCTGTTTTAGTTTTGAGTCTTTATAAACGGGAATTTAGGTTTGTGTGTGTGCGTGCACACACTCCTCTGTATGTCTGTCTGTGGGAATTTGATGAACTCGGGTCATGCTTCATAGGGCTTCACTTATTGCGACTCAGTGGCAGCTTCAGGACATCATGTAGGGAAGGCTTAGACCCCGAATCCAACATTATTGCCCTAATCCCTGATAATGCTATAACGGACCAATTTTCTGCTCGGAAGAGTTGCTCACAGTAGAGTCGACAATTTCTTGACACTCTCTGAGTGTTCAGAGGAATGGGAGTGTGGGCAACACTTTAGGAAGAGAGCCCATGAGATGATGTCCACCAGTTTAAATAGTGCGAGTGCAGAGAATTGCTTGGCAGTATATTTGATTCCAGGTTGATACTTGTGTTTTAAATGTGTATTACCTGCTGAGCTGCTTTATGCTCATTATGGACATGGGCAGCTTTTATTGTTAGGGGAATTTGACAGAAAATGTAATGTTTGATTAATAAATTAGTTTTGTTTTATTTTTTGTCTGAACTGTTACCTGGCATAATTTTGCAACATCTCCTACTACATTTGCTAATGGAAATGGACCAGTGCTGACCAAATTTTATTTCCCAACACAGCTCTTCTTTCCACACCACACACACTACAAACCCAGTATCAGATACAATGTACATCAGCTTATCGCTAGTTCATGAAGTATAATGCAGCAAATGGTGACGAACAGAAATAAAAAGAACTGTAAACTGTATATAGTTGCAGCATGAATGGAGGAAAGTTTAGAGTTGGTGTGCCTAATTATAATAACAATAAAAGCAGGTACAGGGATAGCTGCTCTTGAATTGCTTAGTATATTTATATTCTATCTATTTTTTTTCTTCTGAATTTCTGCAGTGAAAAATGTTGCAACCTGAGTAGTAATGGTGTAATGATACAGCACATCATACCATAGCATTTCCTTGCTAATTCAGTCCAGGCAAAAGAAATCACTGTTTCTATTGGAAAGTTTATATTTGGTAGTGGAGAATGTAGGATTGAAAACAAATCTGGTGCTGCAGAGAGCTATGCGACTCTGACAGCCTAAATAGCTAACAGCAGTATGGAAAAAGCCGTGTGCTTCAGACACACCACCCAGAATCATGACAGAGATTGTTTGGCCAAATGTAATTGTGCTACGTTCTTGTGTTTTATACAGACTGATTAGAGTCTGAATGGATCGCACAAACACTGTCATGATGTTTTTTGGATTATTGAAAATGTAAACCTAATGTTCATATTCAGACTATGCTGATTTTTCTATGGAAAACGTATCATAAAAGGCACCATCATATTGCATCATTTGGTACACCTTTAGAAAAACATCATTAGTTTTTTTTTTTTTTTTACTAATGACTTGTGAACTAGGAACTAGGCTCTTAAACTGCGACAATTTGTGCATGAAAATTTTCAGATTGTTTTATCTACATACACTTTATTTCACCTTGTAATAAATCAGTTCTGATCAAGCAACAGCTTCATTTTTTTGCTAAAATAAGTAATGTGTAAGTATAAATACATGGCCTTGTCATGAGATGAGTGCTGGGTCTTTTCTCTACTCATTTTCTTTTAGTAGTGTCATGAATGCAAGAGATATGTATGAATCTGTGCATATCCTGGCCTTTACAGCAGTCTGCATGTTCTCTTTTTGTTTAGCTAGTTCTTTCTTTTTAAGTTGATCAAAGAGGTAATGCAAATGCATCCACTAATCTAATAAATATTAGATTTTTAAAAAATAGATGCCTCTTTATGACAGATGAAGAAATCTGTTTGAAATAAATCCGAACTGCAGCATGGTGCACAAAAGCCAACTGCAAAGGCTGAGCTGGTACGTAATCAAATCTTCACAGAAACTTTGTAAGGAAAGGTCACGTTTCTGGCAAATAAAACACAGAAACATGGATGCCCTGTCCATTACCTAAGGAGATAGTGTGTAAAAACAACAGATTCTCCTCGCATGCTACAGCAGTCTCTCTGAAGTGGGCTTGGCCTGATGGCTTCTGCTCTATATACTGTAGCAACTTGGATATTACTCACCTGGCTGGCTTACTAGGGATGTTATCCAGAAACAACTGTCAAAAAGATGCAGTAGATTGCTATGGTGGCCTCTGACCTCTGAACCACTTATAGATTCATAAAGTCATAAATTCATTTTGAGCATTTTATCTGGATAGTGCTCGGGATTCGAAGATCTTTTGATAAAACAAGTTTAGATTTTAAATTTGCTTATCGTGTCCTTTTTAATATGAGATTGCATAAACTGTACATTTTCTTGTTTCATCATACAATAGTATCAGCTTTATGGCGCTGTATATTCTTGTGAGATTGTTTAAATATCTTGTTTTTACTTTCAGACTGTCGATAGAGGATTTTTTTTATCTACTTGACAGCATTGAGGAGCGACTCCCTGCAAGAGACACCGAGGTGTACAGCAGCTCTGCAGTCAGTGAACAGAAGCTCAGGGAGATTATTAGGTACGATTTTCTACTTTGCTCGAGTCTTCTTTTCTTCATCGCTGTGTAGTGTTTATTCCTCTAGTTGAAATTGCATTATCCTGTCTTTAAGAGCACTCACTTTAAATTAAGTGCCATTACTTGGAACCAGCAACATTCTATCAATAAATCCTGGCTTCTAAAGGGTTTCAGATCACAGAGAATTGTCATAGTAACTCCCTTCATGCTGTTGAGTTAGGGGCTGATAATTAGGATGTGTGTCAGCAAACAGCGTGCATGGCATCTTAAAATCATCTATTGTTTTGCTTTGCCTGCAAATTTTTTTAGATTTGTAATGTTCTGGGTAATTAATGATTATAAATTGCTTGTAGTTTCATTAGTAACACACAAATCACATATAGGGGTGTGTGTTTCAACTTGTATGTATGTAGACTCGTTTATAACCGTGTGTGTTCTGCAGCTTGTGTAGTCAGCGTGAAGAGTTGAAAGGAGAGGAGCTGAAAATGTGTGGAGCTGTGGTACTGCAGCAGCTCCCTTGGTTATTATGGAACTCCCCACATGGCTGCCTGCTACACGGTGACCTGGTCAACACACACTGGTCCACTGCAGAAGATCCAGCACACATCAGGTAGTTTACTACCTGCAGCAGGCTGGCATGGCTGTGTAGTGTATACATATTTTTATTTGTATCATATTTTTACCAGTTTTTTTTTTTTTTTAATCAGAAAGATTGAGTCCTACTGAACGTAAAAATGTAGAAAATTATTTATGATCCGCATATCAGTATGCAGATTAAGCCATGGAATAAACATTCATTTCACTTGGCCCACTAAATAATCACATGAAAACATGAGTAGTTACAGTATATATGTTGCAATGAGTAATAGCATCACTTCTTGTTATTGTTCCTTCTGCTTTCCTTTGTGAAACTAATGTGTTGGATGAGTTTTTACGTATGTTATATCTTTTATGTTATAAAGTATCACCTTGTAATTATCTGTAATTTTATCACAATGGCTTGATGTCAAATGCTGGTCGGTTATGCATGTGATAATGATGTGGGATGTGCTATTATCGTGTGCGTTTGTGCGTACGTGTGCGTTCAGGTCGTGTCTGTCTGGTGATAGCGTTGTTCTTTGGGAGCGCTGGTTCACACACGCCCTTCAGCTGCTGCAGCAGGAGGTTCTTTCCCTCAACAGCATCGTGCAGCTCTTCATGCCGCTCCTAGTGCACTACAGTGCCTCCTACGCAGAACAGGTAGCGCTTCTATCCACTCAACCTTAAATGGTGTTGTGTCTTTTGTTATTCACAATAAAGCGCAATACCAGTGTTGCACTAAAATACCAGTTTTTAGCGCAGCTAGGGATTTGCCTGGCACCTCTAAGGCTGAGTGATTTTATTATTATTATTATTATATTATATTATATTAGTTTTTTATTACTATTTCTATCATTATGGCTTCATGATTTGATTAAAAAAAAGTCACATTGAGATTATTTTGACACGTATTGCGATATTTAATTGTTAAATTTACCATTTTGTATTCAGACACATTTGTTAAGGTTAACACCAAATAATAGTATAAATGATCTCATTAAATATACACATAAAAAATATTACATTATTGACAAACTCTACTTAAATTCCAGACTATGCGTATATTACCTGCAATAAATTGCCGTCTTTTGCTAGCAAATACTACTACTATATTACTACTACTCCCACTACTATTATTAATCATAATATAGGCAATAATAGTGGCAGTGACTGCTTAGGTGGTTGCTGATCGGAGGTTCAAGTCCTAATACTGCCAGGTTGCCCCTTTTGGGTCTTTGGGCCCACGAGCAAGCCCCTTAAGCCATGTACTGTAAAAAGCCCAATAAAGTCGGAGGGGTTTGTGGCAAAAAGGGCATTCGAGGTAGAGCCAAGATTAATATTTTGCTGATCGAATGATCTGATGTGGCGATCCTGATTTCTTATATATTCCTCACTCTTCAGTGAGAAATGTTTTGAGTTCATTAATATGATCGACAAATTTATTAACCACTTGTTATTAGTTCCTGACTGCACAGATGATAACATCACACAAGTCTAGGGCACACACAAAATATTATGTGGAAAATCTTTATTGATTTTGCCATAGTGTATCCATAATTCTAGTAAAAATGGACTTGATTAAATTTATCATAGAATATTTCTACCCTTCTCATTTTTACATATGTATGAATTGTATATGATCATATTTTTATAGTAGAAGGTTGAGGGGAATTATTAGTGTACTAGCTCTTGTAAACGTGAAGGGAATGTGCCAACACAAGAAAGAGAAAGACTAGAGCTCTCAAGAGTGTGATCCAACAGCTCTCCCATGCTCATGGCCAAGAGTAGCACGGAGATAAGTGCTTTTCCTTCTCTCTGCCTTATTTGCTCTCAGAATACAGGAAATGTTTTGCATGCATGTCAGGTTGCATGACTAAATTTAAAGTGCACCAATTGTCAGAAATCTTTATTGGCATGCTGCAATTAAATAATATACAGTTTTATGTTGATAAAGCTTTAGCACTATAAAATAAACCCAGATGTATGTGTCCAAGTCTATTCTGGTAATCTGTGCTTCTGAAAAAAAAAAAAACACTTGATTTGAGAGAATGGGATTTGAAGAGTACAGAGAGAGACTTCTTTATTAGATAAGAGTGATTCATTTGTAGATGTATTCAAAGTCACCATCAGCTGTCACCCTACTGCTTTCTTGTAACTTCTCTGCTTCATTTTTTTCTGTGAAAAGATGTTGTAGGGTGATGAGGAAGGCATGATATCATCAGCTGATAACATCTCAATTATTTGAATGTGTTATCAGTTACACGGTTGGAGACAATAGTGAATTTGCTATCATTTATGTCCCGCTGGATGATCTCTATCTGTAAGGAATGCTGGAATGAGTAGAGGAGTATATTCAGTGGTGCGTGTGTGTGTGTGTGTGTGTGTGTGTGTGTGTGTGTGTGTGTGTGTGTGTGTGTGTGTGTGTGTGTGTGTGTGTGTGTGTGTGTGTGTGTGTGTGTGTGTGTGTGTGTGTGTGTGTGTGTGTGTGTGTGTGTGTGTGGTTGGGATACAGGCCGAAGTGCTGCTGAAGAGGCTTTTGACCCATGCGGCTGAGACTCATCACTCAGCAGAGAGTGAGGACTCCTCATCCTGCAGCTTACCCTCGCTTTTAAATGACAGCGTGGAGATCAAACTGGCCAGACCCTCCAAGAAATCCATCGTCTCCACTAGTACGTGCGGTCAGTGCACGCCCACAGCTACTCACACTTTTGCTAGCCATTCACTGCCATTTTCTCTTCCAAAAGGTTATATAGAAAATGTAGTTACACTCATAACGCTGTAAAATATTGAATACTGACTTCTAACCAAAACAGTCTGTTGCAAATTCATCAGAATTAAACGCTTATGCTGAAAGTGAAAATGTTAAAGTTAATACACATATATCATTAAAAAAATGATGAGCAGAAAAATGGGTCAGAGCATCTCCAAAATGACAGATCTCATGGGTTTTGTGTGTAGCTGGTATCCAGAGGTTAGTATATACCCAAAGTGGTTCAAGGAAGGACAATGGGTGAACCAGTGACCGGGTTATACAGTAGGTGCCCAGGGCTCAGTGATGCAAATGGGGAGCAGAAGCTAACTGCACTTAGGGATGTAGGCCCACTCATTTATATCTGAGGCTGACCAAACAAACTGGAAACCAGCCAATTCTGGTCACTGGCCAATTGACTGGTTCTTGTCTATTGTAAATGTAATAGGTTTTTAAAAAATAAATTTTGCAGTTAGTGTGGCCATACGTGAATTGCCATACAATCGCAATTAATTCATGGCTTTCATACTCCCCGTCACTAGGGGGCTCCCACATTAAAGCTACTACTGCCACTCAGCCGGGAGGGCCGAAGACTATCACGTGTTTCCTCCGAACAACGTGATGCCAGCCGACTGCATCTTTTCGAACTGCTCGCTCACACACCGTTGGGGGCAGCGTAACACACTCGGAAGACAGCGCTATCCACTCCTTCTGCTTGCGTGAGCTCACAGATGCCCCTGATTGGCTGTAGAGTAGTGACTAATGTGGGAGCACTAAGTACCTCTGATCCCTCCCCTCTGAGAGAGCTCAGCCAATCAGCTCCCTCTAGACCTCGGCTGCGAGAAGTTACAGCATCACCCGGGAATCGAACTCTCGATCTCCTGGATGATGGGGCGAGCACTTTACCACTGCGCCAAAATTTTTTTATTTTTAACAATTATCACAATTAGAATTTTGTCACAATTATTTTTGTCGCCTGCCTGAGAAGGAAAGGCCACATATAGGGATCACTGTCCATCTGAGTCACACTTTTACTCTATCTACAACTTCTCTTAAACCATTTATGGGAATTTGAACAAACCTACACAGAACCTTTTATTAGGAAGCATAGATGTGCACTAATTTAATTTTCTGATAAATTTTATTTCCTTCTGCAAAAATGACAACTATTTGAACAGTTAATACCAAATAATGCCACAAGGTCACACTTCCTTTTCGCCTGGGTAGACTGCAGCTAAATGTGTGTAAAAATCTAAAAGTTTTGCAATGATGATGCTCTGATTTGATTTCTCACTATCAAATAGAACCTTATTAACCTCAGTAAAGAGCAGTGCAGGGTATGATTGCTATATTCTACAGTAATCTACATTTATTACTAATGATTGTATTATCATGGACAATGGCTTGTTTAGTTAAATAGTTAATACTGTAGATGTGCACTAGCTATTTCATTGTGTGTTGCCTGCCTGCAAACCATTATTTGCAAGCATAGGTGTGCGCTAAGTATTGTTTTTGAGAAGTAGCATGTTCGGTGGGAAGGTGACGCAGGTAACAATGTTTGCCTAATTGTACCATTCATATAGTCATGCTACACATATGTTTGCAATTTTTTTTGCCAGCAACACATGAAATAAATTCATGTTCATCTGTTTATCTCGGACCTACCTCTAGAAATAACAACTTTAATCATATTGAATTTATTCTCAGAGCCCCATACAGCATTTAGATATGCTAACAGTGCAAGTGAGCAAAATGTATGGTTTCTATTTAAATCTTTCTTTGACATTTACATTTGCAAACAATAACAAATATACAATGTGATATAGACATCAGTTCATGGATTATAAAGTATGACTGTTAAGCTAGAGCTACCATGCGTGTCAACTCCGTATGTATAATAGTATATATTTTATACATACTGAAATTAGATTTATCATAGCAGAACTTTTTTTTTTAAAGAAGTGAAAATTAAATAGTTAAAACTTTAAGAAATAAATATACATTGTCTTTCTCAAGATGATGGAGAATGACTAAAAAGAGACTGTAACCATAACTCAGCAAACAGGCTGTCACTATCAGACACAAAACGAGCTACACAATACCAGTAGGTGGCTCTGAAGTGCTGTTTTAAAGACATTATGCCAAAAACCCCAACAAATTATGGGTATGTTAATATGAGTTAAACAAAGACATTAAAGGTTGGGGTGGTACACCTCATAACCCAGAGAGACTGGAAGATATGTGCATTTTCTCATCTAAATATATAAAATAGTCTATAGGTCTTACACTAGACCTGTTAAATTGCATTTCTATATGATGACCTTTCTTGATTCCATGTATCATAGTACAGTCAACTTTATTTAGAGAATACATCTTGTTTTAATTTTGTATAGAACAAGAAATGCTTTTATAAATAAAATTTAAACAATTACATTAATATGTATTTTAGGCTTTTCAGCTCTGTTGAGATTGTGTGATGTTAAAAAGCATCCTGCTTACTGCACTTGTAGCCAACACAGGTTAAAGATTAAATCTGCAGGTTTTTCAGAAGTAGACAGTCATGTTTATAGGCTGAATTGCTTTATGATGGAATGTCTCAAGGCAGTGAGTCCATTCTGATTAAATATATCAAAAACACTTTCTACTTTTCGATAGAACGTGCTGGGACCTTTTAGTCCTTGTGACAGAACATTGTGTCACAGTGTCATTCATTTACCCTGGTAATTCCTTGTGGCTCTTAATTTTCCCATTTACACATATCCCAGTCCCTGTCCACATCAGTCCTGATGTTCAGATACTCAAAGACTACACAACCAACCCACCTCCATCTTCCTCTCTCTTTTTGCTCCCTGCTTTGACCATGCTTTTCTTTCTGTCATTTTTTACCCAGGAGAACAAAGTGATGAAGAGGACAGTACCAACCAAAGCCCTGTGGAAAGTATTCCTATTAGAGGTAAAAAGTCAGTACAGAAATCCCGCCCCAATTGGAAGTTCTTTCTCTTGGTCAGTGAATAATGGACCCCTCATTTTCCCCCCCATAAAAAAGGCAGTTGTGGAATGATGAACTAGGTGAATGTTCTATTTGAAGAGCAGAGCAGGTCCTCTAATTATCACAATAGAAAACAAGCTCATCTCCACCTTCTTCTGTCATTGCAACACGTGAAACTGAGATTCTCTGGCAGAATAATGTAGCCGGTTAATTGTCCTCTGGCTGGGGGGTGCCATACAAGATCTGGCATTGGTTCTCATTATCTTGTACAGCTAGAGGCAGACTTGAAAAGATTGGATGTGAAGGCATGTCTTTAAGAGTTCAGAGTAGCAAACCACCAGCACCAGGCTCAGAAATGTAAAACTGTCCATTATTCCACTTGGCTATCTGATTTCATACTGTGCCTTTTATCTGCTGGCTTCCCTAAAGAAAGAAGTCCAGCATCTTACTGCCACTAATCAAAGGCACGACAGAACAAAAACACACAGACACACACACAGACACACACACAGACACACACACAGACACACACACAGACACACACACAGACACACACACACCTCTGTTATCCCTGCCTGTGTCAGGGACATTTACAGGCAGACAGTAGGTTCTTTCTTTTGCAGTCATCACAGTAAACACCCAAATCATCTGAATAAATCCTTTTTTAAATGTGCATTTATTTCATATGTGCACAACAATGTTTTGTTGACTTTGCAGAACATATAAAAACATCCTTTAGATTTTTTGTACATGTTTATCTTTTTTAGTCAGTAAAATGAGGGAAAGACACTTTTCATCTGTTGCATGTCAACAATTCTAGGAAAATCATTGCCTCATTATCTCACAAGATAATGTGGCAATGAGTATTAGGTCCATTTTGTAAGTTTTAGAGTTACATTATAAGCCAGTCAATGGAAATAATTTTGGATTTCCAAGTAGTGACTGATTTTTATATATTTATATATATATATATATATATATATATATATATATATATATATATATATATATATATATATACATTTTCTCCTTTAGTGACAAATTGTGGCTTACTGGGTTAGATCAAAAACAGACTCTGGATTTTAGTCAAGTCCATGAACATTTTTGAATAATTTAGCTTATTGTTATTTGGTAATCATTATTTCCCATCACATTATCCCTATTATTATTATTATTATTAGTAGTAGTAGTAGTAGTAGGAGAAGGAGAAAAGTGAGAGAAGAAAAAACAAAACAATGTGACTGTGCCACTTTGAAGTGGCTCAGCATTAGTATTGTTCATAGTTTCATGTGATACTTAAGATGTGCTGTTCTTATTATAAACCATTAACAACATTAAATAAGTACCACTGCTAAATGAGTGAACAGAAGTACTGTAGCTAATTAGTGAACTAGGTTTATGTAGTTGCAAATAGTTTTTTTTTTTTTTTTTAATAACAGAAGGACATGAATTTAAGTTATACCCAAAGGAATATGATTTGTTTGTCTATTTACCCAGTAGTTAAAGTAGGTTTAAAATATTACCAGCTTTATGTAAACAAATGGTGACGGACGTAAATTATGGAGGTGGTGGACAGGGGCGTAAGTCTTTATTTTTCCACTTATTCTTCTTCAGAATATCAGCTAACTTCCAGATTCCCAAGGTTAAATACCAAATAGAGTTAAATGGAAAGCAAGTGCTTTAGGGTGCACAGTCCATTTTTTCACAAACCAAGTGCCGTTGCTTAGGGGTAGACGTGGATTTGGGATTCAGCCTTGTGTTAGAGGTTAGTTAGTTAGTTAGTTAGTTAGCTTTGTAGTTCTCGTTGGCAATGAACAAAACAGTATGGACAGTTCAGAGGCAATTCTGAAGGACTTGGAAAAAAATACTAAGGAGACAAAGTTTAAGATGACAACATTAGCAGATATATTTTCTTGCTGATGTGCTTCTGTGACTGGTTTTACATGTGGGTTTCGGAAGGCAGCTGATTTGCCCGCTTTCCGTTATTGTGGACTGTACCAACCTCTTTTTACCCATGCTGGCAACTGACAGTTAGTGTAATGAATGCTTGTTAGAACACCTGTAAAGCAGAGTGATACATATAGTTAAACATCCCAGTGGCATTGTACTCTGTTAAAACCATTTGTGGAATGCCACTTGTCCGATCGATTTAGTTGGAACTAACTCTTGTGTAATACTGTATAATTAACTCAACATTATTGGGAACAAATGGGCACGTTATATAATTCCACCAATATAAATTTAAATTGAAAGAATACCAAGGTAAATCTGTTGTAGTATTAGAATTATTACATTCAAAAGACTAAAAAAGACTAAAGTAAGGATTGACTGAACTGAGGTCTGCTAGATAAGCGATAACACAAAAGGATGGTGTGCTCCTTGTTGCATGGTGACAGCCGGCTGCCTGCGTGTCTGAACTAAATCAATAGTTTAGTCTTCGTCTTCTGTTCTTCCACCTCCACTCTTTCCTCATCAGAGCTCTCAAAGGCTCCTGTTGGTTCATCAAACACAGAGGCTCTGCAAAGTTGGAAACACGGGTCTTGGGCAAATATTTGATCAGCCTGTTTTGTGTTTGTTTATCTTTTTTTTTTTTTTTGGTAGAGACAAAAGCATATCAGCTGCTTAAACAATCGGTCACACAAGAGAACCAGTGGCAAAACGCACAGAAGGAGGAGGAGGATGGTTCTGACTTGGAGCCATCAGGTAACTCATCTAGCAGAACCCCACAGAAATCATTTACATAATCCCAAGCAGTGATTTCCCACACATTTGGTGATTTGTAGGTTTCCCAGTTGCTGAACTAAACAGGTCGACACCAACTATAGAACTAGAACTAGAGCCTACCAGTTCTTCCTTCTAACCTAAAAAGTATATTTCTGATATGTGGAAATCGCTGCTAAGAATGTTTATATTTTTTTATTCTATGTATGATTGCATACCAAGTAAGACTGCAAAAAATGTGACTTTTTTCTGGCTATTGTTATTTATTTATTACAATTTTCATGTTTTTTGTCATTACAAACTGAGTGGAAGAGCTGTTGTCATGTAAAAAAAACAAATTTATTATTTAATTTTATTATAAATTATATAATCTAAAATGTAATTTGTAAGTTTGGGATTTTTTTAGAAGCATTTTATTTTAATCAAAAAAGTTTAGTTTTTATGTGAAAATCTTTTTTTCTTTTTATGCTATGACTACCTTCTTTGTAAAATTAATACAAGTTTGTATTATCTTCCTTTTTACATTCTAAGGTTTATCAGATAATGAAAAAAACAGGAGCAGCAAGAGGCTTATTCAAGACATGCGGTAAGAAACTGTGTGGGCAGCAGTACATTTACATGGTATTGTACTGTATGTGTTTTCATAAATGGGATGACTGTTTGCATCACACATCCTCACACAGCAAGCAGTTTATTTGATTATGTTTCCGAATCAGAGCTGTAAATAAAAAAAAAAAAAGCTGAGTGTAGAATATTTTAACAAATCAATAAATCTAAGTACAATCAGCTATACATTGCTGAGGAGCAGGCTCTCTGTGCTGATGTATCTCTTCATTGTAGATATATTATGGCAGGTAATGGGTGGGCAAACATTATGAGGAGTAATCGTCTTTGATTTCATGTAATTACTGACCGCTGTGCTGACACAGGGGCCAGGAGTCTACTGGCCTAGGCTCTCCCTCTGTACTGTTTTTTATTTTTTTTTTAGTTTTTTTCTTTCCACTTCTTTCTCCCTCTCTCTCTCCCTGGGTAGCATATACTATTAGCCAGGGGAAGGGCATAATGGCCACACTCGATCACAGCTCTCTGATGGATGCCATGGCCTGCCCAGTGAATGGCTGCATTAATAAACATGAGCCTTCTCCAGGGTGAGATGCTTTCAGATCATAACCCCTCCTCTTCCTCATCCCCCATACCCCCCTACAGCTCCAAGTTATAGCGCACACCTCAGAATCTGTTGTGCAAGACACACACACAGAGACCTCATGACGGCTGTTTCTGTGATGAGGTTATAGTGTTTTTGCTTGCTTGGTCTGGTTGTAAATCAATACGATATGAAGTTGCACTTTAAAGGTAGAAGATTTTCCATGTTGTGTACTTTTCCAGTGAATGCTTTCATATTTTTTCCTGTTTAAGAATGCCTCTCACCATAGCAATTTCTTGCGCTTTATTGCTTCCACAAGTGCCCTACACTTGAACACTACAAAACATGTGCTCATCTCTCTCTCTCTCTCTCTCTCTCTCTCTCTCTCTCTCTCTCTCTCTCTCCCTCTCTCTCTTTCACTCCCCCCCACATACACACACTTATTGCTGTTATTTTGTTACTGAGATGATGAGCAACATCAAAAGACATGCTGGCTGGGCCCAAAGTTGAAAAAAAAATTATGCCTGCCTCTCTGTTGTCTTAACCATAATTACGATGTGGCAGTTAAGCCGACGCTACAGCTGAGGGATTGGAGTTTAAAGCAGGGCTTTGGTGCAAAAAATGCATTTATGGGCCTTTGTGCTGCTCCTCATTATGTGTGGGGCCGATTCATTAAGTAATTGGTTTGCAGTTGTTTACATGAGTATTAAGGCCCCCTATTCAGTAGCCTTTGAGAGATACATTGTGCAAATGTTGCATGTTATGAATGCCCAATGGGAGGCGGGGGGCCAGGCCTATTGGCCAAACATTGCACTCGGCTGAAAGGAGCAGAGAAAAGCGTCGAGCGCTTCTTTGCATAGCAATGACTCAGCCTTAATAAGCTTTCCAGATTAAATGCATGCAGTCCATACAAGATGCAAGAGATACTCTTAACACATTTATATCTGCTCATTTCACTATTATGTCACTGGAGAGAATTGGGGTCTTTCTTATTTTTCCCTGCACACTCTCTCTTCCTCTCTCTCGCTCAACCTTTGCTGTAAGATACTTTTATACACATGACCAGTACCATATTAATATTAATGACATGGAAAGCAAACAGATCAGCTACAGTTTATTAAAAATGAGCCATCCGAAATCTTTTGCTGGCATTGCTTTGCTCTCCAGCGTGGATGAAACGCAAAATACAGGATGGTAAAGTAGCTGTACTCCGTGTAAAGACACCTCTTATTCCCTTCCTTTGTTTAGGGGTGCATGCCACAGCTTCCTCTTCTCCTGCAGCTATTGTGTCCTCTTCTGCTGCAGGCATGTGCTGTGACTCTGTGAGCCACATCATGGATTATTTAGCCACGTTATTATTTAGCAGCAAACTGCACATGAATGTGTAACAGTGAATGCAGAGAGCGGTAATGTCTTGAAGTTTCTAAGTTGTTAATTTTCCTTGTTACAAAGCATGGGACACGTGCACTTGCTCGATAATACATTGTCTGTTGCCAACAAAGCAGGAGGTAATTCCTACAAACACTTACAATAGTCTGCCTGGCGTGCGTGCTTGTGTGTGTGTGAGAGAGAGAGAGAGAGTGCGAGAGAGAGAGCAAGCAAGCTGTTTGTTGCAGCATTTAACTCTAGCAGCCACTGGGGGTCACTCTGCTTTTTTGTGACTCAAATTCAGTCATAGTAAAAGTCAAATCCATGCCCTTGCTTTAGTTCACATAATTTTATAATTGTATGTCTTAATGCTCACTGTGCCTTTTTTTTAAATTAAATTTTATTTTAACAATCTCCTTTTTTTTTCATTTTTCTTTGCTCTTGCCTTAACACATTCACCATTTTTTTTTATTTAATTACATACATTACCTCATATATCACTGCATAACTGAGGAATTTCACATTTCTAACACGAGGTGATCCCGTGAGCAAATAAAAGGATTTGCACATTGGCTGCCCCAGTTTTTTATTCATTAAAAAAAAAATTAAGTCATGCAGTTCTCATGCTTAGCCAATAGAGAGCAGTCTTATTTAGCCTTATGGAATAAACATGTCATTTATAGACAGCTGCCTGTAGAGGTCGCTCCTGCTGCTCTTCACTGAGTCATTACCTCATTGTGACACTCCCCATTCCCCCACCCACCTCCTCTGGCCGCAGTGCAGTGCAGAGGTCTAATCAATCCCAAATCAGCCGTGCTGCAGGTCATTGCTGCGATGAGTGTAGGAGGAGGTGAGAATGGCGGCACTGCCTCATTTTTGCACCCTTACACAAACATTGTTTCAGAGTGCAGGTGCTATTAGCATTTCTGTGTGGGTGGTAGATTTTTTTTAAACCAGATAAATAAGCAGAATTTTCCTTAACCACATGGGACTGATTACTGTCCATAATAAATGTCAGTTTAGAATGATTCTTGACATGTATATAATACTACACAAATTGTTCATTTCAAGAAATTAATTTGATTAGATTTCCATCCCCCATTTCTGTTCCTTTTCCTATCCTTCTTTCTTTTCTACCTGCCTGTCTTTCTTCTTGCATTTTGCTTAATTTCTTAGGAGAGATATTGTTAAGCGACATGAATGATGGATAATAATAAACGCAGTAGTTCAGGGACTTTGACCGCATGTTTGTTTCTTTTCAAAAACAATTTCAGAGCAGAAATTCAGAGCTCGTCTCTCAAACCCTTTTATTATGTTTAATCACACAACTATAATGATGTGAGATCACTGTTATTATGAAAATGACTGCCCAGATGCCAAGCATGGAACAGTAGCAGTCTGTTTACCTGTAGCACAGTGAATACTGCGAGTCGTCTGCCTTTTTATTCTCGGTTCAAATTCATAACACCAACCCACACATATATTATGTCCCATATATTAATGTATCAAATGCATGGAAATGAACTGGGGCACTCTGCATCCAACATTGCAAATATGTCCTAATGCCCAAAACAATGTGAAACCGAGAGGATGAAAAATAAAACACACATACACACAAGCACAAACACAAGCAGTGTAGCAGAGGTAAAACAGAGGTTTCCCGTCAAAGTGGTAATTTGCATCATTTTACACATTACATTCACCTCCGTGTATGAGACACAGCCAAACAGTTGCCGGTCCAGTCTTACATATTCAGATTCGTTGCCTCAATTAAGTGAACCTCAGCACAAGATGAACTGGCATAAATGTTTATGGAAATGGAATATTAGATTGGAGGGGTCAGTGTCATCCGCAGCTCTCTATGGTAATCATGTCTTGAAATCAGCTCCGTCCCTGTCTGAAGAGGAGCATTTGATGGAGCATTCCCATGCCATGCAAGTCATATAAGAAGAATAGCCCGATTTTTATATACTAAAATGTTTAGTTAATATTTTGCTTGTTCTAGTTTAAGACAAAAACACTGTTGCTAATGTTAAAAACAACAAAATACTGCTACATATTTTGCATCATACTTGCATTCACCCTCCGCTTTGTTGGTGTTCTTCACCAGTATATGACATAATAAAAAGAGTAAATTAATTTCTGTTTTATTTTATTCTATATAGGCATACAGATAATCGAGTTGTAATACTTCATTTATCAAATACATAGCAGTCTTTTTCAGGGCTATAAGAAACAATATTTCACAATTTCTAATTTTCTCATATCTGCCTGACATAAGGTTAAATCAGTGCAGTTATTATGTGATTACATGATTAATGAGAACATTCAGTATACCATTGTGCTCATCAAGGCTCCAGTGAGCATCTGCATTTAAAAAGTAATTTTCTTCTTTCTGTTGGCTATTTCTTTTGAGTTTAGTAAATTGTAAAAGCAGGATATATTATATCATAAAGCAGGATACATCTCAACTAGTTCATAATCACCATACAGAAGATTTCTGATTTAAACTGTTCTTCATTTATGAAATTTGTTGAAGCATGTGGTGGGGAAAAAAAAGAGTAAAGAATTTAGTTTGTGTTCTGTTAATTTAATGTTGGATGGTTGCATAGAAATTTGATTTAAGCTGTTTTATTAAACCAGGTTTATTACTTTTGTAATAGTAACCAGATATTATAAAGTGTGTTTGAATATACACATTTAAACAACAAAAACAAAACCAACAGTGGCAAGAATGAGTGCAGATAATCAAAGGTGTTTGAGTAATATGACTGAAACATGAATGTGGATGGAGGCAAATCACACCTCTATTGACCTGGATAGTTCAGGGAATAACTCTGTGTTTCTTTTTTTTTCTTTCCTTATGAAACAAAAAGAGAAAGGAGCCGAGTAAACAATATGGGTATATGATAACGCTGAGGACACTGATAAAGATGAAGACGAAGAAGACATTGTTAGGCCCTGAATAGACCCTGTGCTGATGGAAATTGAAGAGGAAGCCTGTATGAAAAGTAGCTCGGGCTCTTGCATATGCATTGCTACAGATCAAAGGCTTGCCAGGGGTCAGTCATTTACATAGAGATATCACTGATGCTATGGGAACCCAGCAACCCTCTGCTCAGAACACTTATGAATAAAGAGGGCCTTGACTGGGTCCTTCAGCACAATTAGAAAAGGAGTCAAGGAAGTTTATTTGGCCACTCGGCTCATCTGAGAACAGCCTTAGCAGGGAAATGGCAACTCTCTGGATTTGGTTTAGTTTACAAAAATAATATTCTTCTTTTTGTCCTATTGTGTTTCTTTTTTAGTCTGTATTTTATGGTCCAGTTGTGTGATTGAAAAAAACTTGAGTTGTTTATCCCCATTTCGACAGACACCTGCTAACATTGTCAAGGTGAATTATTAAGAAGTGCCTACTTTTACAAGTTTTTCCTCTTATTTTTATATCCTGTATAAAAGAAAAGAGTCATGTTATTTTTTCAGTAGTTCTTGTGACATGATGTCTTTCTTGGGATATCTTTTCTGGCATACAGTTAAAAGATACATCTGTAATGGCTGCTGTCAAACAGTAATCTGAATATTAAATGATTACATGGTGATTCAAGTGGACTATGAGTGTTGACAGGGTTTTGAGGATGTAGTCCATACATAACGTTTGTGTCATAAAAATCAAACATATGCCCCAAGTATTGCCTTTTTTGATTTGATGCACAGGTGTGTATAATTGCATTTACAGTACAGTGTTTAAATAAAAAAAGCCTAATCTAACTCATTTGCTAAATTATTGCAGTGGAAAGACTGTAGAATTAAAGGGCTGTCGGTACCTATGAATTAACGGTTTACTGATTGACAGGACCAAGGCAGATGGGTAATAAATAAAAATGATATCATCTAGACACTTGTGAACATGTAAACATTAACGATCTCGATTGTTATGGTGTATGACTGATGACAACAAGCTTAGGATTTTTGCTATTAAGATTTGACTTTCTGTTATTTCTGTTTCTGTTGTTGTTTCATGATGTTAGGGGCAGGATTTTGTACTCCGGATGCTTTGCTTTGAAATTATAAAAATTCCTTGTTATGACGGTTTGGAATGAATCTTAGGTTTTCCCTAGTTTTATTAACCTTTTTTTTTATTGTTTATAGGAATGATTCAAAGGAGAAAACCCAGGCTTTCTCTGCTGTTCAGTCTAAAGGTAAGACCAAAATGTAGTAGCTATTTGGTGAGGAGGTGGAGTATCTAAATTACAGCATCATGCTGTTACTGTGGAAAAACCATAAGTGTTCTTGCAGATGATCATTCAAGTGTATCACCACTTACTAGTTATTATTCCACATCTCTGTTTAATTCACAAATCTGGCTAGTCAGATGGTGTTAAGTTTCTATAGCAGCATGGCTCTGACATTGGTGCTGGGTTTATATTAATGCATTAGAACAATACATAGATTTTTCTGTATTAACAATTTTTCCCCTGGGACTTTGACAGCACATCATATAATCATACTAATAATAAACAAATTAAAGCCATATTATTAAAATGTGAAATGAGACTGTGAAATGTGAAAATTATTTTTATATAAAAGTTACTAACTATTTACAGAAGGAGTCACTAGTGTCAGTTGGCATGTTTTCCATTATGGGAGAGTCTTCAGAATGGAGGATTTTGTGCTTTGTCATTATTTTAAAAAATAATAAAGTAAAATAAAGTGTTAAAAATAAATGTTTGTTTATAGCTGTTATAACACAAGTTCCACAAAATAGTTGATTTCAAAATGTGGCGTTTTCTAATAAAGGGTTATACCTTACTTTTTTTTTGCACATTGAAAATTATCTATATTATATCGCAGGTATTAGTATGTGAATATATATACACTATAAATAGGTAATAAATAAAAATTATATCAGCTAGACACTTGTGAACATGTAAACATTAACGGTCTTGATTGCCATGGTGTATGCCTGAGGACAACAGGCTTAGGATTTTTGCTATTAAGATGTGACTTTCTGTTGACTGAGTAGTCAGATTTTCTCCGTTTTGTTTAGCAACACTAAAGGAAATTCAGTCAATAAGAGTAAATAAGCACATATTAAATGAACACTGACACATAGAGCTATGATAATTTTTCCTATTAAATTTAATGTAATTATGTAGATTATATTAAAGAAATGTTTTACTGGAACAGACTATAAAGTACATAAGGATACAATTTAAAAATTGGTTGTTTTCATAACAACCTCAGCAGCTACCTCATTTCCCCTTTCGTGGTTTCAGCCACTCAGCATTCCGCATCACCAGTGTACTAATCACTTTCCTGATTATCTTCACCTGTTGCTCAATGGTTCATGCCTTTCATTAGATTTTTTTTAATGCTTGAATGATTCATGGGTCACTATGTGGCTTAATGGGAAAAAATAAAAACAACATTCCTCTGAAACTGGTCAGATGCAGGGACTGGACTGAAAAAAGATCCAAAAATGAGAGCAACAAAAATCGTTCAGGAAGCCTTGAGAACTATTCCTCAAGAGCCCATAAAAAATAAAAGAATGTCTGGCTCTTAGGAAGAAAAATATGAAAAAATGAGAGAAGTGGCTCAAAATTTTGCACAGTACCACGCATGTTATTTGTATCGAAATAATATTTACTGCAACAGTTACTTCAGACTCTACCCTCATTACCACAGCCACTAGTATGTAAGATATAAAATTCTTATTTCATACATTATATTTTTTCATACATACTAATTTATTCTAAGGCACTAGACACTAATAAAAGTTTTGTGTTAACCCTGCATGTGCATGCTTTAATATAGTAAATACGGAAATTATTACATGATGCAATTATTACAATATTTTTTTTCCAGCTTTTTGGGGCGATTCAGATGACACCAACTCTGACATTGAAATGGCCTTGCGTCCTCGTTCCCACAACACTAATAACAGTGACTTTGATGACTTTTATGACTAGATCTTATTTGTACCCAAAAAACATTATCACATTAGTTTGTTTTCCACCAGACATTATGCTGTAACTGCCCTTTTTTTTTTTTTTTTTTTGCTAAATAAAAATGAGTCTTTCAGTGTGGAGCAGTTCATGAAAACAAGGAAGGGAGACCCACTTTATTGTGGTCAAAGAATGTGGAGAGTGTTCAAAACAGACTGGTATTAACCCTGCTTGAGTCTCTTTAACTGAACAACACTTGGGTCTGGTTAAAATACATTAAACTTGGTTTTTAAAGTGATTCCTTTGCTCGGTGGTGAATATTATGCATTTCAGATCTCAACACTTTGCAAGCATCTCAACAAATTTCAGCATCAGAGCTGGAGTGGAATGTTGTGAGTCAACTTCTGTGAAAAGCTGGTACACAATGGCCTCTCTGGATGCTGCTGAAATACCTTTGAACTCACTCAAGTACCTATGGCCCATTTAGAAGGACAAAATGTGCTGCACTCATCTGAATATAGTAACAAATGCTCTCTATATTTGCGCTGCCACAAGAACAAAATCAGATGGCTTAATGTGACGTGGTATTCCTGTCTGCACTGCATACTTTACCTTGAACTAAAGATGAACTTGCATATATTTTGAAAGCTTTACAAACAATATTTTACATGCTTTAACAATTCAGTTCTTAATCTATTCATACACACGTGGACAAAATTGTTGGTACCCTTCGGTCAATGAAAGAAAAACTCACAATGGTCACAGAAATAACTTTAATCTGACAAAAGTAATAATTAGAAAATATTCTATGAATGTTAACCAATGAAAGTCAGACACTGCTTTTCAACCATGCTTCAATAGAATTATTTAAAAAAATAAACTCATGGAACAGGCCTGGACAAAAATGATGGTACCCCTAGAAAATACTGAAAATAATGTGACCAAAGGGACATGATAATTCAAGGTGTGTCCAATAATTAGCATCACAGTTGTCTACAATCTTGTAATCAGTCAGTGGGCCTATATATTGGGCTCCAGGTAGTCACTGTGTTGTTTGGTGACATGGTATGTACCACACTCAACATGGACCAGAGGAAGCGAAGGAAAGAGTTGTCTCAGGAGATTCGAAAGAAAATTATAGACAAGCATGTTAAAGGTAAAGGCTATAAGACCATTTCCAAGCAGCTAGATGTTCCTGTGACTACAGTTGCACATATTATTCAGAAATTTAAGATCCATGGGACTGTATCGATCTTAAACGACCTCCCTAGACGTGGCCGCAGGAGGAAAATTGATGACAAATCAAAGAGACGGATAATCCGAATGGTAACAAAAGAGCCCAGAAAGACTTCTAAAGAGATCCAAGGTGAACTTCATGCTCAAGGAACATCAGTGTCAGATCGCACCATCCGTCGTTGTTTGAGCCGAAGTGGACTACATGGGAGACGACCAAGGAGGACACCATTGTTGAAAACAAATCATAAAAAAGCCAGACTGGAATATGCCAAACTACATGTTGACAAGCCACAAAGCTTCTGGGAGAATGTACTATGGACAGATGAGACAAAAATGGAACTTTTTGCCAAGGCAAATCGGCTCTATGTTCACAGACGGAAAAAAATGAGGCATATCAAGAAAAGAACACTGTCCCTACTGTGAAACATGGAGGAGGCTCTGTTATGTTCTGGGGCTGCTTTGCTGCATCTGGCACAGGGAGTCTTGAATCTGTGCAGGGTACAATGAAATCTCAAGACTATCAAGGGATTCTAGAGAGAAATGTGCTGGTCAGTGTCAGAAAGCTGGGTTGAAAAGCAATGTCTGACTTTCATTGGTTAACATTCATAGAATTCTTATTTATTATTACTTTTGTCAGATTAAAGTTATTTCTGTGACCATTGTGAGTTTTTCTTTCATTGACCGAAGGGTACCAACAATTTTGTCCATGTGTGTAATTCTCTCTCCAGGGTTGAAAACCAGCCTTGAAGAAATAATTTTAAAAAGTAGTCAACTGAAGAATATATATTTTTCAGTATATATACATTCAGTAATATCATATATTGTTTATTTAGGCTTGTAAACAGTAACAAAAATGTATATGCTGTGTGTGATGATTTCTAAACTGTCACTTATTTCTTGAGATTTCTTCATTTGTGGATGTGCCTCTTTTTTAAGTGTAAAAAAGTATATTTAAAAAAAAGTGTACCTGTAAGTAATCGGATTTGGAAATATACATTTAAAATACACTAGAAATGTTAACAGCTAATTCAACACAACAGTGTCATATTTGTATAATAGGTGTTTTTTATTTTTGTTTTTTTTTCCGCAGCCAGATAATCAGTGATAATAACTGCAGCCATTTTAATGGACCTAAAATAACAGTAGACACTAAAATTGCCACATATTGATATCCGGAACTGTTTTCGCTACCATCAATATTCCTCGTCACCTGTGACTTGCATCTGCATGAGTAGGACTATGTTGCCTACATCGCAATACGTTTCTGCCTCCAAGTTAATTTGGTCTTGTGTTAATATAATTAGCATACACAAAGGCTTAGAATCCTGTAATAATATAAAAGCACCGGCATTCAGTCCATCAGTAGGATTCCATTAGTCAGTTTTTAGATGACCTTATGATGCTGAACCTTCTAAAGTAGGACTCCACACTCATTAGCAGTAATGGCTGTAGGTAGCCTTGACCCTCGAGTGCTGCACATACCAAAACCTGCATGCATCATTTGGAGTTTGCCAAAAAGCTCCCGTCACATAATATCTGAGTTAAGGATCATGTCAACAGATACTTGTGTGCTGAAAGATAGCACTGGGTGAGAGCAACATTGTGCTGATCTCTAAAAACACAATCAGCACTTTTAAATGGACCTTTCCCTCCAAGCAGTTTTGTCTTCATTTGCTATAACCTCCTCAACTGAACAGCCAGAGACACAATAATGAATTATGGTTGCATCAATTAAATCAAGCCACTTTTATCATAGATGCACATTTGCATATTTTGAGCCCTTGAAGAGCCTAAAAACTAGGGTGCACTAGTATGCGCCTATTGCTTAATGCATGTTTGTGAAACAAGTTACTATATTTGTTTTTGTTTGATAATGACAAAAAAATAATTAATTCTAACCCTAGCTTCTTTACATATTTTGGGTCATGGGCACTGAAGATTGAAATAAAAGAAGACATCCATTTATTGTAAGCATCTTTAACAGGAATGTTAAATGGCATGCTAGCCATTTAAAATGGCATGCTTCCTTCAGGAACTACACTCATCAAGTCAAGTCAAGTCAATTTTATTTATATAGCGCTTTTAACAATTGACATTGTCGCAAAGCAGCTTTACACAATAAAAAGAAGTAAGTTTTTATGCAATGTATATGAATCAAAATGACAAGATTGTCCCCGATGAGCAAGCCGAGGGCGACGGTGGCAAGGAAAAACTCCCTGAGATGGTAATAGGAAGAAACCTTGAGAGGAACCAGACTCAACAGGGAACCCATCCTCATCTGGGTGATAACGGATAGCAGGAATTGCTCAGCATAATAATGTGTAAGACTGGAAGTTCAGTATAACAAGAGATGTTTTAAAATTAAAAGGAGTCCAATTTGTTCCCGGAGGCTCAGGTAGACTGTAGGGGATTCCGGTCCTGAGTTATCGAACAACTGAAGTCACAGGTCCCCAGAGCATCACTCGATGACAGGAGAGTCTTCATGGAAACCATCCCCAGACACCATACGAATCCAGGCAGACCACACGGGGCATCCATGCGACGAGATCTCCAACCAGAAGCAGGACTCCAGGACGGGTTAGACGGCTCCAGAGGGCAGAGGGGTCTGGATCACTGGCAACTCAGGAGCGAAACATGTATAGCTCGACAGAGAGACAGAGAGAGGGAAAGGAGAGAGAGAGAGAGGAGAGAGCAGAAAAGGAGAGAACAGAAAATAAGGAGAGATGGCAGTTAGGTATGGTCACAGTCAGCATGTATAGGTGAATGTATATTTAGTGCAAAGTGCAAGCAGAGACTCCGGCAGGACTAACTATAACAGCATAACTAAAAGGGAGAGCCAGAAGGAAACACAAACATGAGGGCTCCCTGAGATGTAAAGCAACCAATCACCTCACCGTCAACAAACCTGAGTGAACAATGAGAGTGAGGAGGACAGCATCTAAACATACCAGTTCACCAGAATACTCTACATCTATGAGTCCCCCAGATCTGCTCCTTTACCTAAGGTTAATCTATTTACAAAAATGCTTGGCTAAATAAATGGGTTTTTAGCCTAGACTTAAACACTGAGACTGTGTCTGAGTCCCGAACATTAATAGGAAGATTATTCCATAACTTCGGGGCTTTGTAAGAAAAAGCTCTGCCCCCTGCTGTAGTTTTAATAATACGTGGTACTGACAGGCAGCCTGCATTCTTTGATCGAAGTAGGCGTGGCGGATCGTAAGACACTAACAGTTCACTCAAATACTGTGGTGCGAGACCATTTAGTGCTTTAAATGTCAAAAGTAGTATCTTAAAATCGATGCGAAATTTCACAGGGAGCCAATGCAGTGTAGATAAGATAGGGGTGATGTGCTCGTATCTTCTGGTTTTAGTGAGGACTCTCGCTGCTGCATTCTGTACTAACTGAAGCTTGTTTATACACCTAATTGAACAACCAGACAGTAAGGCGTTACAATAGTCCAACCTAGACGTGATAAAAGCATGAACTAGTTTTTCTGCATCATTTAGTGACAATATGTTTCGTATCTTGGCAATATTTCTAAGGTGAAAGAAAGCTATCCTGGTGATATTATCTACATGAGCTTCAAACGAAAGGCTGGAATCTATAATCACACCGAGGTCTTTTACTGTTGCACTTGATGGAACAGAAAGGCCATCTAAAGTTACAGTGTGATCAGAAAGCTTAGTTCTAGCTACTTGTGGTCCTATGACCAGAACTTCTGTCTTATCAGGATTAAGCAGAAGAAAATTAATTAACATCCAATCTCGTATATCCTGCACACACTGCTCGATTTTAGCAAACTGGTTTTTCTCATCTGGTTTTGCTGAGACATATAATTGTGTGTCATCAGCATAACAATGAAAACTAATACCATGTTTACGAATTATGTTGCCCAGAGGAAGCATGTAAAGGGAAAAAAAGCAGTGGGCCTAAAACTGAGCCCTGTGGAACACCAAACTCCACTTCAGAACATGAGGAATGGTCACCATCTAAATCTACTAACTGATAACGATCAGTCAAATAGGATCTGAGCCACAAGAGGGCAGTTCCCTTAATTCCTACTACCTTTTCTAATCTGTGAAGGAGAATACTATGATCAATGGTGTCAAAAGCTGCACTGAGGTCCAGTAACACAAGTATAGTGACGCAACCCTGATCAGAGGCCCATAGGAGGTCGTTTACTACTTTAACAAGTGCTGTCTCTGTGCTGTGATGAGGCCTAAATCCTGACTGATACAGTTCATTTATGCTATTTCTGTGTAGATGTGAACATAGCTGCTGTGATACTACCTTTTCCAAAATCTTGGAGATAAAGGGAAGGTTTGATATCGGCCTGTAATTAGAAAGCAGACAGGGGTCAAGGTCAGGTTTCTTGATTAGCGGTTTAATAACGGCTAATTTAAAGGATTTGGGGACATACCCACTACTGAGTGAACAGTTAATTACTTTCAACAGGGGTTCTATTATTGCTGGTACTATCTGTTTGAGAAAATGTGTCGGTATAGGATCTAATATACAGGTTGACGATTTTGAAGAAGAGATGAGTGAAATTAGTTCCCTCGCTTCAAGGGGAGTAAAGTGTTCTAAGTTCTGATGTGATGTGGTTAGATCATCTGAATTATTTAAATTGTCTGTTTTCAAAGCCTGAATTTTTTGCCTAATATTTATGATTTTATTATTGAAAAAGTTCATGAAATCCTCACTACTGCATGATGTTGTTGTGGAGATTTCTGCAGTGGTCTTGTTTTTAGTTAAGTTAGCTACGGTATTAAATAAAAATCTCGGGTTGTTTTTGTTATTTTCTATAAGAGTGGAGAGATACGTTGATCTAGCATCACTGAGAGCTTTTTTATAGTTCAGGATGCTCTCCTTCCAAGCTATTTTGAATACTATCAATTTAGTTTGGCGCCATTTACGTTCGAATTTTCGAGTGGTTTGTTTTAAAGCACGTGTGTGGTCATTATACCAAGGAGCGAGTTTCTTATCTCTAATCATTTTCCTTTTAACTGGAGCTACATTATCTAAGCTATAACGAAGTGCTGACTCTAGATATTCATTCGCCTGTTCGAGTTCTGTGAAGTCAGATGGCGATCCAATCAAAGTTGATAATTCTGGAAGATTATTGATAAAGCTCTGTGCGGTATTTGATGTAAATGTACGTTTAAGGTGGAAACGCGGTGCTGTGCTGCATACATTATTACTATAACACGCTTTAATCGAGACAAGGTAGTGATCTGAGATAACTTCAGACTGTGGAATTGTGGTTATATTTCCTATACTTAATCCGAAGGATAATATTAAATCTAAAGTGTGACCTGCTTTATGAGTGGGTCCTACTACACACTGATTTACTCCTACTGAGTCCAGTAAGGACAAGTCCCTTCAGCCACTTCATAAGGTACACCTGTCCAACTGTGTAACTCAAATATCAAATCAGCCAATCACATGGCAGCAACTCAGTGCATATAGGTATGTATATGTGGTCAAGACAACCTAGTGTTGATCGAACAAAGCATCAGAATGGAGATGATGGATGACTTGGAACATAGCATGGTTTTTGGTACCAGACAGGCTTGTGCAAGTTTTTCGGAAACTGCTGATCTACTGGGACCTTTACTTAGAACCATCTCTGGGGTTTATAGACGATGGTCTGAATAAGTTAAAATATCCAGTGAGCAGAAGTTCTTTTGGTGAAAATGTCTTCTTGATCCCAGAGGTCAGGTTTAAGCTGCTTGAAAGGCAACAGTAACTCAACATCTTGTTACAACCGAGAACATCTCTGAAAACACATGTCAAACCTTGAAGCGAAATATAGCACCAGAAGACCACACCGGCTGCCCCTCTTAAGTTACATTTACACTGTCAGTTAAATGTGACCCAATTCCGATTTTTTGCTCATATGTGACACATATCGGATATTTTCTATGTCCGTGTAAACGGGGAAAAAACGCATGCATTCCGATATTTCGAGATCGGTTTCAGGCCTCCTTCATATATGGAAATAAATCAGATATAAATCAGATATTTGCTAATGTGATTGTCGTGTAAACAGACAGATCGGATTTTCCGAGGCATTGCATTCTGTACGTCATTAAAACTGCGACTTCTTCGTGGTTTAAAGACTTAATCAGGCACACCGAGGCGCTGCTCATCCCAAGCAGATGCGCACCTGTTGCAAGCCACCAGAGAGCAACCCCGACACGCCTCGCACCTAGTCATTCCTCTGAATGGTTGAGGACACAATAAATGAATCATATGCGCAGGCTGCAATGATGGCCCTTTTCCTCCTTCTCCGTTTCGCAAACTTTGCATATATCGCAGAGCTAGCATCAAGCATATTTCGCCTTCGTTCATCTTGGCTAGTGTGTAGTGCAAGAACCTCCCTTTAAGTATGCGCGATGTTTCAGACGGTATGGCAAGTGTAAACACTTGAATCGGATATGGGTCATAGTTGAAAGAACGTGTAAACAGACGGTCAGAAAAATCAGAAAAAGGCAACAAATCAGAATTGGGCATCGAGACCTGCAGTGTAAAGGGGGCTTTAGAAGCTAAGAACAACTGTGGATAATATTGCCATTGTCTTACAATGGCTAAAATTTTGACAATAGTAGTTTGGAAAAACATCACCTGGTCTGATTTTTTATTTCTGCTGTGACTTTTGGATGGTAGGGTCAGAATTTGGGGTAAACAACATGAAGGCATGGAGCCATCCTGCATTGTATCAGTGGTTCAGGTATCTGGTAGTGGTGCAATGGTGTGGATTAAATTTTCTTGGCACTTTGGGCACTTTATCAGTTGAACATTGTTGTTGACTAGTGCTGCACAATTAATCGCATAGAAATCAAAATCACAATATGAACACATGCAATTCAGAAACTAATAAAATTGAGGCTGGAAAGTTGCCTTCATTCAGCTACTTCTAGTACCATTATTGTACATTGTTGTCTATGTAAATAAGTTTGAAAACTAAACAATACATTTAATAGTTTAATATGCAATGTGTCAAAATAATTACATTGTGATTAATTTTTTTTTTTTTTTTATCAAACCACATTGCTGACCACATCCATCCCTTTATGACCACAGGATAACATAAAATGAGCTAAAATATCTCAGACTGGATTCTTAAACATGAGAATGAAGAATGAATTCACTGTACTTAAATGACCTCCACAGTCACCAGATCTCAATCCAGTAGAGTACCTTTGGGATTTGGTGTAAGGAGAGATTCACGTCATGGATGTGCTGCTGACAAATCTGCAACTGCACAATCATATCAATATGGACCAAAATCTCCAAGGTAAAGGTAAACTGAATCTATGCCATGAAGAATTAAGGCAGTTCTGGAGGCAAAAGGGACCAACCAAATACTAGCAAGATGTACTTAATGAAGTGTATTTCCACTAGAGGAGCAAAAATAAACAACACTTATATTATGCCTGAAATGTTACTTATTTTATATCAGTTTCTTGCCTTGTTTAAAGATCTGTTGAATAAAAGCAATAATGCTCTTGTCATTGATATTTTAAACATTAGCATTGTTGCTTGTAAAATATTGATTAATTGTATCATAAATGCACCTGACCCAATGTCAACTGTCTCTATCCCTAATGTTTAGATTAGATGTCCCTCCTGAAACTGATGTACGATTGGACCATGGTTGTTTTATATATATATATATAATTTAAAGATTGGGACAGATGGAATGCACCATGCAGGTGTGTAGTCTAGGTAATTTAACTTGATATGTTAGTTTCTTTATTTCTTTTTCAGTTCAAACCTGATAATCCTTATAACATTTCTCAGAACCTCATGTATTTGCAGCATCATGTATATGGTAAGATTGTAGAATGAACTTTTTCAAGAGATTATTGCATAATTAATGGTTTCCATTTCCATTAATGAAAAGGGATATACTTTGTAGCATAGAACATTTTAGAGTTTCAACAGAAGGACAACTGATTATTGGAAGTTATCTAACAGTATATGGACTGTTAGCTTGGATTGTTCTTTTCCTTGTGGCTGAAGTAGTACATCTAAGCTTGCCCCTTTTTTCACCTTTAGTATGTGTATTTTACTTGGGAAGTAAAAGATGTACAGTATGTGGTGTATGGTGTACCTTTAAATTTAGAATTAAGAGCAGTGGTTTTCCACACTGGTCCTGGAGGACTCTCTGTCCTGCACATTTTAGTATTTTCCCTGGTCTATTATACTCACTTCAATTTAGGAAATGCTGTTAATTATCTGATTAGTTAGATCATTTCCGCTGAGAGCTGAGAAATCAAAATGTGCATGTACAGTGGTCCTCCAAGTCCAAAGTTGTGAACCACTGGTTTAAGGTAAAGTTTTTAAGCTATGTTTGTGAAAATCCAATCTATTTACCTTCCATTTTACACTACATAGTAAAATGCAAAAAATATAGTATTGTACCCCAATTTCTGAGAATTTATTTACAAACAGCTTGTGTTGGTTTATTGAAGTTTGGCTCTATAGTGGAGTGTAAGCATGTGCTCAAGTTCTGCAAAATGATCAAATATTTAGTCCAGCGTTTGTTTGTAAAAGGCTTGAAAATATATACACTGAGGCCCATATGACAATGAGCTTTAGCTGGGACAAAATTTGAATTCAAATTTGATAGCATCTCTGTTGCATGCACTCCTTTGTGTCCCTTTGCAATGAAAACCAAGCATTTCTGTCTTTAGCAGCAGCAACTCGTACAATGAAAGAAAGGAAGACCCAGATGAAAGCAAGTAGGGAAGTTAAACACTCTCATTAACAATGATATGCCAGCATTGTGCCATTTGCATATTGCATGTTTATGTAATTTATTCTCGCTTGTTGGGCAAGTTGAAGTTTGAAGTGTGTACCTTCCATTCTTCCCCACTCCACTTTTATTTTTTACTAAGGAATAATGATTTAAAACAAGGTCATTTGATCTTCTGTTTCAATGGGCCTTAATTAAATATTCATTCATGCAGCTATGGTTTCTCTGACAGTGTTTCTGATGGAGTGTAGTGAAGACACAAAAGCACAGCTTTTTGTTATTCAAGCCCTTATGAGGTTTTGGAAGACTCAGACCTATAGACAGTAAAATAGTTCTCTTTGCAAACGTGGTCCAGACTGAAAAGTTTGATACATCTGATGATTAGATACAGTGAAGGAATTAATGATTTTGGTTACTCACAGGTATTTTGTATCCTCAATGTTTTTAATGTTTACAAGAAAACATATACCTGTACTCAAATTACTCATGAACTGCACGTTGTATTATAATGACATACCTGTATTGTAAAAACTTTGGCTTTAAAGAAGTAGCACTCAGGTATAGGGTGAAACTGGTGCATAAAGATAAAAAGTGTAAAGCAAAATAATGAGAATATTTTGGAGAATATTTTAGCCACTGTAAGTTTTGCACCATCTCAGATTCATACAAATATCCACCATCTCAGGTCCAGCCAAATAATCCAGTAAAATATTGAGGAATATTCCTTGATTGAGGAAGAATCTGAACAAACCAGCAGACAATAGGTGAATTTGCACATGAATGTTTCATGTGAAAGTGGAGTGAGGGGAAGGATGCATGTTCTCTGTGAGCAAAGCAGTCTACTATGTACTGTGTCCAGATGAGACTCAACAAACATGCTGTGAGCATAGATTAAATACACATGCTGATTATGGACATGATTGGGACTTTCGGACCTAGAGAAAATACACAACCACCTGTTCTATATTCTAATGTAATCATGTTTAGCATATAGTTTCATTTATTGTTTCATTCACATATCACATATGTTTCATTCATATACCAAGTATGCAGTCCACTTTATTAGGTGGTTATCAAAGCCAATCATTTGGCAATTGCATAATGCATGATCATACAGATAAAGGTTAAAAACATTTATGTTGTTGGTATCACATGGACAAATCTTTTTTTTTTTCAGAAACTGCTGATCTCCTGGGATTTTTAAACACCACACACACTAGTGCTAAACATAAACAAAAAAATCTAATGAGATGCAGTTCTTTTGGCAGAAAAGTCTTGTTAATGGGGATTTAAGAAGAGAATGACACAGGTCAACTTGAAATCTGTATGATTACCACTCCATGAGTACAACCATAGTGAAAATAAAATCATCTCAGAGTGCACAACACACCAAATATTGAATCAAATGGCATTTGGTTCCATTCCTATCAGCTATGGATAGAGCTCTGGCGGGGACTACAACGGACACAGGTTGACCAAAAATGGACAACTGAAGATTGTCAATTATTATACAATGTCACCTGAAAAAAAATATGTCTGAATAAGAGCTTTTACTGTTGAACATGTTCAGTAAGTAAGATAAACTGTGGGTCCAAACAAACTTCATGAGTCTTCACTTCACATTGCATAGAGCATGTAAGGCAGCTCCTCTCAACACCTCAGGGCCCCAGTGTCTAATGCACAAAATCAAATTATAATTAACCACATTTAAGTTGGAGCAGCAAGTCCCTCCTTATAGGTTTTCCTGTGATCTCTCCATGTTTTTCCCTCTCATGCCCATGGAGTAATTAATATGGGGAGGCATCATGCTCAGCAAATTCCTATGAGATGGGTTTGCTAAAGCTGTTAAGGCCAAGAGGCTGAATTAGTATTCATGCAGGTTTTCCTGCTACAAGTCTCCTCTCCCACTGGGACTGTGGGCTAGATTGGGTAGACAGACAGCGTTCATCCTTGATTATGTGAGCAGAATGCCACTGAGCAGAATGAACATAGGAAGGGAAAAACATTCCTTGGGCAGCAAATCAATTTCTATGATATGCTAAATGGAACAATAGTGTGATTCTTTAACCCCACAGATATCAAGGGGAAATGAGAGGCAGATTTAGACATGAATTACCTGTAGTAAAGTTTCTATATCATTTAATACATACACTATGCTTCTTGTGTAATAAACAGTAGCTTAAATGTACTGTATTCTTATCTGGATATGCATGGAAACCATGTAATCATATAATGTTGCAAAACTCAAAATGCAATAGTTTACAAAAACTTTTGTTTACTAAGTGAGTGCCAAATGTACTAAACTATAACTAAAACTGTTTTCCTAATGATGAACTTTATCTTATCTATGTTAAACATGTTACATGTGGTATTTTAATGTATACTAGTGCACACTTTACATTTAGATGTGTGTGAAATGTGTAGCTTTTAAAGTTAATATCTTTTATACTTATAGTCTGCATTATTCATTCACCTGTATATAATTCACATACATTAGATCTTCAAATTGCTTGTTTTCTAAAAAATAAATAAATAAATAAATAAAAATGCTAGTTGTACCCTTCCACTTATTATGCTAAGTATGCAATGCAGACTGAGAAAATATGAAAATGACCAAAATGCCTAACTACTGTAGTTATCTGTGACATTTCGAATTATAGCTTCACCTGTAGCTAATTGTACAATGTGGTGTAACATGGTGTATCAGCATATAGATGAGGTGAATGATTATATATAGGAAAGAAATGCAATTGAAGAAAGGCCACAGGCAGACTTAAATTTCTGTAAGTTTTAAAATTCTTCTTTTGATGGCATTGTTTTTCATTTGACCCTAGCTGCTCTCCTGTCATGAAGCCCAGCCCCAGATCATGAGTTCTGACTTGTCATCAAGTAATTAAGCCAGTGCAGTCCCTTATTAGAGCCTGTTCAACAATCTGTCAGAAACGAATTCACTACTCACTGCACGCAGGGCTACAGCACTGGCACCTTATGCTCTATGATTGAAGGCAATCTCGAGGGATGGACAGAATTATTCATCATCTCATTCTGCGGATAGAGGCAAAATCATCTTTCTTGTTTCTCTCTACCCACCAGAGATACACTGACTCACTGCTTAAACAGCATTAAAATGATCTGAAGATGTCAGATTTCTCACCCAGAAGATGAAGCACAAACCCTTTCTTGCCACTGCCTATGTCTGTCTATCTCCTCATTCCTCCCAATGCCTGTGTGTCTACAGTATCTGTCTTCCTAATCTACATGTTCACATAGTCAAACCCAGTTCATAACCTGCTATAACATTTCATTCATCCCACTTTGTCTGTCTTACCTCAGGGAATACAAATGTTTATAGACTGTTGGCTGTAGGCTCCATCTGGGCCAGCAGAAGTCACATTACGGTAATCTCTGCCTGGATTAAATGTGTTGTTCATGGAGATGTTAACAAAGGTGATAAAACAAGATTAGTCAAGACACACAGTGTGGGAATTGTAGAGTGTGTTCTTATTAGCATGCACTATGCTCTGAAGAGGAGAGCAGGCACAGAGCTCCTCATGGGGGAACAGGGTTCAGCCATTAGCATGAATGGGAAATGCTAATGCAGAGCCTCAGACACCTGCTCCCCAACAGCAGTCCTGTTTAGATACTGATGAGACAAGGAAAGACATTCCAAGTCAAATCAAAACTAGTATGTAAACAAGAATGATATTCAAAGTGGCAGATTATATTTTGGTGATTTAAAAATGCTGTACTTATTTATCAAACCTAAAAAATCTTTATTCAAGTTTTGTTGTTGATTCAATCGTGGGAATTTAGAAACAGTACAATAAGGTTCAGTTGCAACCCAGCATCAATGCAAGATCAAATAATGAATACTGTACATGCATTCATTTACATGTATTAATTTTGGCAGGCACTTTTATCCAAAGCGACTTAAAATTAAACTGAACAGAAGAGGGCCTTACTTACTTACCTTACAGGGCCCAACAGTGTTACATTGACAATACTAGGATTCAAACTCACATATTTCCCATCACTGCAAATAATTTGAAATGAATAACCCTTTATACTTTCTTACTAAAACCTAATAGAGGATTTTAGAACATTGTTAGAGTGATTGGTTAATGTTAATTATTGCTGAGGATTCTGCAGTAGGTGGGATAATAATAATAATAATAATAATAATAATAATAATAATTTTGTATGTATAGGCAGCTTTCAAGGCACTTAAAGACACCTTACAAAAAATGTAAAATGTAAATAAAAAAAAATCAAACAGTAAATATGAAATGTAGAACTACATTTATATAACTTATAACAATATATAATATATAGATGTAAAAAGATATGGAGGTGCATATATGTCTATAGAATTGATTTATTTATTGATTAATTATGTGATGGACACCTGAAAAAAATAAAACACTCCCTGTTCAAAAGAAAAGTGCACACACTCGTATAAATTGTTTGATCGTCTTTACCTATTATTATAGTTCCAATATGGTGCCTGATTCATGTGAAAATGATTCCTCATGCTCACAGAACCACTCATTCAAAATTTAAATATGTCTCAGGAAAAAATGTCTCAGCTGACATCCTTTTATTGCAACATAATGCTGCAATACACCTAGCCTAGACCTGACAACTAAAGTCACCTCAGACCATAACACCCCTAGACACTTGTACAGTGGACATGATGCATGAGGGGTGCATCGCCTCATGTTTTTTTCTTCTTCTCCTTTCCCACAATCCATCACACTTGAGTATGGTAAATCTAGACTCATCAGGCACATAACCTTTTCCATTGCTCAATGGGCTAATTTTTATCCTCTCTAGCAAACAAAAGTATTTTTGCTGATTAGCCTGACAGCTGTTTAGTCCCAGTTCTTTTCACTCTGTTTGTGTTTAAATGAGCTTAATTTCACTATTGAACATAGTTGTTATTTCTACTGTGGATTTATTTATGATGCATGTGGAAAAAGATTCTCTTTGAATGTTGGCATTCATTTGTCAAAAACAACAGTTCTGAGATTACCATTCACACAATGGAGCATGTGGATGTAGTGGATGATTTTCTTTACCAGGGGTCAAGGTTAGGTGGGTAGAGCCAGGCACAAGAAGAAAACCACTTGCAGTGTGACCCTTATGCAACTGAAATATTTGCAAATTAATTAATTAATTTATATTTAACTCTGACAGGACAAAAAAATCACTTTAAAATATCAGATATATTGTGCAAATTAAATGGCAAATATTACTTACCATTTTATTGGTAATAGGTGATATTAGTATGGTTGTTTAGGGTTGTTAGTATAAATACATTTCATAAATGTACTTTATCTAATATTACATTCTTAAAAAACACATTCCTTTTTATTTTTGGGGATAAAAGGGCCTAACACATTATTTATTATAAATAAGTTAATACATTTGTTTATGATTTGCCTCTTGAATTTTACTGATTTTTCAGGAAACAAAATTGCATTAAATGATCGAAATCTTAAAAGGCAGGAATCCATTATTATTTGATAGCAATTATTTCACAGGTCATTAGCCCTCTATCTTATATTTTTGATATGTCTTGATGTACTATGTATTGTTAATATTGTATACTGTTAATAAATGTATACATTTGCTTTACTCCTTTAAATGTTAGAGAGCATATAACTAGCCAGACATCATGGCAACCATAGCTACTAAGCCATATCACTCAGGTTATGGAGGTTTTGTTGTTGTTCTTTAAGAGCTACTCTCCTATCCCACCTCTTGTGTTGCATTATAAAGCAATGTAGTCATTGACCCTGCTCCCTGTTGACTTAGAGACTTTGTTCATCAAAAGGGGAAAACTCACTCATAAAGGTGTGTGAAGAGCATGTGACCACTCCAGAGCCTGCCATGCTGGTTTGCTGTATTGTACTTTCAAAAAGAGGAACAAGTGCTCTCAAGTTTTATGGCAGTCTGAATGTATGGTACATAAACTGTTTGGATAATTACTGTTTTGTCAATTTCTCATACACCACATATGATGGAAAAGCCATCAATTTTCTCCAAAGGAGTCTTATGGCCTCTCTTAAGGAAATGATATCTACATGTCCCACTGTGTACAGAGGACAAGACGAAAAGTGTAGCAGCATGTACAAGGATAGAAAAAGAGAAGGAGCTGGAAAAAACTGTCAGACTTTATTTATTTATTGATAGGTCATAATCTCATACTGCTAAGTTGAAGTTACTATCATTCTCATTAAAAAAAGAGCTCCTTATCACATACAGAACGTATATCCTAATTTGGGCTAAAAATAGAGCCATTTATTTCTAGACTCCTTACTTAAAAGCAGAACAGTATGTAAGTATGTAAATAAAGATGTTGTTGTACACAAGTGACACTGAAAATTGAGAATTTTATACGATGTTGAAAAGTCACAGAATTTGCGCTATAAAAGTTATAAATTATTAATGTAAAGTTTAATTTATAGCAGATTTAACCATGGAAGTAGACTTTCAACAGGTACAGTAATAAACATAAATCAGGTCTTGCCTCTTATACAGCAGCCGCCAACCATGGGGCATGCTTCCTCCAAGACATGTGAAGCCAGCCAATCACATCTTCACTCTCTTCAATTCATTTTGGGATAAAAAGGAGCCTAAACCTAGTGATTGCACATTTCTTATAGGTTTACCTGATTTAAAAAAAACTTATTACATATTGGACCCCCTGAGAGAACTAATTTATCAAAATAAAAACAAAACCCAAGCCTATGGATTTGTTTTAATAACTTACATTGGACTAATATTCAGAAAGTCCCAGGCAAGCTGCCGCTGTTGGGCCCTGGAAGAAGGCCCTTAACCCATATGTGTAATAAGATAAATGTAAGTTGCTCTAGATAATGCCATGAATGTAATGCTATTGTTTATTCTTGAGCCACTGTTATACAATGATGAACATGCAGTAATAGTGGAGATACAAATCTAGATGCATTTGATAAAAATAAAAAAGATCAAGGACACCAAGTAAGATGGTAAGCATATTCTGTTAGTTTTTCTTTAAATTCAAATTTAGGAAAATCATATGATTTCGTTTAATTATTTTATTAAATAAACTTAAATAACTTTAGAATTTTATTATTGTTTGCCTGGCTGAATTTAATATTCAGTTCATTCCATCAGTGCTGCAGGTGACTGCAAGGAAAAAGTGGAAAGAGAGAGGAAAGAGACCAAAAATCACTTTAATTTGAGACAAATTGCTTCATCTTAAACGCCATCTACTGTACATAAAACTGCTCCAAGGCCACTCATTCTGATCTGTGATGCATGTATATATTATGCTGGGTGTCCTAGAGTGCAGTGTTTTGAAGCGTTTCCTTTATGACCGGTGCTGAATAGGGACTTGTATGGTTTGTTTTACTTGGCAGTGAGAAAAAAAATTGGGAATAGCTTGGTCCTCGAGTGTGAGTGTCTGTCTGTTCATGCAAGAATCTCCACCTTTTATTAATGTAGGACACATTTACAAGTGCAGCAATATGTGCTATTCAGCTGATTCAAAAGACCATCAAGCAGTGTTGAAGCAAAGGAAGGCCAAACCACATTCATTTAGTTGCTGGTCTGACAACCTGCTGTTCATATCTCTACATATTATAGGATTTATCCCTTTCAGTGTTGTGTGTGCATGTGTGTGTGTTGGGGGTAAAAAATGGGAAAAAAAATTCTATCCTTTCTTTTATCTTCTTTTTTGTGAAATTCTAACCCACTGCCCTTACGCTTTGTTTTAAACTTAGCAAAATACATTTTCCCTTCCACTCTTGATGAGCTTAATCACTGTTAACGGAGACTCTCGTATTACCTCAGATGCCTTAACTGAGGAAACAACCTCTGTGAGAGGGGGGTGGGGATGGGGGTTGGGGGGGGGGGGGTGATGAGGGTGTGTGTAATCAATGAAATTCTGCTCTGATCTCCCAAGTTCTCTAAAGGTACAGCCACAATTTCTTTTTAATGAAAATTTTGAACTAAATCGTCCACATTCCTGATCTGTGGAAAATTGACATAATGCTTTTACTGTTCCAAGTGTGGCAGTCTGACCAACTTGAAATCACATTTTGTCTTCTTGTGAAATGTAAAATTCATGCACTACATAACCTCTTATATAGAGTACTATGGAATCTGCATAAATACCAAGCATGTTTTTGTATCTATTAAATGTTACTGCTTTTAAGCAATAGTCTCTACATGGTTTCACATTCAATTCAAGGGACAATGTACATCCCAGGGAAAAATAAAATGTTTTCATGGGTTATGAATTTGTTGAGCTGTCCAAATCCTCAGTGTTCCATTATGCTTAATTTCATGAAACCAGTGGGGAAAAAAAACAAATTCCATTTATCTACCTAAATGGCCATTATATGAGTTTAGTACTTGTCCAGAGGTCAGATCAGGCTCAGCGGGGAATTAAACATGGTAATGTGGGCGATGGCTCTGGAAGGGCAATGCGGTCAATCAAAGGCTACCTTACATCTCTCAGCGCCGACACTGGGTGTTTCTCTCCATAATTCCCTGATTTGACTTTGATGTGCCAATTTGTGCCTGATGAATAATTGTCTGGTTTGCTGATAACTTGTGGGAGTCAAGAGCATTCTGGTGGCACTCAATGCAAATGGGATTTTTGGGTTAGGCGAATCACTACAGTGTCCTCCATATATCTGCCATGTGATTCTGTGGATAAACTTAACAATTAGAGCTGTTTGAAGAAGCCATTTTTGATTAGTGCAATCAGTAAACAGCATAGTCTCTCTGTGATTGTCCTTGTGATTAGATGAGTTGTCACTTGAGAAGTTGCTGGAGATTTTAATTTATGGCCTTATAGTCTTGAAAAGTACAGTAATTACCTTATGTGTATTGTGCAGCTCCGATTAGCTGGAAAAAAAAAACATAGAAGAAGAAGGATGAGGAGGAGGAGAAGTCTAGAGTAAAGATGCATTTAAAAAATCTTCATGTGATTATAAGAAAAACAAAATTTGAATATTAATGTTTTTTTCCCCTAGTTACGTAGGATATAAGACAGCCAACTTTTGCATGTGTTTAACATACATACAGTATATGCAATATACATTAGGTATATACATATTTCTGCAAATTAAAGTTTTTATACATCTACAAGTAGACTTAATACACAAAGCAGAATAGCCATTCCATAAGAAATGTCAGAAAAGGAAATAAAATGAATTGCTAACAGGACCTAAACTTGAAATAATAACAAATATTTCCTCTGGGATCCGCTTAAAATTCATTAAGGCAATGCTTTCCTCAAATATAACAGTTATGCTAATTTTCAAGTAAAGTCACATAAAATATTTCCTTAAGAACAACCAAAATGGTAACTAATAATGATACTCTGAACACCATTTGATTAGGTAACATATTGATGCTTGTTATAGATTCCCCAACAGCTGCTGCTGATTGATTCTAATCAATACTGTTAGGGACTGTGCAGCTTGTGGAAGTAAAGGCGAGTGAGCAAGAGAGCAGATCCAGGATTAGGCCTGGCTGATTGGGGCAGCTTTAATGTGCTGTTGTGATTAGGCTGCTGGCTAAAGGATGCAAATTAATCATGAAGTGTGACTGGACTGAGGACTTTTGGGAAAACATGAGGAACTGGATGCAGTGTATCTTGTCCCTGTTTCTCTGTAGTTTCCTCTGACACTACAAAAGGTTCCTGGAGGCATGTCATGAACAGGGAAGTAAAACTGAGTTAACTTTCTCTTTTAGTGTATCAGTACCCCCTGTGGGGCAGAATGAATCTGTCTTTTCTCCCTCTTGCCAGAAGTAACCTCTGTGACCAGCTGCTTAAATCAGGCCAAACAAACACTCCAGCGTCTGCTGTGACCAAGAGGCCAGCCAGCTGTAACACACCTTTGTCCCATGTGCTTCCTGGCCTAATTGGTTACATTTGCATAATGTACATGCAACATTTTAATCAGGCTATGTGTGATGCTTTGGGGAACAGGCACAAAATATGATATGAGGGATCAAGAGCACAGACTTGAGATTTAGGCAAACGCGGAAAGTCAGACACTTAAAACTGTGTATACAGTACATGATAAATGCACAGACTGTGTGTCACACAGAGAGACAGACGATTCTACAAGCAAAAATAGATAAATAGTAAGACAGAATGTACCACAGATCACACTTCATGTCTATTGCACACATACTAGCGCTGAGTGTCTCACCCCCTAGTAACACAGGAGGGGGAGCAGGAGCAGGAACGTGGGATTTTGGGTGTAATCCTGTTTGTCTTCAGGGGGACATGGACTGCAGGCTATTGATTCTAAGCAACAGTCTAGAAATTTATTAAGATGAACAACAGGCATCTAATTGTAAATGCCTTGCTTGAAGTGCCATGTCTATTGATGAATGTTGAAGAGGAGACAGGTTGCCACAAGATGATAATTGGAAAGAAAGTGGGTGGTCTTTCTATGCTTTTGGGGTTGTGTAGTTTGTGTATTAGGTTTGCTCTGTCCAGTTGGTATACAGGAATAGCACAATGGCAAACACAAATGCAATGCTTAGGTTCATCTGCACTTAATGAAGCAACTGTTTGTCACTTAATTTCTTCAGGCTTAATTAGGCTGATTAAACATATTAGTGGACTGAGCCCTTGGGTAAATGTAAGGACATTACTGTGATGTTAACAACTTATATTGACCTGTTTATGTCTAGGCTATTATACGTATGTTCACAAACCAAAGAGATATAATTAGTGGGGAAAACTGATCATTATATTTGCAATCCTCTCCATAATCCTTCATTATGGTAATAATGTCTATGCAGTTATTTTTTATTTCTGTAAAGGCTTCTGTATATCAGTAGGTTGGAATTATTTGTGTTTATATACACATGGCATTCATGGCATTGTTAATAAAATTGTTTATAACTATTTCTGTGTGCATACTGTATATGTATGTGTGTTTGTGCATGTGAAAGCGTGCATCTGTGAGCATGTTCCAGTAAACACCTAAGTGTGGACATATAATGGGTGCAAATAATGAAGCAGAACCTGAACATATGCAACTTCATTCACTCCTCTCACATGTCTGAAGTGGTCACACACAAACAATCCGTGCTATTGGCCGGATCCATTTGAACCACCATCCAGCCTGGCTTCTATAAACAAACAAGGCCCAGGCTTGCAGCTGGCCATTGCCTTGGCAACATGGGATTGGGATGAAGCTGTGGACTAGTTAGAAAGTGTAGCATTGTGAAGGCATAGCAGAGACCTGAAATACTTGAGCACTTTACAATGCAGCCCATTCAAGGCCGATTTCAATTTTGGGGAGTGAATACAACTTAGACACTTGTGTCTCTTGAGAATGCTATTGTTATCTGGAGCATTTTGTCAAGGTGGACAAATGTTCCTGGTCGTTTTATGAAAACTTAATGCAAAGCCTGTGCATAGATATCAAAGGTAAATGGCAAATAAAATGTTTTACTCTTTAGTTGTAGAACACGTAGAAAATAATTTAATGTTTATTGCCATTCTTGAACTCCGCTTACACGAAACCTAAGGTATGAATATAACCAAGCACTGCATTAAACCAGAAAAATGTTTATTCAATTTCTAAATGGATTTTTCCACCATCTTTAAAAATCCAGCTGTAGCCACTATCTAATGTTATATCTTCCTTTAGAAAAGTGAGCAGGTAGTGATGATTTTGGACATCACTTTGTTCAGTTTAGTCCTACTTTTGGTAATCACAGTACATACTTTAGGCTATACTTTTTGTTTTTTTAAATGACAAGGAAGTATTTATAGTATTAATTATTAAAGTTTTTTTTAATTTTTTTTTTACTTAGAATGACTTTAAATTGATTTGTTTGCATTTTAAAATATAAATGAAATATAATGTGAAATGGACAAAAGCAAAACAAACATGATGGCTGCAAACATACATGCATAGACCAAACAAACTATTATAGTATAGTAATAAACAAACCAACTTTTAATTTCATAGCATAGCATGGGACAAATTTAATTGCAGAGCACTTCAAAAAAATATTCAAAGTTGCCACTAAGCTATACATCCACTGAGCCTCTTTGGAAAAGGTCCAATATGGCCCCTAATATAGACTTTATTATTTGTTTAAACATAAACAAAATTCTCTTAAAGGATGTTTGCTAAACTCAATGAGGCATAAGTAATGGTGTACAGCCATAATTACAGCTAGCCAAAACTCAGCAGGTAGGGACAGACCAGCCATTGATTCTTGATTCAGACCTCTTCAAGTACTAATCAGCTTTTTTGGTTCAGCAACTCAGACCCTGCAAAGCCATTGTGTGCCTGTGTCACTCTAGGTCAGTAGTTATTAGTGGCGACTGAAAACAGTTTCTTTAACTACTTACGGGATGCCTGAATAAGATGCATGAGGAACTTGGAGGGGGATTACAGGCTGGTCAGTGCAGTGCAGGCAAGCACTGAGAAGAATGTGACATGGTTTGGTAATAAGGGATGTCTCTCTCTCTCTCTCTCTCTCTCTCTCTCTCTCTCTCTCTCTCTCTCTCTCTCTCTCTCTCTCTCTCACACACACACACACACACACACGCACACAAACACACACACTGTGGATGTGAAAGAGTGCAAACTAAGGAGGTTTGAACTGCCTTTACAATATTGCAAAATTATATAGGTAGTGCTCCAGAAATGTGTTTGCTTGAATGTGCGTGGATAACTATATAGTGTGCTGCAATGGCATGTCTTCATTTATCTATTTATGGAAAACTATTAGAGCGAAGATTGTTTTTTGAGTCCTGTGACATTTTTCAAATGTTTTTCATTCTGCTGGAGGATGATTATTTACTGCCTATTTTGCCTCTTTTAACTAACTAGAATTAGGAAAATTTGTGTTTTACATGGCACAAAATATCATCTGATGGCTTCTCATAACCACCAGAAAAAAATGGCTTTACATACAATTTGCAGAAACAAAGCCAAAGGATCTACAATATTATACACGTCTCGTGGTTTAGCATTAAACTGCCTAATTTTTTATACCTTGCCTAGCCAACTTTGCCTGCCCTGTTCATAAAATCTGTTGATACCAAGGCATTGTAGTACAACTACTGTTGTCAAAGGATCTGAAGTAATAAGATGATAATAGGATCTCTTTTGGTTAAAAAATGTAAAGAAATTTCACTTTAAAGCAACTTTCAAAACAATTAAACATTTTAACAATATTAACAGATATTTAAAAATCATAAAAGTATTTTTATAGTTCAAATGTTGCCTATGCTCGTCTAGGAAGTTGAGAATTTTTAATACCATTTAGCTATAAATATCTTCAGACATTCTCAATTGGTGGTAACAGAAGTGGCTCTTATGTTTGGGGATGTACAGCCTCCAGCCTGCCTCAATGAGTTGGTGGGGGTGGGGAGTTTTATGCTCGCTCATTCTTGCTTAGAAAAAAAATTCTAATTATAACAAAGGATTCCAGTCAGTGATTTTATTTAAAAAAAAAAAAAAAAAGTAATTGCGGACATGTCAACAAAATGGCTCAGATGTATTTAATTATATAAAACACCTGCTAAGAAATTATTCAGTACTTTAGTTTGATTATTTCACTTCTAATAGAAAAAGGACATTAACGGATTGAAAACATAACATAATTTTGATAATGTAAAATGCCCATTTCTGCCGCTCATCTTTTTACATTTTTATCAAAATATATTATAGTTCATATTTCAGATATTATATAATATATTATAGCTCATGCTCCAAAGAAATCACCAGCATTAATTATACACAAACCATATTAAATAGATGGATATTGATCCTCCTTTGTCCTTTAGATCATTTTGTTGTTGTGCCTATAAAGAATCTGGAGTCATTGTTTCTATAATTTTGAAAATTATTTTATGAACTCTGCATTTGTTCCCACAAAAACTGTAATGCTGACATCAGGCAGTCTACTCCAATTAGTGCTGGCCAGGTTGCTAGGTCACCATGGTCAATTGAAAGACACATCAATAGAACTTGAAAAGGTTTCTCTGCGATCAGACCTTCTGACATATTAAGTAGAATAATGGCAGGAAAAAATACAGACAAGGCCTCCAGGCTGGATTCAAATTACTTGCTGTTAAGAATTCGTTTGGGTCCTGCAATTAGCAGCAAAGAATGGTGCTCCAAAAATCTAGGCCAGAGTAGAAATAGAGAGTAGAAATACTCTCTTTGAACCTTTATATTATTTGAATTGTGCAAGTGTTGAATAAATAGTTTTTTTTAAAAACCTAGCAATTATTAAGTATGCATCTTCCCTGTGTGCTAGTAAAACTGTAATATGTCATTTTTACACTCCTTCTATAAGATGTCTAAGCAATTCCGCAGGTTATAAACATGACCGATAGAACCAGGACCAGAGAATGCAGTCTTCAGCTCTTACTGTCAGAATGTCATCTCAGAATGCACAATATATTGTAATACTGAACTTAATTAAATAGATTTAATGTTTATCATGTATAGTATTTATTTATATGTATTTAAATAGAATATAAGTAGCAGTTTAAAGACTGTATTACATAGTTGCAAGTTCATTCAGAAATAATTACAACAGAAATAAAACTTTATTTCTTATAATAATGTTATTATCCTTGCCATAATTTCCCAGTAGCAATCACAATAGTGTGATTTGTAAAACAAAAATGACAATTCTTGGTCACAATTCTTGGTCAAAATCAGTGGTTTAGTACAAATATCAACAGTGGTGTTATATATTGATGTTGAAAGGTTTGTCACTATTTAGAGATGTTTGAGAGTCCTTATAGTATACCACTAAAGATTCAGAATAATGATGCCAAAACAAGGTCATAATCTGTCATTTAAATCCAGCCACTGTCCTCAGCACCATATTATTTGGATGTAATTTGCACATGCATTCAATCTTCCAAAGCCCACTTAAAGCAATATCATAATCAGGTGGCAACAGGTTAAAGCATGCTTTTCAGATATGCTGGACAACAGAACCATTATCACAAAGTAGCCATCTAACACTGCCCATATAACCTTTGCTAACCTGTTACTGATAATGACTACATAACCTTGTGACAGCAATAGTTTTTTATCCAGATAAAGACGGATGTCCTATAACAATTTCCTAATGGGTGATAATCATTCTACAAAAGCATTCTCAACATCAACTGAACTTTCTCTTCATAATACACCTTAAAAGTCATTATATTTCTGTTCATTATTTGTTGGATCTTTTTTATCATTCTGATGAGAGACTTCAGAAGAAAAAGAACCCTGCAACCCTACCAGAACCCTACCAGAACTGTCCATAATTTTTGAAAATTATTAAAAACAAACAAAACCAAGTAGTAGTAGTCGTAGTAGTAGTAGTAGTAGTAGTAGTAGTAGTAATAATAATAACAATAATAATAATAATAATAATAATAATTAACAGGAGTATTTGACGTCTCTATAAATATTATGTATAATTATGTTCCATTATAATTTATAATAAGTAAGAAAACATTTATGAGTCCCGATAGAGTAGCTGTAAATGGTTTAAAACATTACAATACAGTAAAGGTGATCTGAGTTGAATAAACACTTGAACTGCTGAATTTAACTCCTACAGTGTTTATAAAAATCCAGCTGGACAGGAATATTATTATTATAAATTAATACCTGTTTTTATATATAATGTGGGCCCTTGGACTACTATTCGTTCATAATATCTGTTCAGTAGTTATAGTAGTGACCATGCAAGTTCAATAGTCTAAATTAAAGACAGTTTGCTACTCATAAAAAAACGTTATAGCATTGCCTGCGTGCAACCAGCCTCCTATATTAATTAATCAGTAACTGTAAATTAGTTCTTGCTTCGCTCCATATGGCAAAATAATTTTATCATTAGCGAGAACAGATAATGAAAATAGGGGAGATGAGATGAGATAAAGCATAAAAAATACACTGAGCAAAGTATTTTTCTCAATCCTGTTCATAAAGCTCTATAAAACCACAATAAAAAAATGAACAACAGCATGGACTATCTTTTCGTAGGTAAAAGGAAATAAATGCTGTAGAATGTTTTTATTTTTAACAAAAATATAATGAGTCTACCATATTGTTTCTTTATGCTAGCCAAAAAATGAGAAATGATTGTCCCGATTGTGGTTCCTGAGAATTAATTTGTTTAAAAAAAAAAAACAAAGGCACACACACACGCGCAACAATCTCTCTCTCTCTCTCGCTCTCTCTCCGTGTATATATATATATATATATATATATATATATATATATATATATATATATATATATATATATATATATATAAAGATAATTCAACAGCCTAAGCAATAGTAGGATTATAAACTTATAAAAAATGCATTCTTTCAACAACAAAAAAAAAACAGTATGACGCATAAATGTATGAATAACTTTACAACTTATTCATTTTTGTATTTTCCACAAATATTTTTTTTATGAATTAAAAATTTTAGGAACGGTTTAATTTGCAACTGGTTTGTAAAAACTATATTTCGATTTACATAATGACTTATCGTGCTTAAAATTAAAATGCTTAGAAGGTATTTTGCAGCCTAGCTTAAACTAGTTGTCATTTATTTGACACAGTTAACTTTACATCATTCGATTTTACATTCCTATTCTCCTGCTGCTTAGTTTTAACACGAGCCTAATGAAAACTCACTCCAAATTAATCCCCGGAAAATGACTTTTACTTCAATCGATTTATTGTCAACGTTCAATTGGTTTAAAACATATACAGCAGCCATAGTGTATGTGTTTGTCTTAACTTACAAAAAGAAAAGAAAAGAAACAACCAAAAATGTCATTTATATTACATGTAAAACAGAAAATTAATCGTTAGCCAAATATACAGTCCCTACTTTTTATTAATCTAAAAGGATACATTAGCTTACAATAGTCATATCAGAATAAATTCACTTGTTCATCGCGTGAGGTTTGTTGTAAGATCAGGTCAGTCTCGGAACTTCTGTAGATCTTAAGTTCATACCTGACGCCCTAGAATCCCGTGTTCTGCATGTATACCACTGCTGAGAGCGTCGACCTTGTTCAACAACGGGTACCCTTCTACTACCATAATAAAGGGGAGTCCAATCACACAGAATAGGGCTAGAATTGACATCTTGTCCTTCATTGGTAGAAGTGTTTAAAGTAGAAAAAATCATGCCCTGGGTAAAAGAAAATGTAGCTTGGCCCAGCGCCATGTTTTATCCGTACACACTCCTTATTTTCACACCGTTGTCTAATTATGGCCTCCATTTCATTTCAAAGTTAAAGTTTGTATTAAAAAAAAAAAAGTTTAAAATGATGAATCTGTCCTACCACGTCCTGCCATAAAGCAGGTTTGATGTGACCATGTTGCTAGTGTAATCTACAGACGTGTCTATCTGTCCCATGTTGTTTAGTGAGGAGTGGAGAGATGGAGGACTGGGTGACATTTCCTCCAGGTCTTGGGCCTGTACCAGGGCTCCCACCTGCTGGCTCTGGTGTTGATTTATAGAGTTACTTGTGGCTGGAAGCACGACTCCAGAGCTGTTTTGTTGCTGATGTTGCTGCTGTATTTGCTGTTGACTGGGTGTCGGAGTGTTGGAGCCGTTCTGGCACGGCTTGCCATCCTTGACCAGCACGGGTACAGCCACCCGCCTGGGCGATTGCTGCTGCTGGCACAGGTTGCTTTCCTGCTGCATCTGCTGCGCTGCCTTGTCCTTGGCCTGTCGCTTCATCTTGTACCGGTGGTTTTGAAACCAGATCTTCACTTGAGTGGGAGTCAGGTGGATCATACTGGCCAGGTGCTCCCGTTCGGGTGCTGATAAGTACTTCTGCTGCTTAAACCTTCGCTCGAGCTCGAAAACCTGGGCTTGGGAGAAGAGGACACGTCGCTTTCGCCTGGGTGCTGCGTGCAGCGGGGTCATGGCTTTGGAAGCGTCGGCCATGCCGCTCAAAGTTCCCATTCCACCCATGTTCATACCTGTGGAAGGTCCCATGAATCTAGAAACTTAAAAATATACATAAACATGTACGGCTGTTCAGTCACTAATGGACACAGGCTAAATGTCATTTTAGAAATCGCTGCACATCTCTGTTACAAATGCAATATAAACACAGTAAATAAAGAAGTGGACATTTCTATTTAATAAGTACCTAAACAACTACAATACATGCAATTAATGAAATATCGTGTAATAGCTTAAATAATTGTCAATGGGACTATATATCACAACATAAAAATAAATTACTTTATTGCGTAAAACTCATTACTAGTCCGAATGCGCTACGTTGTTCAACGTGTGCGTTGTTCATAAATGCAATATTTACATTTAGTTTAATAGCTGATTTCTCAAGGAAAGAACTTTAAAACAGTGCTACTTACTTGTTGAATATCTTGGATCGGGGTTGGCGCCGTACCACCCCGTTGCCGCCGCACTGCTTCTCATAGTTTCTTGATAAGAGGGCAGATCGCCCATGTTGGCAATGCTTCCGTTGCAGTAGCCGCTCATAGCGCTGTGGGAGAACTGGGAGACGGTATGGGGCATGTGGTAGGTACTGGCCACCGCGGCGTTGTGGCCCATTGAATGTTGCTGCATGCCCGTCTGGGACACCTGAGGCTGACGGTAGGCTCCCAACGGAGACGCCAGGTTCCCGGAGCCCTCCATGCCACTAAACTTCTTGTAGGTCTCTTCTATGGGGCTGAGAATGTCTGTCACTGAGAAAGGTGTCGTGTGTTTTGGGCTCAGCGACATGGTTCAGAAAAGCGAGGCGGGGATGCGCGTGGTGGAGCCGCTCGGCCGCGTCGTTCTCGCGCGCGTCGACGTAAGAGAGCGCTCGCAGTAGTTGCCTGAGATCCGATTGATCGCCTTCGAGGAGGAGGCGAGCCCTGGCCACTCTCATCTTGGGTTTATTGTAGCCAGGCGCCAGGTTTACGACAAACACGAGGGGCGGAGCGATGGCCCGCACCAGCAAACAATAGTCATTGACATCTCGGCTAGATAATTGAAGGGAAAAAAATGCTTTTAGTTTCATATTAAGTTAAGCCTCCTGCGTTGGTTACAATGTCTCCCCATCCCACAATTCCCATTTTTTGGTCATACCGTAGCGGTAACATCATTTAAACAAGTGTTCCCTTTTCTGAGCCTCTGTTTTCATTCCACCAGGCGAATCAGAACATTTTTTCCCGACGCTCTGTTGCTCGGCGTCAATAGGGAATTCCATACTTTTCCCCCAAGTTTGAGAGCACTTTGACGAGACATAAGCGCCACCGAGCACTAGCAAAGAGGCACAATGAAGGCCTCTCCATTGTATGACCTAATTTATGCGCCTTGAGCATCATTTTGCACCACCAGAGAGGGGCTCTTCCAAATTAGCTCAAGGTAAAAAAAAAAAAAAAAAAAGAAAAAAGAAAAAAGCTGACCACAAAAAGTGACACTTTAAAATTATATGTGACACTACTTCCCATATACATACTAGCTAAGCACTCTGAACGTTGACTTTAGATTTTTCTAGGTTCATAAGTTGATATGTTCTTCAGTGCAATGTGTGGCTGCTTTAGGAAACTGTATCTCTTTCAGTTACTATGCGTGGTAAGTATAATGACTGTATTGTTTTATTTATGTTGTCTGTTGTCGAATTGAGCTTTGAGTGAAAAACACCTGCCACTGTCTAGAACATTTCGCGCTATTTTATGCATCTATGTTAATTCCACTATTCTTTTAAAATCTATGTTAATCTATCTGTTTTGCAGATGAACCGAAAGACAATTTATATAAAAGTAAAACAAGCTGGATGTTTAATAAAATAATATATATATATATATTATTTTTTATTTAAACAAAATCAGCTTTTTAATCAAGTCGCTAATGTTTGTGAAAGCCAGAAAATGATCTCAACCAAGTAATTAAACCAAATAATTATAATATATTTGACAAATTTAAAGCAAATATTTAAACAGATAAGTAATGTATGCACAATAGCTGCGCAATTTGATTAGAATATTAAGACTTGAGATAGAGACCTTAACAATGCAACACGCAGAACGTTTTGGACACGGTTGTTTTGGTAAAAACTTACATTTTTGACACACGCTGTGCAAAAGAAAATAGAAAGAACGACAAATCTAACGCTTAATCTTAACATATGGTTCCACTGAAATAAGTTAACATCAGTGCTTCATACTCATATATTCGACTTCTGAAACTTTAAGCACCTAGGATTCATAGTGTCGCAGCTTTCAAAGACATTTTGGAAAAATAAATAAATTAAATTTGCCGAATATCCTGTGCGTTTTGTTAGATCGTAATTTAAGACACCAACTAGTCTTGCTAGACTACATTGATGTTGCTCGCAGAAACTTGGCTGGCATGTGTGCGCCTCCGCCATTAGGTAAATGAGGCCGGCCACTCAACCTTGTGCAATATTAAGACAGAGAGCGCGACCGCGGGCCAAGCGCGCGCCTCACTGCAGCTCACCAGAAACACGACACTTGTGTCCGATCAGGATTTCGACTTTGCTTAAGAAAAAGTTCCTACTTCATTCAGGACCAGATCGCCCAAATAAAGAAATGCAAAAAGGACTGGAATGTAGAGGACCACGTTTTTGGAGGTATTCAACCGAACTGGTTTGTCATATTGTCCCTGTTCTTCGGTAGACTATATGGATATTTGTTAGGAAAGAAATGAACGATAACTAATCTGTAGGAAATAAACTATTTTCTATTCAAGCACAGGTTTCTTCTTGGCTCTCGGATTCCTCTGTATGACCTTGCCTATGTGTGGGTGTACGTGTGTGGGGGTGTGTGCCAGCGTGCTAGCATGGATGCGTAAAGATAGTTGCCTTTGAAACACAAACCCAGAACAGAAACCTCCATATATTAGTATTTAACGAAGGACTGCAACTTTATGCAGTAAAATCGATTATTGTGCGCGGAACCTGACTTTGGTATTGTAAGATGTGTGGTGGTTTGGTGAAAATTACATCTGTATAGTCCTGTATTATATGATTAATATTCGACGTAATAGGCCTGTTTCTTTACCTAAAGCTTATAACTTGGTAGTCACATGCAGTTAAATTGAAGTTATGTGTACATACGTATTTCAGTGCCTGGGATTGAGTGGGTAAAAGCGTTAAGGCTGACTTTATCAATCTGGCCATAAGTTAAAGCTAGTAAATAAATGCTAGCCAAAAGACTATTAACAGCATGTTTACTATAGAGGCGCTATAAAAAGATATCTGTATATTTCCTGAGAGAGCTGTTTGGCTTGACCTTGACGATGTTATCGAGATATTGTTTGATCTACCCAAGCTCCCTTCCCCTCCATGGCTCATAAAGGCGACAGAAATGTTAAGCGCCATTGGTCAATCACAAAATAGTTGTTGGTGTTTTACTCGTCAAGCATACTGTTTTTTTTTTTTCTCCGAGGGGCTCTTAGTCTTTGATAGCTGATGTCTGGAAGATCAAGACGTAATACATTCACGTTTAAAAAAGTCTTATTTGAAGAAAAGTCGGCAGAGAGAAAGGGCATAATCGCGCGTGTTCTGGAGTGACTGATGTGGCTTTAATAGGCGGATGAAGCACTGAGAGGTACCTGAGTGAGAATGCAGCTCCCCAGCCATCATCTCACACAGCGGAACAAAGTAGCCGGATACAGGGAAACGGGTTACTGCCAGAGCAACCTCAACCATAGTTGCCTATATTGTGTAAAGATCGGTGAGCAAACAGATCGGGTGGCAAGGAATAGTTGCAATTGCGGTGTGGTGTCTGTTTCATTGTAGAGAACGTGCGGAAAGAATAAACATTGAAAAGCTTGATCTCTCCAAGGCGCATAACGGGTCGCTTAATAGTGCGTAATCCGTGACTCTAAAAGTGATGATGAATTCTTCCTTCTCGCTTAAACAGAACACCCACGACATACAATAACTTTTCAAGACCTACTTCTTCGATTTTAATTACACAACCTGTGTACTGAACCACTAAGGCGCACGTTCAAGGGGTAGCCTGCAATTTGTGCCAAGCGCAACGAGGACGCGGAACCAAAGATCCACGGCCAACACACGGCTCTTTGTTCTGTTAATTTAGAGGACAATTTACATAAATTAAGATCATCATATGAAATCTGTTACCTTTGTAATTGCAAGAAAGCCGTAGGACGCCAGGTCCCGTTGGGTGGAAGGCTAAAGTTGCCTACTTGGGGAGGAAAAAACGCATTTATCTTATTAAGCGCCTTAATGTAAATAGCTC
>CM059216.1:16103585-16413585 GCA_030347435.1 Clarias fuscus | reverse complement strand
CATTTATTTATGCTGCTGTTGTAGTGTGTATTATAAATAATAGGGAACCTAACTGGATTCTTTTTTTGATGGATGAGAGATGAACAACTCAGCTTAATAAAGTGTTTCTTCACTGTTGTTTTATGAAAGTTCATAGTTATGCACTTAATTTATAGGAATCATGAAGAACTGCACTGTTCCTACAAATAAGCAAAAAGAATATAAAATAAACATAACATGCAAAAAAATAGGCTCATTCCCGTTAGTATCCAGTTCAGCCCTCTACATGGTCACTGTAAATTTGGTGTCCATCCCAAGAACACTGGCAAGAGGCAATAATGCACGCAGATTGCCATGTACACACATTTCTGAACCAATTCAATTAGCAACATGCCTTTCCAGGGTGGCAGAAAACCAAAAAACCTAGAGGAATGCAAACAGACAGGACAAACCTTGGACCCTTGAACTATGAGGCAGCAACATCTCATAATGTCATATGTAAAAGATAAAAGATGTAAAAGTGTTTTTTTGTGTGTAAAACATAATACAAATCATCTGGTGTAGCAGAGTGGCATGGAGGTTTGGAGGTTAGCACTTTTGCCTTGCACCTCCAGGGTCCTGCCTTGAGTTTATGTGCAAGGAGTTTACATGATCTCCCCATGCTTTGTGGGTTTCCTTCGGGTACTCTGGTTTCCTCGAACAGTCCAAAAACCTCCTGATTAAGCTATCATTCCCAAACTACTCGTAGTGTGTGAATGAGTGTGTGTATGCGTGTGTCCTGTAATGGATAACGACTGTGTATACAAAATAAAACAGTATTAATGATGAGTGATTGAACCAGCTCTTAGGTTTTAGTATTAGGCAAAAATAACCTCATGTGCAAAACATATAACTTTTTTTCAATTTCATAAATCTTTTAACAACAACAAAGCAAAAAAAAAATCATGCAAGCAATAGTAAATATGCCTTACTGCCTACGCCGGATTTAACAGGGTAAGCTACAGTCAGGTGCTGCTAATCATCAGCCCTTGATTAATTGATCATCAGCAGGTGTGCAGACCACTATAAAAGCCACAGTTCTGGCAGTTTGCTAGTCTGGATCATTCAGGTAGAACCTGGTCACCTTGCAGTCTTTGAGTCAACTATAAACACCTCTGTATACCAGAGTATACCAGAGACAAATGTGAGGCCATTTGTCCAACAGCTAAAACTTGATCAAAATTAGGTCATGCAACAGGACAATGCACACCAGTAAATCTACATCAGAATGTCTGAAAAATTAAACAATCATGGTTTTGGAATGGCCTAACCCCAGCCTCACGCTAGGACAAGGTGCCAATCCATTGCAGGGCGCACACACACCCACGCACGCACACACACACACACACACACACACACACACACACACACACACACACACACACACACACACACACACACACATACTACAGGCAATATGTGAATGCCAATTAGTCTAATCTGCCTGTTTTTGGACTGTGCAACTACATGCACACAAATCTGAGGCGACCCTAGGTGTGCGAGGCCATAAGGTTATATGTTATTTATAAGACCTGCTACGATCAGATGATTTTTGTTATAATTTTACACAAACATATATACAGTCATGTGTAAACGTTAGTGCCCTCTCTTTTAATTCTGTTTTTTTTTTTTTTTTAACGTAATAAAAAGACCATCTAATCATGGCAGGTCTCAGTATTAAGAAACTACAATATGAGACAAACAACAACATATAACTTTTTCCACATACCTGTATGTACAGTACATGTTTATGTATAGATGATGGGATATATTAGGCAGCAAGTGAACCTTTTTTTTTTTTTTTCCCTGAAGTCAATGTGTTGGAAGCAAAATTGGGCAAGCAACATTGTCAAGAGCCAAACAGTCATTTCCAAGGGCCATAAAGTTATGGTTGATTGGTGTATATGGTGTATATATAGCTACTATACCTATATACAGTGCCATAAAAAAGCTACATTGGAGGGTTTAACCTGTTTATTTAAGGTCGTACCACAGCATCTCAATAAGATTTGATGCCAGACTTTGACTAGGCCACTACAAAACCTCAATTTTTTTAAGCCATTCAGGGGTGGACTGGTGTGCTCAATCGCGAACGGATGGCCATCCATTCTACTTCAAGATTTTATTGTAGAGCACAGAACACATAGGTCCATCAATTATGGCAAGTTGTCCAGGTCTTGAAGCTGCAAAGTAGACCCTGACAGAGGTATGATAGTCTTTTTATGAAATGCTTTGTTAGTTTTATGGTATATGTATATGACTTTTTATACTGTATGTGTTCCAAAAAGTTAAACTTTTGTCTTATCAGTCCACAGACTATTTGCCCAAAAGTCTTGAGGATAATCACGATATTTTTTGGCAAATGAGAGGCGAACCTTTGTGTTCTTTTTGGTCATCAGTGGCTTTTGCCTTGGAACTCTCCCATGGATTCCATTTTGCCCTGCCCCATGAATCATGAACACTGACACTGGCAAGTGAGGCCCGTAGTTCTTTAGTTGTTGTTCTGCGTTCTTAAAGGAGCTTCTGGATAAGTCATCATTGTGCTCTTGGAGTAATTTTGGTAAGCCAGGAAGAACTTGTCTGGCCTACACAGAGCCCTGACCTCAACCACATCGAGCCCGTTTGGGATGAACCTCAAACCGAGATTGCAAGGCAGGCCTTCTTGTCCAACATCGATGCCTGACCTCATAAATGCTCTGCAGAATGGACACTTCAGAATCTTGTGGACAGCCTTACAAGATGAGTGGAAGCTGTTAAAGGGGGACCAACTGCATATTAAAGTAAATGTATTTGGATATAATGTGATTGCAGGTTTGTCCAAAAACATTTGTCCATATAGTGTATAATAGACCACAAAATGTACTGAATGTAGGAATGGACCAAAACCCCTGTGCAATTTTGTCTAAATCTGATAGACATTATGAGGAGAGATCTGCTACTATTAGTATTTTCCAAACGGGCATCATACAATGTCAACATAAGAGTGCCTTTTTATTTTAAATAAAACTATATAGTCTTTATGAATATGTGAACTCAAACATCATTCTTTGCATGTTTAATCTTTTCTGTTATTATTTTAAGAATATTTCCATTAATAAATAAAACATTATGACAACACCCACCCCATTGGCAGAATTAGTCACATACACTCACTGGCCACTTTTATACCACCTACACCGGTTTGAGTATATATTAAAAACTGCTAATCACCTGAGAATTTAATGCACTTTATATAAGTTTATCCAAAAGGTTATAAAATAAAATAATAAAATAATAAAATAATATATATATATATATATATATATATATATATATATATATATATATATATATATATATATATATATATATATATTTATTTGTGCATAAAAATACATTGTTCATGGGAGAGGAAAGGGGAGAAGGGTCACACTTGTTATAAGGCTTTGGTATTGGTGCCAGATATAACAAAAATGTGTATACATTATGTATCACCATATAAATCCATATAGCTTGCTCAGAAGCTGCCATTAAAAGAATATTGCATTTAAAAGCTGAATGATAACACTGTATTTAATGTCTTCAAAAAATAAACACTTTTTAAACAAACAAATAAACAATAAACAACAAATACACAAACAAGCAAACAAACAAATATATTTGAAGAAGGCAAAGAAGGCACATGTTTTACCTTAGTTATAAAGGTTCCACTTATGGAAAGTAGACTCTGGGAAAGAAAAAAAACAAGCAATGTTTTGTCCTATCACCTGCATAATTTCAAAGTCATTAAATAGATTTTTTTTATTCCTCCACAGATATCATGTTAACAAACTGAAGAAAAAAAAATCAACAATTTTTTACTTATAATTTACTATATCACAATTCTAGTGGGTCTAAAGCTCACATACACTCAGGCTACTGTGCCTTATAAGAGCTTAGAAATTGTGGGAAATTATGTCATGATTTTTGAAGCTTCTGATAGGGTAATTGGCATAATGTGAATCATTTGGAGGTTTAGATGTGAATGTATTTTAAGGTGTACCTTTAAGCTCATTGCCTCTTTGTTTGACATTATAGGAAAATCAAAGAAATCAGCCAAGGTCCAAAAAATGTGGACCTCCACAAGTCTGGTTGATCATTGGAAGCAATTTCCAAATACCTGAAGGTACCACATTTATTTGCAAAAGCAATACTACGCAAATCTAAACTCCATTAAACCATGCAGCTATCATACTCCTCAGGAAAGAGACATATCCTGTCTCCTCAAATTTAATGTATTTTACAGCAACAGCAAAGGACCTGGTAAAGACATTGGGTGAAAGAGGTACAAAAGTATCTATATCCACAATAAAATGAGACCAATACCAACATACTGTAACATGAAAGGCTGCTAACCAAGGAAGAAGTCACTGCACCAAAGCTGCCACAAATTAAAAAATAATTAATTAATGAAATAAAAAAGAGAAAGAGAGTTTATAACTGCACATGGGGACACATGTCTTTTGGTCTGATGAAACATAAATTTAAGTGTCTGGTCATAATGACCATTATTAAGTGTTGAGGAAAAAGCGGGAGGCTTTCAAGTCAAAGAACACCATCCCAACCATGAAGCATTGGGGTAAAAACATCATGTTCTGTAGGTGCTTTGCTCCAGGAGGGACAGTGCACTTTACAAAATAGATGGCACCATGAGGAAGGAAGATTATGTGGATATCTTGTGGACCACAAGCAGGCTTCCAAAATTGTATAGGAGTGGCCCTGAACACAATCCAATAAAAAGAAAATCTGTCGGAAGTACTTAAAACACATGGGAGAGCAAGGAGGCCAACAAATCTCATTCACGTACACTAGTTTTGTCAGAAGAAATGGGCTAAAATTTCAGCAACTTATTGTATGATGCTTGTGGAAGGCTTCCAGAAATGTTGGACCCAAGTTAAACAATTTAAAGGCAATATTACCAAACACTATAAAAATACCAAGAGTCTTACTCTATTGAGTTTATTTGTATTTTGTGCCTTTTTGTGTCTCTGTTTGTGCTTTGTTTCTGTCTCTGCTTGTTTCTTTTCTGGTGGTGGGACGGTTTGTGTCCCTGAATGATTCAGGGCCCGCCCACTGCAATAGGTTCCTGTTGGTTGCTCACCTGCTCTACCTTTCGTTGATCCTGCCTGATGATTGGTAAACCAGGGGACCCAGAGGTCTAATTAGGCCCTTCAGATGACAGTGCTATAGACATTGCCTTTGCTTACTGCTTGTATTCTGTTTGATGTGAAAATTATACTGTATGACCCCTTTCTACGTTTCTTTTGACTAGGTTCTGTTTCCCCCTTCGCGTTTTGGGTTTGCTTTATTTGGTTGTTTTGTTTGTAATTTCAGTTTGTATACAATAAATTTTGTATATAGTGGCTTTGTAGGAAGTCAATGCCATTTTGTTTATACTTTGTTTTCTCCTGGTTACTAGTAATGGAGTAAAAGTAATGTGTTGTATTTCAGTTTCTTTTATTTAGATATTTCACTTTCGAGACTAGAGGTGTGATACTTATTTCTCCTCTCTCTACCGGGCCTGTCTCTTCAAATTCTCATGTGACGTGACTTCTGCCAAAACTTGCTTCTACAGGGAAAAGCTGGAAACCTCAGCATATGATCCTGGAAAACTCCACAATATCTTCTCCTCACTACTCAACCCATCGGCTCCTCCTGACCCATCTTCTGACTGCTGATGACTTTGCCATGTTCTTCAATGGGAAAATTGCTGGAATCAAAATTGCTGGATTGGAGGATGAGATGATCTGCTGAATCTCATCAGATCATCTCGTCCTCCAATCCTACCACCTGTTCATTAGACCCAATCCCTTTCACAGTGTACCAGTGTCTCTGAATACAGGATTAAGCGGTATAGATGATGAGTGAGTGTACTCATTCATATTAACCGTTCTTTAATTGCATTATTGAGTAGCCTAACTCATACTATTTAATAGCATTTTTTTTTTTTAGCTGTTGCAAATCAAATAAATTACAGTTGGTCTTTCAGCTGCTACCGGCAATGGGTTGCCACAGCAGACAATCTGGTCTGCACACAATCTTGGCACAGGTTTTGCAACCCTCCCATTTTATCTGCGCTTGGGACAGGCACTTCATCCAGTTGTTGGGAATTGAACCCGGGCCTTTCGCATGGCAGGCGAAACACCTATCACTGTCTCATCAGCAAGAACGATGAGTCAGCATACAGAGAGGAAGTGCAACGGTCTGGTGTAAAGACAACAACCTGTCTCTGAACGTCTATAGAGACAAAAAAGTTGGTTGTTGACTTCAGGTGGACACGGATCGATCACTCTCCGCTCAGCATCGACGGCTCTTCTGTGGAGATTCCTGGGTGTCCACCTGGAGAAGAACCTCACCTGGTCCCTCAACACCAGCTCTCTGCACAAGAAAGCCTTTTCTTTCTGAGAAGGCTGAGGAAGGCCCAGATTCCACCACCAATCCTCAGCACCTTTTATAGAGGAACCATTGAGAGCATCCTGAGCAGCTGCATCACTTGTCTGGTTTGGGAACTGTACCATCTCGGACCGCAAGACTCTACAGGGGATAGTGAGGACAGCTGAGAAGATCATCGGGATCTCTCTCCCCTCTGTTGAAGACCTATACACCACACGCTGCATCCGCAAAGCCACCAGCATTGTGGCTGATCAGACACACCCATCACACTCACTCTTCACCCTCCTGCCATCTGGAAAAAGGTACCGAAGCATTCAGGCACTCACATCCAGACTGTGTAACAGCTTTTACCCACAAGCCAACTCTCCTCAACACAAAGGGACTGAACTGATAAACACACAAACACATACACACACTCAACACACACACGCACAAATCATTCAGACGAACTAAATAACATCAGGACTGAACTGATAAACACACACATGCACAATCACCCTGATCTACATCCATCTCAAATGGTTCATACCCACCTACCTGAACTGCTCTTGCAATATTTGCACAATATTTATTCTACTTTGCTATTTGCACACAATACAGTATCTTTTTTAAATCATTGCTGTTACTTCAGAAATGTCAATTGTTTTCTGCTGCTCTTCCCACTACCTCAACTCGTACCTCATCACTCTTAAAAAAATATTAAAAAAGTACTGTAACGTGTTACGTTGTTGTGTTTGACATTTTGTAGCTCTTTGTTTGCACATTTGCACGTGCACTTTGTTGTCTATTGTTGTCTCTCCTTTGTATAGAAATTCATAGTTTTCTTACGCTAACTTAAAAATTGTAAATCTGTCATTACGTTGTTAATTTGTTATGTTGTGATGTGAATTTATGTTGTGTTGTTTGTTATGTTGTTTGCATGTATGTAGCACCTTGGTCCTGGAGGAACATTGTTTCGTTTCACTGTGTACTGTACTGTATATGGTTGAAATGACAATAAAAGCCTACTTGACTACTTGACTTGACTTGACACTGAGCCACCAGTGCCCTATTGCCCTGATAATGTCAGACACAAAATCGCTAGTCTGAAAGATTTTGAGTTGGTGGAACTTTAAGGTGACAGTCACCGTTACTTCAGTACTTACAGTTAATTAAAATATCAAATTTGTACAGCTAACACTTGAAAAGTCTCATTTCTTTAAACTCATAAATACCAAAAAGTTCTAAATACTCAAGGTCTATTAATTTGAATCAATTGTAATTGTTTAAGTTAACAGTACTTGATATGTTTAATTACTTTGAGCATTAGGGTTTACAATGGTTTGTTTCTTACCTAGAAGATAGGTCATATGAGGTGACATGGAGGGGATCCACATCTATCCCATGCAGACTCTCTACTGGTGTCCCACAGGCTTCAGTACTTGGTCCTCTTGTTCTCCCTCTGTATTCAGTCTCTTGGTAAGGTCATATCATTGAATGGCTTTTCAGACACTGAGGTTTCCACCCAGATCTCAGCATGTCTGACAGACATCTCATCTTGGAAGCTCAATCTCAGTAAAACCGAACTGCTCTCCCTGGTGATTCATCCCCTGGTCAAGACCTTGTGATCTCCGTAGACAACAATCAAATCATTCCTTCAGCCACTGCTTGCAATCTTAGGATAATGCTGGACAATCATCGTGTCCTTTTCCCCACACGTTGGTAACCTTACTCACTCACACCCCCCCCCCCCCCAAAAAAAATTAATAAATACAGTGCCCTCCATAATTATTGGCACCCCTGTTTAAGATGTGTTAACAGTCTTAAAATAAATTCAGTTTTTATTGCAGAAGCATATTGTCACACTGAAAATTGTAGAAAAATATAACGTGAATATAAAGTGAATTTTAAGGGGAAATAAAAATCCCTGACGAACAAATCATTATTTTTCATAAAAGAACCTGTTCCACAATTATTGGCACCCCTAACAATTCCTAGAAAATAAATGCAATTGAAGGATTTGTCATTTCTACAGTAGTTTAAAAGGTTGGTCAAAGTATCTAGGAACATTTAATTAGTAATTTATCACTTCCTGCTTCCCTGGGGTATAAATATGATGTGACACAGAGGCCATTTCTCTTATCCTCTCTTCAACATGGGAAAGACAAAGGAACCCACCATTCAAGTAAGGCAGATGTGTGTCGACCTTCACGAGTCAGGCACTGGCTACAAGAAAATAGCCAACCGCCTGCACCTGCCCATATTCCCTGTGAGAGGAATCATTAAGAAGTTTTAAAAAACTGGAACAGTAATAAACAAGCCTGGACGAGGACGCAAGTTTATTTTGCCTCCACACACAGTGAGGAGGATGGTAAGAGAAATAAAAAAATTCTCCAAAGCTTACTGTTAAAGAACTGCAACAAATGATAGCATCTTGGGGTCACAAAGTCTCCAAAACAACCATCAGACGCTATCTACATGCCAACAAGCTCTTTGGAAGGCATGCAAGGAAAAAACCTTTTCTCAGTCACAATCATAAATGCAAACGTTTGGAGTTTGCTAAGCGGTACTGGGGCTTCAACTGGCACCGTGTTCTTTGGTCAGATGAGACCAAGATAGAGCTTTTTGGCAACAAACACTAAGTGGGTATGGCAGAACACAAAAGATGAGTATGCAAGTACCTCATGCCCACTGTGACGTATGGGGGAGGATCGGTGATGCTGTGGGGCTGTTTCTCTTCCAGGGGCCCCTAACCTTGTTAGGGTGCATGGCATCATGAAAGCTTTGAAATACCAGGACATTTTAAAGCAAAATCTGGTGGCCTCTGCCCGAAAGCTGAAGATGGGTCATCACTGGGTCTTTCAGCAAGATAATGACCCAAAACATGTTGCCAAACCTACACAGAAATGGTTCACCACACACAGAATCAAGCTCCTCCCATGGCCATCAGTCCCCCAGACCTCAACCCCATTGAAAACCTGTGGAGTGAGCTGAAGAGGAGAGTGCAGAGGAGAAGAGTCAGGTCACTGGATGATTTAGAGACATTGTGCAAAGAGGAATGGTCGAAGAACACTCTTTCAGTGTTCTCTAATATTGTGAAACATTATAGGAGAAGATTAGGTGCTGTTTTGTTGGCAAAAGGGGGTTGTACAAAGTATTAAACATCAGGGGTGCTAATAATTGTGGCACCCATGTTTTGATGTAAAAGAATTATTTCTTAATGTGGGATTTTTTTCCCCCACTGAATAAATGCACTTGAATTAAAGGTTGAAATTTTCTCTTTTTTCCCCATTGTGGTCCTATGTTATTTAGAACAAAACTGAATTTTTTAGAAGCTAAAGAACACCTTTTTACGGAAGCGCATTACATTCACAAAAGAAAAAAAAATCACAGAAATTATCTCATAATTATGACTTAATATCTCATAATTATGACATACTGATCTAATAATTATGAGTTAAGTAAGTCATAATTATGACTTAGCAGTATGTAGCAGGGGGACATTTTAGTGCATGACATCAGAAACAAAAGTTACTGCATCCTTTTGCTTGAAAGTGCCTCATTGCACACTCATGGAGATGTAGCAGCTATCCTATTGATTAGCCTGATGATTGTATGATTGTACATAATGTATTGTACATAATGTGTCATAATTATAAGATCCTGGTCTCATGATTATGACAAGAGGTAGGGTTAGGTGATCGGCACAAAACGGGGACAATAGTGCCGAATTTAATTCGCGTTTATTTCTTTCTTAGATTGAAACACTGGGAGATATTAATGTCATTGTGTAATTTGGATGGTAATAGTATAGATTCAATCATCAAGCTAAACCATAGGATAGCTGCTACATCTCCATGAGTGTGCAATGAGGCACTTTCAAGCAAAAGGTTGCAGTAACTTTCGTTTCCAATGTCATGCACTAAAATGTCCCCCTGCAAGAGACTGCTCCCCCTTAGTAAGTCATAATTATGAGATACTAAGTCATAATTATGAGATACTAATAAACAGTATCTCATAATGATAACTCATCATTATGAGATACTAAGTCATAATTATGAGATTATGAGATAGTATCTCCTTAAGTCATAATTATGAGATATTAAGTCATAATTATGAGATAGTAATTCATAATTATAAGATAGTAAGTCATACTTATAAGATAGGAACTCATAATTATGTGTTAGTAAGTCATAATTATGAGATAATTCCTGTTATTTTTTTTCTTTTGTGAATGCAATGTGCTTCCGTAAAAGATAGCGATTTGTACAACTAACATGAATGCAGCAAAGTCCCCAGGTTTACCAGGTTTAATAATTATAAGAAACTTGCCATTTATTTGGCGCATACATTCACTTTTGAGTGTATGATCACATGACATCATGAGTGTGTAAAGGTTAGGACCTAAACCCAGTCTACTTACTCTGGGCTCCAAACTTGACAAAACTGTTCTAAATCTGTTATCTAAACCATAATGGCTAAAAACGTTTACATGAAACATTTTTAACACTAAAAATCACTGAAGAAAGAACCTTTGGAGTTGAACAGATATACAATATCCCTTTAGGGGACTTATGGCATATCTGCACACAGACTTGGATCATCTCCTTGGATCATGTCTCCATAATGACCTCTCTATCGATCATGATTTCACAAGACGTATACATATCTGTATGATAAGTATCATACAGATGTAATACTTTTTAAGAATCCACACAAATAAATACCACGTTTTCAGTAATGATATGCCCGAATATAAAACCCTTCATTTTTTATATACAGTAAAATAGAAGGAATAAAATTGTTCACCATAAACAACTAAAATAACACTTTCACATCTACTGGACATGAGACCGATTCACTGACACCTTGTCAACAGAGCAATGATAGCAACAATAATGACAAGTGCAGCACCATTTTATAATCCTCTTTCTTTTCTAAGCTGTACTGTTGCAACTCAGATATTCAGAAAATCCATAAGGCAGGGATAAGAAATCACCTACATGACTCTTCTTCTAATTAAAAAAAGACAATTTGTCTAAAAAACATTTCTTATGTTATTTATATTATAGAATTATTATAGCTTCAGAGCCATAAAACCTAATATTTATGAGTGTTTCATGTGACAAATATAGAATTATCAGTAATATTCCATAGTCAAATGCAAATACGGTGGAATGATGTTACAACAGGCACGGTTTCTAACTCACAGCTACAGTGAACCCAGTTTGATCTTTACCTCTGTCTGTATGGAGTTTGCCAGGTCAGACCTTGCTGTGTTAGGGTGTCCAGGTGGTACCGTAGATTGAATATTAATTTCCCCAGAATGTAAATTTGTGTGCATGGTGCCCTGCAATGGACTAGCATCATATTCAGGATCTATTTCTGCATCAGTGTCACTGCAACAGTGTCATTCTGTACAGTGTCACTGATTTAATGCAAATAACTGACATTGTGAAAAATTGACATATTACTCTCAAAGGGGCAGATGCATTATCTATCTATACATGGGGGTGTGGGGGGGGCGGCATAAGATGAGTAATAGAACATATCAAGATGTTTTTTTGGTATTTTAGCCTGTCTGTTTGTATGTGCGCATATCAGGTAAAAACTACTGAATTAATTTTAATGGGTTTTTCAAGAAGATACGTTAAATTGAAAATTGAATGTAAAAAACACTGATATCATAAAAAAAATATATACCTTGGAAAATTCATTTGTTCTTTCTTAAAATTCAACAGATTTTTTATACGTGCCTTTAAGTGTACAATTGAAATTGACTTAAACGCAATCCCACACTTTCATTTCACGCACTTGACGGTAACACAAAAATTTTTGTTACTTCCAAAATAAATTAAAAAAAACATGCTTATGTGTGTGCAATTAAATTCCATGCAAACGAAATCATGGGCATGTCTACTATACATATATACAAGCAGGGCTAGCAGTTCTAAAATTTTTGTTAACTGCTTTTTATGGTTTAAAGGATAGAGCTAATGGCAAGCACAACTTTTATGTTGAACATGCTTTCTACTGGAAAGAGACACAGCAAGAATATGAATCAAATGTACTTAAAAATAAAATCAGTTTTGCTGTGTGCTTTGGGTCATTGTCATGTTGAAAAGTGCACCTTCTTCCCATTGACAACTTTCTGGCAGATTTTCTTTAAGAATTTGATGCCATTTTGTCCCATCAATTTCCTTCTATCCTGACAAATGCTCCAGTCCCTGCTCAGAGAAACACCCTCAACATGATCTGTAACAGCAACATCTGTAATATTACCACCTCCTAATATTACCATGCCCTACTGTAGGCATGGTGTTATTTGGAGGGTGAGCTGTATTGGATTTCTGCCAGACATATTGTTTGGTGTTGTGGCCAAATAATTAAATTTTAGTCTCACTCCACCACCTGCATTTTTGCAAAACTCAGTCATGACTGCATGTGACCCTTTTTGGGGAGTGGCTTTTTCTTCAACCCCCCCATGCAAGCTACATTTGTGGAGAATTTGTGATATTGTTGTGACATTATTTTTATTATGACTTTTTACATTCTTAAAATAAAGTAGTGATACAAACTTAGCTAAGACAGGGAACTTTTACTACGATTAAATGCCTTTTAATCTTAAAAGTACTTTGTAAACAGTTGCCTGGAATCCTAAATACACTGATTTGTACAACTAACATAAATGCAACAAGTCCCCAAGTTCTAAGAAACTTGCCATTTATTTGGTGCATAATAACCATGCTTTGTCATAAATTCCTGCAACTGCTACAGAGTTGCTATAGGTCTTTTGGTAGCCTCTCTGACCAGTTTCCTCCTGGCTCTTTCATCCAATTTGGAGCGACGTCTGTTTATTATCTGTTTTGTACCAATTATCTGTTCTATCTATTATCTGTTTTGTATTTATCTGTGTTGTACCAAAGACCTCCCAATTCTTAATAATATACTTTACTGTGCTTCTAGGCAGTGATAAAGTCTTTGAAATTTTTTACATTTTTTGACTGTATTCTGGAAATCTTTTTGTTGTGCCTTGGCACCCATAGTTAATTGTTTTCTTCCGTTGCAACACAGGGACTGAAAAGCTCCAGGTTTCTTGCTAAGCTAAACAATATGACCACAGCTGATCAGAATTGAAATCCAATGGCTTTGTGTGCAGTTGAGAAGATAATTAGCTTCACCTGATTGAGTTTACAAGTCATTTTTTGGAGTGGGCGATACTTTTCCAACTCAGTGATTGTTTATTCCTGACAAGTTGGTGTTATATCTTTCACCTGGATGTTAAAAGTTGCATTGAGTAAATACAGTTAAACCTTGGATTGTAAGCATAATTTTTCAGGAAACAACTTTAACAAGGAACCTCTCTAATGACACTTGTGCACACACACACACACACACACACACACACACACACACACACACACACACACACACACACACACACACACACACACACACACACACACACACACTAACGGAAACACTGCTTTCTGGCAGAGAGAAACTCTGAATCTTTAAGGAACCTCTGTAATGTTGAAGACTGAAAAGCAACAAAACGTGATTATTTTAAAGGGGGTCATTCTTTTCTATACCCAGGATATATAATGCCCCATGTGTTATTGCTTCACTTCATATTGGTAATGGTGAGGGTTTTTTTTAAGCAACTTGCGAGTAAAATGTCCACATTTCCAGATAGGTTGCCAATCTATTGTAGGGGGCACTCTCTCTCTCTCTCACACACACACACACACACACACACACACACACACACACACACACACACACACACACACACACACACACACACACACACACACACACAATGGTAAATTTGGGAACTAGATCTATATATATGAACTATACATATGTATAGAACTATATATATATATATATATATATATATATATATATATATATATATATATAATAAATAATAAAAAATAACCTCTGACCTCTGCAAAGTTTTTGAAATGCGCTTTTTGTGAAAACAGAATACATAATAATAGAACCAACAGTGAATCATAATTTTTGTATATGAAGAAATTGTATAATCATGAGTACAGGCTACTTTATGCAAAGTTTCTAGGCTAAATGTCTTAAAGATAATTAAACACCCAAATATTGAAAATGCTTTTGAAGCAACCAATTTCCACATAGTAGTTACTATATTTAAGTTCTCACATTTATTTACCGTACTGATTTTATTACTTGTAATCCATTTTAGATTGTTGGGAGCAAAATGTCTCAGCTTTTACAATGTACATGATTGCGGGACAGTTTATTTAATTTGCACTTTTGAATGGTATGTAGACAACAATCCAAGAGTGATGGAAGGAAGTAAAACAACAAGAAAACCAAATTGGACAGAAAAGCAGTGTTTACTTTTAGCTTTACGTCCAGTGTTTGGAGAATATTTCTTCCTTCCGCCATTTTGTCCTCTGCTAGAGAAACTCTTAAGCCTCTTAAAAGTCCTCCTCTCTACTCTTAACAAATTTTACCTTAGGAGCTGTTTTTAGGGCTAAGATGTTTTGTGAATCATTTTTATCTTTACTAAGATTTAATCGTAAATTTAAGGAGAAATTCTAAGAAAATGGCCTAATTCTAATATTTTTCTTAGAATTTTGTCACTAGGAGCAACTTTTAGGCTTAAGAAGCTTTGTGAATATGGTCCCTGATATCCTAGTGTTTAGGACTTAAAAATCTAGTCCTTCTGGTCTATCAAAGTTGTGGCAAGATACTTTATCATAACTATGAGATCAAGTAATAACCCAATGTTGCCTGCCTAACTTTAAACTGTAAATTTTATTATATAAACACTGTATCAAAATTTTTAAACATTCCTTTCAAAAGATTTGTATTCTTTATTAAAAGAAGCCAACTTAAGCTGTACTTTTCTCTTAAATACGAATAATGGTCATTAAACCATTAGCTAAAACTGTTGGTCAGGTCTCTAAACAGATTAAACTATAGAAGTACACTGTAAACTCGAATAAGTTGGCAAAACTCAAAAAATTTGAGGTAATCAGTTACATCAAAGTTTGTAAGTAATAATATTTCCAATTTTAAGTAAACAGAACTATCAGTTTTTGAGTTTGTTGATCTCATTCATATTAATCGTTATTTACTTGCATTACTGAGTAGCCTAACTGAACTATATATATATATATATATTTTGTTGTTGCAAATGCTGTTCTGAACACAACCCTCCCATTTTATCTGGGCTTGAGAGAGGCACTTGGCTGGGAATCAAACCCGGACCTTCCACATGGAGGGCAAAACACCTACCACTGAGCCACCAGTGCTCTGTTATAAATCAAATAAGTATTATTTGACAACTTTAGGGTTCCCAGATTTGTGAACGTACAGCATCATGTGAAGACAGACCAATCCACCATCTTGATCAAAACAATTCAATGTGGGCAGTTTCCATGTGCATTGATGATTAATTTCTCCACAAGAACTTGTTTTGATGAAGCAAGAGTCCGATCATAGTGTAAGGTCTTCTCCAGCACATCACAAAGATTCTCAGTGTGGTTAAGTTCTGGTCCTGAATGGATGTAAATCCATTTTAAATGAACCACTCTTTTACGAATTTAGCCTGATGAATCATAACATTGTCATCTTGGAATATGTCTGTGCCATTAGACATCCATTGATGGAAAAACCTGGTCATTTAGTATATTCAGGTAGCCAGTTGACCTCATTTTTTTTAGACCTGACCAACTGAAGCAACCCCATATCATAACACTGCTGTAGACACTAGGCATAATGAGCGGATCATGCCATCCTCCTCCCTTATTACCCAGATGCACCCTCATTCTGGAACAGGGTAAATCTGGACTCATCAGACTACATGACCTTTTCCAATACACCACAGTCCAATATTTATGCTCTATAGCAAACCAAACCATTTCTTTCTGATTAGCCTCAATGATAAATGGTTTTCTTAAGGCTACACTGCTGTATAGTCCCAATCCCTTGAGTTCTCTTTGTGTATGTGTAGAAATGCGTTTACTTTCTTTATTAGACATAGTCATGATTTATTGTGTTGTTTTCTTTAAGATTTGATTGTACTAAGATTTTATTGTACATTTAAGTGATCTCTGATCAGAACCACATTTTTCCCCTTAAAGATGAGGGTTTACCACTATCCTTCCAGGTTTTAATAATATATTGGTCAGTCCTTATGCCAATTTTAGTAGTTTCAGCAGTCTCATTAGTTGTTTTCTTTCCTCGATGCAGGACAATATTTTGACCCTTCCATGACCGCAGGAAATGTTTGAAAATGTCTGAAATTGCTGTTTTAGAAATGAGAAGATACACACTAAATCAATTAGGGTTGAAAGACTTGCCAGCTGAAACATATTAAATCACTGCAGGCATTATCTGATGGAAGGGTCTTACCTATTTGCATAGTTAATAGTTTTTGTTACAGTTTGTGTAATCGTGATTCTTTAATAATTCCCTCGCACTAACATGTAAAAAGAACTGTCTTACTGAATTTCACAAAACTATTATCTTTGAAAGGCAATAGGACAAATATTATTCATGAATGTAACACAAAAATACAAAATGATGCATGAGGACATTTTTTTTAGAAATGAAAAGTATTTCAAACAAGATGCACAGTGAAATTGTCCAGATTTTTTAAGTGCACTTCCTTAGTGGACAGCATTAAAATAATCTAAATGCATTCAGAACAATTCTATGAACTTCACCTTCAAAGCTTAAACAATAAACATCTTTCACCTACAAATGCCATTTCTGTAAGGTACTTCAACAAATTCTTCTTTCACAGAAGTAAACTGTGTAATGGGTTTCAGCAAAACGTCAGACTTACCTCTGTATGACAGGTAAGATTTATAGATGCAGCTCTCTTTTCATTCTCAGGGATTGTGTGGCCTCGAATTATTCATTAAGTCTCTCATCTGCTCATATTCAGGTGGATAGTAAAATAAAATAAAAATCATTGTGCTGTCATCAACATTTTGCTCACATAAGTTGTGTCCACATGACCCTTTTGAGAATAAAGTCACTGCAAATGAACACAAAATAATTTTAACATAACCAAAGATGCATTGAATGGTTTGATGAGTGTGAAAATATAATTCATCTGAGCTTAATGCAACTAAATATTGAACCACTGGGTAAGATAGTACTGCCTAATTCTATCATCAAAATCATTAATGGAACATCTTTCGGAAGAATAGTCTTTATACCTCCATAAAATATATATACTTCCTGTGAATCTCTGCCAAGGTGCCATAAAGCTCTTCTTGCAGCTATGTTTTTCATTTGTCACATGTAATCTAACGTAATAAAAATTATTTAAGCATTTTAAAGAGTATTTTCCAGGTTAAATAAATGAAACTGACCTAGGAATTATTTTAGAAAAATCATTAAACTGAACAATTTCTTTACCAGTTTAAGATCAGTATAATATTAAGATGCTTCTATAACCAAATACACCATTCAGAACCAGTTAAACTCATTGTGCTTGAAGAGTACAGTATATTAAACGACACACAAAAACACAATTAATGTAATGATATAACATCCTTATAATGCAATGCAATTTTTATTGCAATTATATGTAGTAAACACAGTGTATACTATGTATTTTGTAAGATAATGACTTTCAGTTTTCTAAATAGTTTGACGCTTAACAAAAATAAATTGCAAATGAACAGCTGGAAGAAAAATTGAAAATCACCCCACCTGGTCTGGTCTGACTGGTCTAGGGTTAAATCTTTATTAATATTAAAAGACAGTTACACTGGAGCTTTATTTATACAATTTGAAACTTTAACTTCAAGCCTCTTACACTTGGGCTTTTTTTTTTTTAGCTTTTTATGAAATTTCTAAACCTTAGTATGATAAATAGCAAGTTCAGATAGATGGGAACAAGCGTGTTAGGCTGGAAAGCACAGTCCAGACTGTGTTATAAGGAGAATCTGAGATAGTGGGATTTAATAACTAACCCCTTTAAATTTGTAAATATTTTGTGAAATAAGTATTCTCATTAATTCCCAAAGGGGCAAAAAACAATTAGGCCATCATAAAGCAAATTTTCTTTTTTACTATTCTCATTAGTTACTGGAGCATTTTTTGAACAATGAAAGTTTTGTTCAAGGTTTGTTTTTTTATGTTTCATACTGGTTTTTGTTCAGTATGAGTTTCAGTATTATTATTATTATTATTATTATTATTATTATTATTATTATTAAAGCACTGTCAAGCTTTTATTACTTGGTTATCCAACTGCATGCATTAAATTTTGTGGTTACTCTGCATCAGATGCTAGCATCTAAATAGATATTAATAAACCATACATATTATAATATTTAATGAATTAATTAATCCAAATAATTGGTTGGAGAAAACATGCAGCTTCAGTTATAAATAAAATTAAATATGTCCATACATAATCCATAGTGAGTTAAAACTGCAATGTTTAATCATTTAATTGGCCAAATGGACTGCACAGTGCACAGAACATAAATGTTGTGGACATACCGCAACAAATCAGTGAAAAAGGTCGAATTACACATTGTCATCCAAAAGGAATTATTTTCTGTGAATTGCAACATTAATGTATCTGTCTCATGAAGAAATGTGCTTTTAATTCCTTTTCATAATGTGATGAATAAATACATATAAATATTATATTTTTTTATATGTTTTGAATAATATGAATTCCAATACACAGCTTTGTTACACATTGCCTCTTTATATATTATTTCAGCTTTTAGGCCTACCTCTAAAACAACTGGGAAATCCATTTATTTGCCAGATATTTTTATCCAAAGCAACTTAAAATTGAACTTGATGAATTTGATGAGTTAAGAGTCTTTCTCAAAAGGATATAAAAGTTGTTCTCTGAAAGTCATGTGATTTGAACTTCTAATCAGTGGTTTAGCACATTACCCATGAACTGAGTAATGGAAACTAAAGAAACTAAAATGTCATTGATCACACTATAAAATTTTCATCTTAAAATAACATTTGAGCAGACTGAGCTATAACACTCCATGAAGCAAGTACAACGTGGTTAAATGTAGTTGATTTTAAGGTGTGTTTTAATTTTGTGGTGTGTTCTATTCTGACCCAAATTCCTTTTTTATTTGTATAGTTATGTACTATTACTCCTCAATTTGTGCCACGCATGTCACAAAGACAAAAATCAGTGAGGTTCAGCCTGCATACTTTCCACAAAACAGACAAGGAGGCTTGAGAGATCAGCGGACCTTGTGACTGTTGTGACAGTGGAGACAAGAGCTCTCCACCAGTCTGACATCCATGACCCAACCAAGTATGCATACCAAATGCTCCATGAACTATTTAAGCTCTGCAAACACTATTTCCACTAAAATCCTTGGAGTAAACATCTAAATAGTTGATTCATGGATTTTATTTAGTATCAATATTTGTCTAAGACAATCTTTGAATGTTAATACTAATATCTTCTCCAAAGCATTCTGAATGAGAGCCTTTTAACGTTCGTTCTCCCCCCCCCCCCCCCCCCCCTCTGTCTAATTATGAAACCTGGTGCATTAGATTTTTTGTTATTGGACTTTGATTTAGCTGTTTGGTTATTGCTGTTATGATACAGGTGGATATTGCTCTTACAGGTCACACGACCTAGGAGCAACCCAAAACAAAAAAATTAACACATTAAGAAACACAAACTCTCAATGGAATTATGATCTATTATAAAGAGATTTAATTTGGCTTAATTTGTAAAAAAAAAAAAAAAAAAAAAGTGGTGTTGTAAATCATTAGTGTGACAAGAGCGCCACCTTGCCTAATACAAGATCACAACGATTAACTCTGAATAACTTTTCGCAATTCCAGGACATCGTTCAGACAGAAATGCAGGGCATGGCATTTAGACATAGGAGTTTGGCACTATGGTCAGATGTGTTTACTTAGTAGGCCTATAACGTCTGCTTGCAACAAAATAAAAACAAAACAAGCTAATAAAAAAACTATTCTACGCGATGTAAAAACCTAAAACCAACGGTCAACGGGCGGAAGTAGTTCAGCTTTTGACACTAAGGTGCGACTGTTAGCATTGGATAAATGAATAAATTGGGAGTCCAAAAAGTATATAAATATACTTACATAAATTATCAATTTATATAAAGAGAATGTTTTTGAATTTTTTTTTTTTTTGCAAAAAATGTGTCAATTACCCTTTCATGAATACTACTAGGACATCCTGGACTGTGATTATCTTTTAGGGAAAATCTTCTTAGTGGTAAAGATGAGAAAGCTACGGAAAGAGTATTCTTTGGTGTATAAATCAAGCTAAGTGATTTTTTTTCTTTGCCATTCTTGATTTTTGTCTGACAAATTGCAGTTGTGAGAGCGCGTGGAAGTTGAGGACACCTCTACGTCCAAGAGCAGTTCTTGGACAGAGTGTAAACTTGTGATTTTGTGAGCCAATTGCGCCTCTCTGTGGCTCTTCCCCACTTTTATGATGCTCGTTATTTCCTCCCACATTGCAGGTCACTGGGCAGTTAGGACGCAATCATTTTAGGCTGGATTTCTTTTAACCTGTAAAGAACTAATCAATATCAATCTATAAAAGTCCAATTCTAAACCATCACGAAAACGATTTATAGCATTAATTCTTTGTATTGCAACGTGTTGAATTGATACACTGTAATGAGTGGCTTTAGAGTGAGGCCTCCGTGTGAAGGACTCTGTCGCCATCTAGTGGTTCTCTACATTTTCAAACGTTTTAGTCCGTGTATGAAACTGTTCAATATCTGGTTTGTGGCGTTGGGGTCAATGTAATCTGGATCTTCGCAGAGGCAATAAAATAGTAGATTACTTCCTTGAAATAAAAGTCCCTCTTATTATGGCACTGAAAACGCTCGTTATTTAGAGATGTGCGCGATAAAAATGATTTATGTTGCCGTTCAAACGCTCGCGATTACCGAGATCCAATGAACTCATTTCCTGAAAAAATCCATTTTGATGCATGAAATTGTATTATCCATGGGTTTGCTATATCGCAGTCACATTGTCGTTTGTTTGCCTTTTTGTTACAAAGTTTCTTTTAGACTGTAACTGAGACCAATTTCAGATAAATACAGTGTTTCTAAAGCGATGACACGGAGCTGGATTATTTTTCCATTACAGTGGTCTAATGTAGTGGATGTGCGCTGCATGATGAGTACTTGTGCGTAATACAGGTTTGACACAAATCGCGCTCTGACTCTTCTTATAACCACAGAATAATATTTAATAAAATATTTGCAACTGCGTTAAATCTAAACCGGTTTGAGTTCGCTTTCTGTAATTAAAAATAAATACAAATGTCACATTCTTTTACATTTTGGCATTGATTTTGCCTTATGATAACATAAAAAAGAAAACATTATTAACAACTAAATATCAGCACTGGACGCGTAACTACAACTTGCTAATTTAATAACCTAAGCAAATTTTAGATGCCAAATTTAGGCATCATTTTGCGTTTGTTCCTGTGATAAAGTAAACCTCTCATGGGCTTGGTCAATAAAAATTAGAAAAAATATTTAAATTTACAGTCTCATTGACATGCACAAAAAATTCTTTCCATAGTGGTAAAAAGTTCAGAAAACACCAATGACTCTGCGAGAAGGCAGGGTATAAAAATCGCATTAAGTTTGGTGTCTTAAATAGTTTGACAGGAGTATAACCCAAGCCTTTGCAGGACAGACAATAATTGTCCTCTTTCACCCGGCAGAAGAGAGGCCGGAGAGGCTAAAGGGAATGAGGGAACTGTTGTTAGCTGTGCTATATCAAGGAAGAAGGACTCCCTGTTATCTGTGAATGGCTTTGCCTTTTTCCCGAATAGATATAGCACGAATTTTTAATTCGTTTTTCTTTCAGAGACAACAATGCAGTGTTTGAAAGCCGGACACAATTTGGGTTTTGTGAAGGATCCCTTTCTCTTCTCGTGGGCCCAGCTGGCCATATGGAAGAAAACGTGTACAACAAGGACCACAATGGCACCAACAGACAGGCTCACAAAAAAAGAAACAAGGATGTATCTCCCTGTTTCGGGATGCACTGCCCGACATAAAAGGACTGAATAGTACCAAGAAACTCCGACACTTACGCGCGCAGAGCACACACACACACACACACACACACACACACACACACACTACAACAAAGAATACACTCCCCCTGTTAAAATGCACGCCTCTAACATCCACAACAACCGACCCATGCCTTTGTGCTCTTTTTCTGTCGTGTACAGTATATTGTGTAACGATAGACTGCTTTGTCAATTTGGGTCACTTTGTCGACTATTAGATCAGCACGTTTAGCTTTAGCAATAACTGACCTTTTGTCAGGATTTGGGATAGACTACACTTAGTATTTTAAAATAAATAAATATTTGTAAAATATAAAGCAGAAAATAAAAATGTTGTAAAAAGTTTGCTTATGAATGTTACTTTGAACAATTTTAAGCAAATAAACCCATGGCTATTTGCTTGAATTAGTTTATGTTTAAATCATTTCTTAACCTTTTTTTTTATTTAGGCAAAACTAAACTGCTCACGCAGTTTGATATGATTGCGTGCATAATTTTTTTTTAAATGAGACAACATATTAAATATTCTTTAATTGTTAGTGAAGTTTGTCCGTTCAAAAAAGTCACAACGCGTTTTAAATTTAATTCAGATAAAACGCACACTATATCAACAAATCTGGCGATTTAGCACGCAGTAATACTAGGTGCGCAGAGAATCCTTTCGTAAGGGGAAAACGCTCTGGTCCCAAGACACGGACTTCTGTAAATAATTAGCACTGTGTGTCAATCTGCAGGTTTGCTTAATGATAGTGAGGTCGCTTTAACATCTGTTGTTATTTGCGGAGAAAACAAGTAAGATTTTCTATTGGATAGTAGCTACTTTAGACACTGAACTAGACAATAATCCGTGTAAAGAATGACTCTCATTCTTTCTTTCTGGAAAATATTAAATAGCGCTCTCCACACCTACTTTATCACACACCTACTCTAAAATAAATTTTGAAATATTATTTCTTTGTTTAAAACAGTCACAAAGAGTTAGCTTATGCATTTATATGGATTTAACACTGGTCAAAGTGCATAGTAAGCATGCAATACTATTTAATACATAAATGGCTAACACCACAAGTTACACCATAGAACTCATCTACAGCGATATCATTGCTTCAGTATAAAGCTTTGAAGGCGAAAGCAATGTAACAGAAGAAAGTAACTCAACCATGATTTATTTTTTCTTGCAAATGTGCCATTTCAGCGCTCGAGTTGTTGAGTACCGCACAGAACAGAAGAGAGCTAGCGGATGAAAGGCTGCTTCACGGCTGAAGCCCTCTTATATTAAGTAAGTGGATTTTTACCCCATTTCACGAGTGACTTTAGCCGTCTTATTGATGAAGTGACTATACATGTAAATTCAGAAAATGGAGGCAATTAATATCCTTTCTGAAAGCAAAGCGGAACAAATTTATACATACCCATGCGACTTTGTTTAAAGGTTATCTTTCTATAAAAGACTCATAAAAACATTCCATAAAAAGAGACTATGTTTTTTTTTTCCGTTTTTGAAGTCCCTCTACGAAAATTACGACGAAGCTAAAATCCAGTCCGTCCTTCCGTCAAAAAACAAATGCAATCCAAAGCGACATTTCTGAAACACATGATTTTTATTAAAAGTCTTATAAAAAATGGGGTAACCTATTTTTCATCAACGCTCTTTGCAACTGCTGTCAACATTTTATAGAGATATTTATCGATAATTGTTGTTCCTTTTCCCCCCACCTTCCTGTTAATATATCTATGTCTTCATACCTAGGTGAGCGCCCAATATATCTGCATTGCATACACTTACCACAAATATTTACAAAGAAAAGAAACAAAATAAAATAAGCTAAAAGTTGCCAATCTTTTATTCATGGCCATAAATATATTCGGTCCATCGTAAAAGCTAGAAATAAAAATTTCTATAATTATAAAGTGGTCTTGTACGTGCTTATAACACGAGAAACAAAAAGGAAAACATTTCTACAACACACAATAATATTTTACAAAATTTCACAAGAGCTTCAACATTCTCGGATCTGGGAGAAAGGGCTGAACCCGGTTTTCTGAACGAAAACAAATGTAAACACGGCGCACACATCAGCCCCCAAAAATGAAACGGCGAGAAACTGCGGAAACCAGTCTTTTCTTTATTTTCGTTGGAAAATAAAAAAAACTCGCTAGCGAGTTCTTTGAACGCAGTCCTGGCAAAAAAAGTCACTACAGCTTCACCAGGTCCACTGTTGCGTTTGCACCAAGTGCGCCGTGGGGAAGTGCGGTGTGGCGGCGGCGCTGTAATGCGCATTATACTGCATGTGCTGCAGAGACTGAGCGCTGTAGGCAGAGAACGGGATGCCCGCCTGAAACGTAGCAGCCAGGTCCTGAGTTTTTAGCGCGTGGCACGGTTTGCCGTCCCTGACTAAAACGGGTACGGCCACGCGCCGCGGGGAAGGAAGGTGGCTCACTTCCATACCTTTCTCCGCGCGGGCTCGCTTCATCTTGTAGCGATGGTTTTGAAACCAGATCTTCACTTGAGTAGGCGTGAGTCGGATCAGGCTGGCCAGGTGCTCCCGCTCCGGGGCTGAGAGGTAGCGCTGCTGTCGGAAACGCCTTTCCAGCTCGTAGGTCTGCGCTTTGGAGAACAGCACGCGCCGTTTACGCTTCTTACCGGAGTCGCTGCCACTACTCGAAGTTTCCTTGTCGTTGTCGGGTGACTCGTCTGCCGACGGCTCGGGAGATTTAGCGGACGAGTCCTGAGAGGTTGCAGATAGACCGTGCACTGCGTGGAAAAAAATAAGCGTTAATATTAAATTTAAATATGCATGTAAAATATGGTACTTAATCACTAAATGTCCGTTCGCTCACAATTTCAGAAAACAATTAAAAGCAAAAAAAAATAGGCCTATATAAGGTGACCTTCAGAGAAATAGATATCAATGATTTGCTGTAGCAGAGATTTTGACACAGCAAGTTCAAAATGATCATATGGTCCTATTTGTTTTGCAGAAGGATTTGAGCTATTATACACAAAACCTGTACATTAACAAAATTGCAGAGAAATGCAAAGGAATTGTTTCAAATTAACGTGCATTTTCGTGCACTACTGCGACCTTACAGAAATACGAGTTACATCTATACACAAATTAGAGCAAAGTTACATCTATACACAAATCGGAGCGCATTTAACTGTAACGTGATGCCTTCCGACAAGTGCAACAGTAAAGATGGGCAGGCAAAATAACACAGAGACTGTAGGAATTTTACGAAAATCTGATAGTATGTGCTATACAGCTGTCTGTGGTAGAAAACGTAGTGAAATTAAAGTTGATACAAAAAAGGAAGTTGTACTTACATGAGTATTGAATGGTGTCGGTAGTTGCAAGCCACCTGGTGTATGGATTGTCAGTGTTATCGTAAAAAGGGTTCTTTAAAGGCAGGTTCTGGACATTCTCTATCGGACTTTGCACCAGCACTCCAGGTGTTTTAGTCGGCTCTGAGCCCTCGGTATCCTCCTCTGTGCCAGTGATAGATCCTTCTTCGTCGTTTGTGTCAGGGAGGTCCAAAATGTCCTTCACCGAAAAACCCGTCTTTGTGTTGGTCAACGACATGTTCTGGGACGGCGGATGCGGTTAATGCCGGAAAGTTGCTGCACCACTTTGGCAATCCGCTGTTTAAAGGGAAAGAATCAGAAACGGACAAGCGAGGTTTGGTGAACGCAGAGAATCAATGCAGAGAATCAGCACGAAGCACAGTGAAGACAACTCATGGAGCTCGGTCGATAAGCATTGCCTGAAAATAAGCGGAGGAATCAGTTCAGTAAGTCCAGGAAGAGCGCCACAGAGAGTGAAGAACTATCGCTGCTTCATGGGCATCGCGCTATGGCTGAGTGTTAGGAGAAAATAAGCCATTACCGGACTGATCAGTCCATATAAGGTTGGTCTCAACACATGAACCTGCAGTGAAAAAGCATTAAAAACGCAAAAGGTTGGCCACGTGTGGGCGGGTCTTGGGAGTCAAGTGGATGAAGACAGTGTTTGCCGATGTGAAATTGTGGGTTTTGGGGAGATCCGAGCCTATACCATTGGTGCTTCACAACATGATGAGTGGTATAACGTGTCAATTAATTACAAAGATGGGGAGGGCCTTTTTACACCCTATTTACATACAAAGGACCTCCAAGTAGCTTTATACACGGCGCAGAGCAACTTGAAAGAAAGCTTTAGCAACGCGTCCGTTAAAAAAAAAAAGTTTGAGCAAAAATTATATATATATATATATATATATATATATATATATATAATCAGAATTTTAAAAATATTAAAACTTTTTTTTAAAATTGCACAATTTGTAATGCTTATATATTAGCATTTGTTTAATAATTAGAGTATTTGAGATCGCTTCAGTTGGCCAAAAGGATAATTTATGTAAACCGTCTAGGTCAATATTTTAGTTCAGGATTAGGATGAAGAGCTTTCACTAGACATGATTAAGTCATCAAATACCACTGCAATCGAATCACTTTTTATTATTACACACGATTATTATTATTATTATTATTATTATTATTATTATTATTATTATTATTATTATTGTTGACAGTGATTTATTACCCTGTCAGAGCTGCTTATCTCAATAAAATGCTCAGCTATTACTCTTTCAAATTTAAAGTATCCCCACAATATTCAAAGGCATAGCCAAGGTTAAAAGATTACGTTGTTATTTATTTCTATTGAATTCTGCTCAACGCAAATACAGAACAGGCAAAATATCCCACTTTCTTTTTCACCTCTTTATTAGGTTTCACTCTTTCTGGTTCTTATGGTTGCCCTAGCTTACAGAAAAGCATTATTGTTGATCAGTGTCTTTTCCTCTCGGTCTTTACCCCTCCCGTCTCTTTTCTTTTTTTTTTTCTTTTTTTTTTTTGCTTGTGTGCCTCCTATCTCGTATGTGATGTGGGTGACAATGTTGCACGTTTTGAGCCAGTTCTCTGCTCATCCTGGGTGGTCGAACCCGGGCAAACACAAATACAAACCGATTGCTAAGCTGCAGACAATAGAGGAAATGTAGACAAATGTCCGGCTCCTGTTGGAAGCCTTTGTCCGGCTGCAGTTTTTGCATTTATTTAAGGGCCAAAATAATAGATGATTGACGCCCGTGTACAATACATTCTAACTGTTTGGAATAAATCTGAGGTTGTTCCTAGTTGTCATGGCATTCAACTGCATTCAGCGAACTATCTCTTCATTCATTTCTGAGCCCCTTCGCGATATTAAAGAAAGTCCTTAATTTTTCCTTTACTTTCCACTCTCTCTCTCTCCCTCAGCACACACACAAGTAAATAAACAGAATTGATACACATATTGCAACATATTGTACTACTACTACTACTACTACTACTACTACTACTAATAATAATAATAATAATAACAAAAACAACCAATACTAATAGTAATTATTATTATTATTATTATTATTATTATTATTATTATGCAACGACATTTTATCGATACCTTTATTGATTAGACCTATTGATAATTAGCTAGTGTAGAATATTTATTTAAAATGCATATGCTCCAATATACCAACTTTTTCTAACCTATCCTATTTGTCCTATAATCAGTTACCTGAAATGTAAATGCTTCACCAGAGTTTTTCTTGGAATTAATCACGCAGCGACATATGCAGGACAATAGCAGCATTGAACTGACCGGGCCTGGAGCAAAGTCGAACACTAAGCGCTTTCGCAAGGTCACTCTCAGCGCTGTCGCCGGAATAAAGCCACACATGTATACACACCCACCATGCTAAGTATGAAAATAAGCTAATGTTTAGAAAAGAACATGATTTACAGTAAACTTCACCAAACCAAATACCCACAAAATGCTGCTGTTTGTAGTTCAGTAAAAAAAAAAAAAAAAAAAAAAAAAATATATATATATATATATATATATATATATATATATATATATATATATATATATATATATATATTTATTTATTTATGTATTTTTACTGAACTAGAAACAGTTGGTTTCTTGGCTGGTATGAATTACATGCAAAAGATAAAATGCATTTATGACTCTAGCAGCAGATTATTTCAGTAGCCTAAAATCAGTCTTGCGTCACCTTCACTGCGCGCTCTAACCGATGACGGAAGCAGCGCTCGTGCACGGGGTGCGGCCATTCACTTATTTGAACAACTCGAGCGAGGAGGAGTTCGGCAACTAGAAGTAAATGTGCACAGGCTAAGTGGCCATACTTCACTTCAAGAGCCATGCCTCGTGTTTACCTGTTTACATTTACAGGTATAGCTCTGGGAACACACTCCCGCAAAGCATGCCGCAATTTAGCTGACTTGGTGGACTCTAGTAAATCCTGATGACTGCTTTCAACAATGCTAAAGCTCTCTATCTACTGCTGTTCTGCAACACAAGAGAACGCGCGCACACACACACACACACAATGTAGTAATTTATAATGTAGTAATATGTTTGCATTTCTACTAGTGTTTATTATTATTATTATTATTATTATTATTATTATTATTATTATTATTATTATTATAGTAGTAGTAGTAGTAGTAGTAGTCAATAGTAATAGTAGTGTTTTTCTTGTTACTACTACTTATTAATATTATGAACAATGCTGTTAGTAACAAATGTTAACACAAACCTATTAAAATTAATACAGAATTACTTATCATTCCCTTGTGTGCATGCGTGTCTGCGTGCTTACGTGTGTGTGTGTGTGTGTGTGTGAGAGAGAGAGAGAAAGAGAAAGACACACACACACACACACACACACACACAGTGAGAGAGAGAGAGAGAGAGAGAGAGAGAGAGAGAGAGAGAGATCCGAACGGCATCACTTTCTTGTAGACAAAATGCAAACAAATCTTCCTAATCATCTGGCGCCAAATTGGAAACTATTTCAACCGCTAATTTTAAGTACAAATCTAAAAAATGCAGCGGTCCAAAATGAGAGACCGTGATTTGCTTAATATTAAATACATTTTGAGTACAAACGTAACTTTTTCGCCATCCATAAAATTTTACCAGTGCAGCTCCGAGGTATGCAATGTCGTATGGTCTTTATAGTATTAATAATTTAGACAGTCTAGATCAAATGGATTTCCTAACTGCAATGGCCATTCAGTGGATGCAGTAAACGAACAACATGCCAGCTAAAGTTCATTTTGTCTAGAATTCCTTTAGGCCTATTAATGTAGAGGAATCAGGATTTTCGTCAATAAAGTGCGGCACAATACGAACAAATAGCATAAAGGTGGAGGTAATTAATTTCACGCAATAACACAAATATGTCACAAGAATTAGTAGATAATTCACATGGACTATGACCAATTTTTGAAAGAAAGAAAAAAAACATTGCGAGGCGGGAAAACACACACACAATATATATAAAAGTAAATCTCAGGCTGCATGCAGTCAGGACGCCCGAGGGAAGTGTGAAGTCTATAATGAGGTTGATCATTTTTCTTGCTTTAATCGCTGAATTTCAGTGTGTTCCCATGCCTCAGGCGAGTATTTAGGCTTTGATAATATAACCTCGTTTCCCTTTAGGTGCTCATGACAAATGTCTAAAATGACAAGGGCGATTGCGTGTGCCTTCCCTCTGATTAAAAGGCCATGAAGTGCCGAATGCTGCTCTAAGCCCGATGGAGTGTGGATTTAAGCAATCGCCCTAAGAAAATGCCCCGTAGCGTAGAGCATTTTACTGCTGTTTGATTCCGAAAATCCACGCACCTTTTGGCTACAGACGTTGAGCTTTTATTCGTCTGAAACCGTCTACTGATTAAACGTGTCACAAAGAGATTAGCTCAGTGCCCGTGGCCCGGGGACATGCCTATTATTTGTTAAACTACTAGTATATTTGTAACGGTGAATTTCCTAGCGATAAATTTGCCCCCTTGCCATCTTTATCGGCGCACCCAAAACCAATTGGTTTAAGGATTATCATTTTAATCACCCATGTTTTCAATATCCTAATGCCTAAAGGGAATGCCTTCGAGTCTGTTTGAAATTAATTACAGAATTTTTTTTTTAAACCAACGACGCTTGCTTCGCGGAGGTGAGGATTTTTAGCATACTAGGATTCATCCCTAGTTTCCTAGCTAGAATCCAGCCATGTAGAAAAAAAACACATACCCTTCTACTCACACCATGACACGGTAAGCATCTGGAAGAGAGAGAGAGACACTGTTTTCACTGTGGCCAGGTTCCCTCATCTCTGATACTCCAGCGAACTCTACTGACAGAACTGAGCATTGTCCTGAGTAAAATGCTCCTTGTTTTACTACTACTACTACTACTACTAGTAATAATAATACAAGTTTGTGATCCTTCAGGGTTCTGCAGCATTTATTTTTTATGCACACAGTCAGAGTAATTAACTGGCCCGTTTTAAGGATTTACTGGATAATTCATAAAATGATTTTACTTTGAACTTTGTGTGATAGGAAAGGAAAATAATTTGGTGCAGGATTCGACACAAAATCTTTTAAGCAGGGATCTTCAAGTGTCCAACACAGTTTGGTGATTCTTCTTCTTAAACACAGCTGATTCAACCAATCGGTTAATTACCAAGTCCAGTGGGTGTGTTCAGGTGTTGGTGAATTACAAACGATGCTGGACACTGGCCCTCCAGGACAGGAGTTGAAGATAATTGCTTTAAAACTTCTTACTGAGGAACAGGATTCGACGAATCCATTTTAATGAAAGAGTGAAGTAGTTCATAATTATCAGAAATTTGTAAAATGAGACATAACCTTTAAAACATACTATCAGCAGACACAGAGTGAGAGAGGATCAGAAGATGAGAGACAGAGAGAGAGAGAGAGAGAGAGAGAGAGAGAGATCACCTCGTAGAGCGATAAATGTAAAACTGCTCACCTGGTAGCTTATAGGAGAGTCGTGTAGCCAGAGTTAAGACACTGTGCCTTTAATGAAATATCTCCAAATGGAAGTCAGGAGTGCACACGCCTCAATAAGCCTGATGTGCTTTTTATACCCGGCCAGCAAGTGCTGCTCTACTCTTATTGTCCAAGTGCGTTTGCATAGCTGGCCAAGTGGCTCTGCTGTAGCTGCCTCGCTAACACTGCACCTTGTTTGTTTTCCCCCGCAATGACGTGAGGCAAAATATTGGCCATATGTTCATCGACAATAAATTGGTCATGAGAGCAAACACGGCCGCCTCCTGTCCGAGCTTTTAGCTGCGCGCACGGCACAAAATCGCCAAATCTGTCGTTTCTACACAAGTTCTGGACTTCATTTATTCAGTGGTAGATTATTAAAATTATTTCACAGTATATAGTTTAATCCAGCTATAGCCTATTATTTTACAGATTTACATTTACAACCGCTTATTTGGCTGATACGGTGCTTAAAATCGTTTGGTTACCAAGGGATTAAACAGTCAAAGGGACAGATGTGGCATGTTATTTTGGGTGAAAACACAGTTTGCCTAAGATACCATGAGGCAAGTGTTGACATCCGAGGTCAAAGTAGCTGTACTGTCAACTGGAAGAGCTGTAAAGCGTGCATCATGCTTTATTATTGATGTGCGTTTAAAACACAGATAACAGGTGTCTATAAACGATTTTATATATAGTAATATACGTTATACAACATTCATATTTTAATATAACATACACGGTCCAACATTAACTACGAAAACAGCTTGACAATCCTAATTTAACCTTCCTATGCAAAATCGAAAGCTTGTCCTTTGTTTTTGTGTAGCACACGTGTTATATTCATAATGGAGTAAAATAAGTAAATACCATTTTAGTGCGTGAATATTAGTCATCTGTTAGTTGTGATGGCAAAATGCCATTTTTACACCCGTTCCGGCCTACTGCCATCCTACGGGGCATTTCAAACAATTAAGGGAACATGAAAACATTTGACTTCTCTTAGGGGTTTTATGTTTGATTAGGTTTTAATTAAAGATATACCCAGGTTTTGGCGTTTCGAAAATATACTATTGCTACACAAATAGTATTTTATATAAATCTGTCAAGTTTAATGAAAGTAAGCTAATATGGCGCTTGGATGCCGCATAACACAGAGAAAAGGAAAAGAGTCTTAAAATATTTGTGCTCTTAAAGAGAGGGATAATTATTCATTATTATTGTACGTTTTATTTTTATTCTGCCTGTTGAGTATGCTCGCGCGCGTGTGTGTGAGAGAGAGAAATTGGAGATATGAAGAGCTAACCTCGCTTCTTCGCTAACTGAGGAGGGCAGATTGAATGGGCAATTTTGCAGTTTGGAATCCTCCTATTATAATGATGGTGTTGCCAAGTAATGCAAAAGCAAGAAGCTGACAATGAAGAATATATTACTGATAGGTTTTTAGGTCCCCACTTTACTGATGAAAGACTTAATCCAGCGCTACCTCTCCTCTTAAGAGTACTGCTAAGACATGCCGAATACAAATAAATAAAACGGCCTCATTACAGCATTCAAATTCCACATTAACCTAAAGTAGTGGGTAAGACCTGCAATGTATTCATGCAGGTCCTAACTAGTACAAAAATCCTTTCCGCTCACCCTAACATGTGAATCCTCTTGTGCCGTGGGAGTTCCATTAAATCTACTCAGAGCGCCAACTAAAAGACCTTCAGAAAAAAACGATGGGGAAGATAGACCCTTGTGGTCAAGCTATTAGGACTCATCGTTGCCCAAAGCCTGATGACTGAGACACTTCAGATGAGCTGGACAAGCACACAGAGCACATAAAGACACCAATGGCATGCCATTCTTCAATCTATCAGTTCAGGTTTCGATATATCAGCCACTTAAAGGAAGACACTCATGAGGAAGGAATGCTTCTCCACAAATGTAACTGAGAGCTTTGTACATTCTCATCCAAGGGTGCACTCTGAGAAAAAATGTTCAATTAACACCTAGGTGCCCTTGTGCATTTTAGTGTGAGAAAGATTCCTGATCTTGGGACTTGTTCACACTTTACTTTTTGGTTAGCATGATGACCACTCTTACTGACTTAAAAGACATCGTTTTACAATGCTGACTGAAACAGATTTAAGAACATCTCTCATTAGATAGTGCCTCAAGATGCCAGGTCACATGATTAAGGAATTTGCAGTACACTGGGCAATGAATTAAAAAGAAAAGCTTGAATCTCTGAATTCTGTGAACAAGAAAAAAGCAGTAAATATAAAATCAAGCTTGATGCTGAAAAAGCAGTAATGCTGTTGAGGCCAAACCCAGAGAATGTTCTACTACACCTTTCTGATGCCATTGGGCCAATCAGGTGATGGCTGCTAACATAAAGGGCTTGTCAAATATTTTTGTTATAAGCAAAAGAAAGCAACCAAGAATTTACTTTCAATGCAGACCACTCAGAAGGTTATATTTTACAGCTATGGAAACTGTGTGGAACCGCTGTGGTGAATTTAATGGTGGCCTCTCAACCCAGTGGCAAAAAGGGAAAGTATTTTTAAAATATTTGGTTTCTACTGCTACCAACTGTGTACTCAATAAATAACATAACATAACATAACATAACATAACATAACATAACATAACATAACATAACATAACATAACGGACCTCATTTATTTGTAGATAATTTTCTCCAAAAGCCTGGTGATGAGGATGACTGTGTTATATTTATTACCATAAACCTATATGAAATATGAATATATGGTAATACAAAAATCTTTCTAAGATGTACTACAGATACATAATCCCACAAATAAGTTGAAATCATGGGGCTGCTGAAAATAATGTGATTTAGAAAGAACTATATTTTTTTCACCTATTTACAGTAAAGAAAATTGAAATAGAGCCACACAAAGGTAAAAAAAATATCATAATCATAGCTATTACTATTATTAATAATGAAATTATCAAACAAAGGTCTACGTAAAGATAGATTAATTATCATTAAAGTCAGAAATTTTGACTAAGGCAACATTACAAAAATAATGCAATTATGAGATCTTTATTTTTAACTGATGTTGAAGAATGGTAGATTATAAACTGAATTTATACAATGACAGTGGCAGAAAAACTTCTGAGAAATGAACAATGGTTCATTTAAAAACAAATGAGACAAACACTCAAATTTTTCTATGATTGCACATTTGTGTAGATCATTTGTGATTTAAACTGGGGGGAGGGGTACCAATATGAATGTGTAGAAGGCTTAGTCACTGATTAGGTGTCCTGCAATCACTCAGAAGAAGCTCAATTTTGATGCACAGTCGGGTGGAAATCAAAACTAAACAGCACTTAGCTCATGCACGCCACACAAACTACAGACAGAACAAGTGAAGTCAAGAAGGTTCAAATCAACCAAATATCCAATAAACAACTGACTGACAAATTTACTCATGTAAAGTCTTTATGACTATTATTGCTCTGGATAATATCCAAATTCCACAACCCACAGAGATGAATAGTGATTATAGCAGGTTCTCTTCATATGGCTTTCTTTAGACATTTTTCATTTCTTTTGTGGTGGAAAAAATTGGCTGAACATGCCATTTTTGAATAGTGTAGCTTCTCTTGCCAGAGTACTGGACTTCAATAAGACTTGAAGGAAAAAGATGATTTTTGAAAACTTACAAGTACAAAGTACTTTCTGCAGTTAAGCTAAATAAGTCTGTTACACTTGTCAGACATACCTTCTGGTGCCCATGCCATGGTGCATCACATTGCAACATCAAATGAAAAATCAGAGAAGTCCTGGCCTTGGTAACATGTAACATCTTCTCTGCTTCCCTTAAACAATGAAGACTGTAGCTTCCACAGACCTGCCAATCTGTCTGCACAACTGTCCTTCACATCATCTGCAAACTACCATGATGTGAGCAGCTACACTGGCAATATATCACTGTACCCGTAGACCAAAAAAGCAGCCTGTGCAAAAATAGTAATTGAAGTTACTTTGTATATGATGCAGCCTATAACACAAAAGCAAAATAATTTTATTTTAGATTAAAGAAAAATGCCATATCACTGTAGTAGTGGTACAAAAGATATTAAGTAGCCATCCTTCACACCATCAAAGCGAAACAAGGGCTTACTTCACATTTCAAAAAGAGCTTTCATTCCATTTCACTCCCTTCCATGTCTGATGTACTTAAATATATCAGTCTTGTTTCATAGTCCATTCTAATAAAGAATCAAATGCCTTGAGAGTATTTAGACTTGAGAAAGATGCAACAAGATAATTCAAACATCCATTCAAAACTTCATTTTTAGAGAAAGATCACTATCAAAGATGAGTATCACACCAGTTTAAAAAGATCATAGAAGCTTTTACTGATTGAGATGCAGATTTTTTTTCCAGTAACGCTTGCCTTTTAATGAATGATAGCTCTGCACAATTTTGTGGAATGAGGAATGACTACACAACTTATTGATCATATAATAACTTTCTATTAGATGTTCTCTATTCATGTACACATTTTCAGAATTTCATTGTAAATTTCAGAAACACAGTGGGAGAAAAAAATCTCTGCCACACGCATTTATGTCTTAAATACCTGATATCAAGTCTTAAAAGGCATAAAAAATGTATGGTTCATGAGCATGTGGATGGAATATTCTTCCTGTGAATTCTGGGTGTGTATGTGTTTTAGTCGGGTCTGCTTGTCATTCAGCCAGTGCGTACTGGCTTTTAAATTGAGGTTGAGCTAGTGTTCTACTCCAGGTAGGCCAGCCATACAAAGAGACAAGACCACAGTTTTAAAATGGTTGTAACACTCACCTTGAACCAGACATCACCCCAGAAAGACACACATTACCCATCTGCTTTTTCTGAAGCCTCTTAATTAACACATCGAAAATAAAAGCAGAGAAGAACAGCAAGAAATTCAATGTGTCTTCTACAGATGGGCAGACAAATTTCAGGATAATTGTGCAGTAGATATACTCTTTATATTGGACCTATGATGGCAATTAGCACGTTTTGTGGAGAGGGGAAAACTTTCATCTAAAGCGGTCAAGATGACAATTTGTGATGATAGATTGAAGTCCATCTGTGAAGAGAATCAAATTTGCTGTCCATTCTTCAATACTGAAAGGGGTGCTTTTATAAGGTGATATCAATTGAAAAATAAAATGTAAAGGACCTATAAAGAACTCATCTTCAAGCAACCTTAATTGGCCATCTCTTTTTTCAATACATTTAAACACATCTCCACAATGAAGACAAAATCCAAATATGCCATTTGGCATGTAGCAAAGCACACTTTAGATTTAATTAATAAAATGAAAACAAATGAAAATAAAAGCTTTCCCACATTTATATGCCAATCAGTTTAATGTCATTGTTCAACAACATAATTAAATATTTACAAAATTCACATATTATACACGCCAGGACCATAAGAGGGGCATCATGTGGTTATAGCATAGAAATAGAAATGTGACTCTTATGTGATGAAAAAAGACTAAAAAAAAGACTACCCTTATGTGCAAAATTATGCAGTCAGGTAATAATACAGAAACAGAAACTAAGCACATGAGAGCCTAAAAGAATGTAAGAGTGCCAATCTGATCTGGGAAACCAGGTAACCTTTTACATAGTGCATCTTTGTCCTAAATAGACTCTGCTGAATTGAAAGCTAAAGAAGACAGCTGGGCTATGTTGTTTGATTCTGATTAACATTGACATATCACAAGACAAGAATAAATGCATGCCCTCATTTATTATTTATTTATTTATCTATTTATCTATTTATTTATTTATTTATTTATTTAAAACAGTTTTAGGTCATTATAGTCTGGTTAGAGAACACAATCTCAGATCATACATTTATTGGTTCTTCAGATGTGGATGGGTGAAAACTAATTATTGTTTATATTTCTTAATGTGCTTTCCTGGACTAGCAAAGTAATTCCTACTTGACATCCTAATGACAGCATGTTTTCCTGCCTGGCTCTTGCATTTGCTGCCATCTAGTGGTTGATGGTTCATTAAGTGCAATGCACATTGCTCAGTCCAAGTACAGTAAAAGTACTGTATGCAGCACCACGTCTCACAGCTAATTATTTCCTTTATTTCTCACAGACCACAAATAGACACATTTTCAATGGGTGCCATGTAATGGGCCATTATTGAAATAAATGGGGGTAATGGCATGGGTTTATGACCCCCTTGCTGCGATGGGCCTCTCCATATGGCCACACCTGCCGAGAAAAGGTAATGTTTGTCATAGACACCTTCCAGGGCATTGAGAGAAAAGCGATGCAAAATGGCTGTGAAGGTCAGGGCTGGTGGGCTACACTGGGTCAGTCAAATCCCAAATTCAGCCATTTGATAAAGCTACACTCTTGTGGTTGCCAGGCTACCATCTAATAAAGGTGGCAAAGCATGGCATCAGCAAAAACAGAAGTAAGATGTTGACTTTGAGATAAGTACCTCTTGAAATGAAACAGCACCATCACATCACATTCTAAACAACATTTTCAGAGGTGAACCTTAAATTGCCTGCAAGCAGGAGGGGAGATAAAAGTCTTTGTGTTGCACATCTCTCTTAGTCACCCACATTTGCATAGCATTTGGGTTAGTTAAGGGCAATTAATTACTAATGTTTTAATTACAGCACATGAATGGGATAATATAATTCTTGCTGGTTTTTAGGTTTATTTCTAGTGCATGAGTGTGTGCATATGCTTAATGTGCAGGCACTTGTAGGTCTTCTTATTAAAGTAAACAAAAGATAATTATATGTTCTCTTACTAAACAGTGGTTTGGCAGGTACTTGGAAAGCTATTGTTAAAATGATAACAACAGAGGATATGGTCCTTCAGACATAATGTAGCAGTTACTTTAAACACTACTGTATACACTGTAGCTGATTCTCCCTCCCCATTTTCCCCACTTGCTTGCATAGTGTCAATAGTCAAGAAAGCTGCACTTATAGTTGGAACACTTCATATTAAGGCACTTACACAACTGCCTTGTTTGAGAAACAGCTCACACTATATACAGTAGAGCATCTGATGCTGAGTCTTTGCTGCAGTACAAAGCTGTACCCTGCACCGTCAGTGCTGCTTCTAGTTTTGCAGTGATCTATCAAAAATATTATTTAATGTTAACAGATTTTTAAAAACATTTATTTGTATTTTATAATTGACTAGCTTCAGAATAATGAGTGCAATAATCAAAACTAGATGTATTGATAAGTAATGATGGTCCTGCCAATTAATTTGAAAAACACAAGTAACTTATAGAAGATTTACTTTTGGGTAAAGCATCTATAATTGAGTTCATGAGTTTAAGGTTTCCTAATTGTGTTATTACTAGATTAATATTTTTAGATAATGACATTGGACAATAGTTACTTTTTACATAAAACACCTCTAAATAGTATATAGTATTTTATGCAGTATTTTTTGCAGAGGTTTGACTAATTTCCAATAACTGTTGGCTAATGTCTGCTAATGTCAGCAAGTGGTCTATTTCCTATTCAGACCAATATCCATAAACAACAGCAGAAAAAAAAAATCATAAACTAAGGACAGACAGAAGAAGGATATGAAATGGGTAAAGCATTTTCCTTCTCCTTAATGGTTTGACATTAATGAGGTTGTTAGCTAATGATTAATTTGGAATATTTGCTTTTGCCATTCAGTGTGCAGCTACAATCTTTCATTGGAGCAGTACATAAATGCATGCTTGTTCATACTGTAATAATGTTGAATCTAGTACTCTAACATATACTGAATTATATGTTCAATTATGCAATTCATAATGCAATAATTAAATTCATTAATAATGCAATTGCAACACGTTTTAAGCAGCAGAATGTGACTAAAAAATTGAGATAAATCAGTTTAATTTTACCAGTGACATGTGACAACAAAGCCTATTCAGATACTTAACTGTTTAATTTTGTGCCTTTGACTGAACTCCTTGCAATTCACTCCTTTTAAACTAATAAACATTATGATTTCATACTGGAACATGTTTAGACCACATCATGTTTGGGAAGACTGCATGATTTATGATCTCTGTGAGAAAGCTAGATTAAACCAAGGGAGAAAGAGAAAGTGGTGATTACTTTTGTTAATGGTAGCGAACCCTGCTGTGTTTGTGCTAATGCAGACAACAAGGCATGTCCCACAGATGTTTGGGATGTTTTATTTTTACAAAAGTCCATGTAAACACTAGAAATTGGGCTGTGTTAAAATTTCAGAATCAGTGAAAAGAAGCCACACCATGGTCACTAAGTCAGTGTGACTGTGAGTGGCATTTTCTTGGCCATGGCCAAAGAGTGTATATTTCTTATATTCACCATATCCAGAATATCCAAGATACCTCAAACTCCACCCAGCTATATGAATATGTGTTATGCTTAGAATTACATTGTAAGTTGTATGTAATCTCGTATGAGAATTCAAGTTTTGTTTTTAAATTTATTGACAAAATTGCAGAAATGAATTCCATGCATTTTTTCAAAAAATTCATACATAAAGGAGTACAAAAGTCATTTAGGTTTGATAGACTGATATACTTTGATAGAAATGAGGTGACCATAGACATGGAATCTTAAGTTTGATTTATAATAGACAAATATTATAAATATTCGAATTCATAAAAAAAAGAAATCAGTTCAGTTGAGAATCTAAATGCACTATGGTACAACTTGTGACTCAGCTCCAAATTTAATGTAGGGTGAAAACATGAATACAGATCAGAATCTAAGGTCAGCCACTGCTCAATCAGTTAGATTTTGAGAGATGCATTCTGCATAAAATTTATGGCTTCTTAATGCATTTTCATTCTTATGGAAAGGTTCTTCTGGGAGGGTGATGTGTTACACCAGTTAAGTATTGCAATCTGTCACACAATTTAAAAGGTAGCCAGTTTGTTCTAACTTAATGGACTTAACAGTAGAACATCTCAGCCAGACAACCACCTCACAACTTGTTTTTATAGTATAACCTTTAAGGTCTTGGAATGATAAGGTTCTATTTGTTGGGTAAAAATCTTAAAATCACTTAATGGTCAAATTGCACCACTTAAAATCACTGCAGCTGCATTTCAATTATCTGGCCTAGAACATTGTACACACCGAGGACCCTAGTGTTCTGTACGATTCTGTTCAGGACTGGCCATCAAAGAAAGCCTATTTTAAAAGAGTTCAGTTCTTTTTCAAGTTCTTTTCAAGACTTTCAACACTGATTGTGTTGTTGGTGTGGTACCCATACATATTGCATGAGAAAACTGCACTAAGCATTGGAAAATGAAAGATGCACAAATTCACAAAAATGTACTAACAGCCAACATACAAGACATTTCACAGATATTTTTTGCATATTGATTATTCAGTAAAATTTTTGTGGAAAATAAAGTGTTAAATTACTGTTTCAAGGAAAAAAAGAAAAGCTGATTAACTCCAAATTAACAGAGGGTTCATAAATTGGTGAATTCTGAAGTTAGAATCCTCATCAGTACAGAGATTTTGATGGTACCCAGAAAAAAGTAGCTGAGGTGGCCATTAAAAAAGTAGCTGAGGTGGTAGACAGTCATATGAAGCAAGTGGGGCAAAGAATAGTTGTTGATTACCATGGGAGTGCAAAGGATTTGTCACATTTACCACTTTTTGTTCTTTCATTCAATAAATGCTTTATTATGGTCTGGGTAACTATGGATTAAATTACCAATTTGTTTATAATTTGGTCCCACTTGTGCCTCTATACTGACTGACCAAGCAGCTGCAATTAAGGTGAAGAAAATACACAAAGTAAAAGCTGTGTACATAAAAAGAGGCCGATGGACAATAAACAGGGCAAGGCCTATTCAGGACCTTGAACCTCAAGCACTGACCAGAGGTCTTCATCAAGCACTGAGGTGGATTGTTTATAGGGAGCTTTGGGTGGGATGAGTAAGGCTTGTGCCGGGTGAGGACTTAAAGTGTCCAAAGAAGAGGCCGCTGCGTGTTGCTAGGATGTAGCAGAGTGGCCATGAAGGGCCCAACTCTTGTTCTATGCAACAATTGAGGTGTCAGGCAATTATCACGTATGACAAGTATCTCAGGGATTGTTGGTGGGGGTGGCTAGAAGCTTCCCCTTCATGCAGAATAGTGTACACCTTCAAGAATTCTATTAATACACATTTGTTTCTAATTCAAATGTGTACTAATAAATGCATTTTTACAATTGTCTGTGGCTATCTTCACCAACTATTTAATCTGCTGAATCTCTTCATTTATCATGCATATTTAGTCTGTGGTCCAATTAAGACCATCCATGCTTATGAGTCAATTCTAACTAAGAAGAAACAGACCTTTAATACCTCTCATGCTTCTTATTGCTAATTGCCTTTTAACCACAGTGCCACCACCTGACATTCCCAGCATTGAGAAATGGAACATTGTCAACCTCTGGTTCTTTACCTTTAATCTGCTCTTATTCAGGGTTACGCAGGGTCTCCTTCATTTCAGGTAGGGACACTTGCCCTCCATGTCCCCGCTGTCTATGACGACCCAGCTGCTTGCTTCCGTTCACAATACTGCCATCCTCATCTGGCACCCAGGTATCAAAGAAAAAGTGGTCCTCATCTCTTGTTTCTTCATCAAAAGGTCCCACATTAGCATTTTCTCATTAGTCAACCACTTTTATCATTCAAATTTGTCGATTATCACTTGTCCTATAGTGATGAACATAGGTTGCCCTTGACAACAAAAATGGCAGACATGGCTCTTTCTAGCACTGAAGCCACCTGATGTGATTCAGTGCCAACAGCTCCTTTGTTGCCCATGGCATAAAGAAATAAATAAATAATAAAAGAAAAAAGAAAAAATGTGAAAATCGAGTGCAAGAGGGTGTGTGGAATTTTGAGCACTTTAGGCTTGGTGTGCTTGATATAAAGATTTGCTTTAATCCTTTAAAACCTAAAAAAAAAAAACTCACAAACAAAAGCCTTGAAAGTGTTTCATGCCATTGTATCTCTTATTTGTGTGTGTGTGTGTGTGTGTGTGTGTGTGTGTGTGTGTGTGTGTGTGTGTGTGTGTGTGTGTGTGTGTGTGTGTGTGTGTGTGTGTGCGCGCGTGTGTGTGTCAGTATTAAAGTGTTTAAACAGACTCCACAATCAATTTCTAGCTACGGCTTTTACATCATTAGCTTTGATTACAGCACGCACAGACACAAGGTGGTGGCGAGAACCTCATGCTGCCAGAAACACCTCCACTGGCAAAATTCCACTGATGAGATACCCTGCTCATTCAGGTCATTAGCTGACTACATTTAGTGTCAGAATGTTGCTGAGCCTAGACCTGACCAGTAAAGTAAAGTAAAGTAAAGTAATCTCAGATAATGACACTGCCTCCAGGAGGTTTGTACAGAGGCCTATACACTATGCATGATGGGTGCATTGCTTCATGTGCTTCCCTTGTTACCCTGATAAACCAATCAATCTGAAATAGGGTTAATCTGGATTCATCAGACCACATGACCCTTTTCCATTGCTCCAAATTCCAATCTTTATGTTCCCTAGCAACCTGAAGCCTTTTTCCACTTAGCCTCACTAACATGTGGTTTTGTGGCCACACAGCTGTTTAGTCTCAATCCCTTGAGTTATCGCATTTTGTGTGTATGGACATACTCTTACTTTTACTATTAAACATAGGTATGGTTTTTACTATTGATATTTTACCATGCAACTTCACCAAGTGTTTAAATGATCTCCATCCACATATTTTTTGTCAGTCCATATTACTTCCAAAAAGGTGATGGTTCAGCACTATTCTCAGGCTTGATAATGTGTTAAAGGGTTCTTAATCCAGTTCCAGAAATTTGAAATCTCCATAATTTTTAAACAATGTATTTATTTATTTTTTTGCTTGATACAGTCTCATATGTTGACCTTTCTGAAATGATGACTGAACCCTTTGAAGCATGACTCCATATTACCTCTGATTGTATGCTTTGGTATCTTGTACCAGCACTGTTAGTAGCAAATATTTTTCAGCGCTGTAATTCGCCATGTGGGGCCTCCATAGATCAGAATTGTTTGTCCGGTGCATTCCATGAATGCTTGATCGTATTTGGATCTTGGGAATTTGTAGGCCAGATTAATAACCTTGAACTCCTTGCCTGCTAAGCCTTATACACGGAAAGCTTTGATGCACTGGGTGTTCTGATTCCTTTTTGCATTCAGCATTAACCTTTTTCAACAATTTGTGCTGCATTGGTCTTTCTGTGGGATCGGTCTGGACAGGATAGCCTTGGTCCCTACAGGCATAAATGAGTCTTCTTTGACTATGACCCTGTCGCAAGTTTACTGGTATAAAATTAATGAACAATTTTACATATATACATAGTATAAATTATATTCATAATGATAAGTAGTAAACCTGTTTACTTCAGCAATGCTGATCCATGCATTGAGGCTGCAGTTTTGGCAAAGACCATACTGTGACAACCACTAAGGAAAACATCAGCAATTGATTGATGGTGCAGTGGCAATTGCTTTCTCATTAAATCACATGAATGCATCGGTCTTCACACACTGCCATACATCAATGCTGGATGAACATGGGATAGGTTCCAACAACTGTTGCTTTCACTTAGACAACTTGTACATTATACTGCAACAAATATATATTTAATATTTTTCATTTGCACTGGTTTATTAACTGAAAATATTCACTTAAAAATGAACAGCACATTATTAAGTCTTCTAGTGGCTCTTAGGTTTTTTTCCCCTTATCAGAGGTTTGTATCAGCGTGCAATTCATCTCTAGCCATTCTTCACTCAGAATATGTTTTATATGAGGCCCCATTTATCATCTCCTGTCAGCCCTTAAAGGAGGCATTATTGGCTCTAGAGTTATAAAGTGGAATCATTAAACAGTTTTTCATTTAATCTGATGCAATAACAGCCTCCCGTTTATTGGATTGTGAAAAAGAAAATAGTAAATACAATTGACTGTCAAGATAAGGAAAGATAGTAGACCTTGCCTTGCTTCCAGCCGTGCACAACTGAAATGAAATTAGGAGGTGGATAGAGGCTCGACGTGATCAGATTGGCATGACTCTCAAAGTGAAGGGGACAAGGTAGAGCAGGCAAACGTTGATGAGTATAGAAAAACCTCTATGAACTGCATCACAAACATGCAACCTCTATGCTTTTTTCCCAGTGACTGCAGTCAAATCAAATGCACATGCCTTTTCAAGGAAAGGAGAATGAATTAACACCCTGCTACAACACAAATTCACAACAAATGTAAAGAACTGAAAAATGGCTGGATGGACTGTACCCATGGCAATGACCCATGAAAGAAAACAGCAATCTTTCGATGGGAAAAAAAAAAAATTCTTTCACTGTATCAGCTTCATTCATGCAGCATTTTGTTCTTTAAAAACCTTCTCACTGAGCTCAAACTTCAGCGACCTCAAATGACCGAAAGGACACCACAAGTAAAAAGAATGATTATTACTGAAGGGGCATAGGATATATCTGTGAAAAAAAGGATTGCTAAATAGCTAAAGAGTTGAGGATTATTTCAGTACCTACACAAAATTTTAAATCGAAGACAAAACAGTGCACTTAACACATAACTGTTCATGAATCACCACACGTCCTGCTGTCTTTGGAAAAAAATGGCAACAGACTGCCACCCTCTGGTTAATCAGATCACAGGCTTGGCCAAGGTCTAAAGATCAAGATGGTACTGTATAAACATGTACACATTTTTAACCACATTTTATTGCACTCCACTATATATCATTCAAGCTTCTATAATAGCTATATTACCAACTGGTAAAGCTAACAAACACACAAAATTTTTAAAATGTGTAATGTAAAAGACTCTAAGTAAAGGGCCAAGTTAATAAAAATCATTGTAAATAAATAAAAGATCTAACACCATTCAAAGTCTGGAAGCTACTGGCATAGTCTTAAAGGCTATGTGTTTTGTAAATGTACATCTAATTCCTCTTCCCATTGATTAATGTCAGTGTACGGCATTCAGATGTGTGTAGAGTGGGGTTTTTCCTCCCTTTCTCTATTTGCAAACATGGCCTTGTGGTTACTAGAAATGGATAGTACCGTCATTGCTTGTGCACATGACAGTACACTGAAGAGCCAATTACACACGTCGAATCAGTATCAAGGTCAGCTATAGATCTGATCTCCATTTATAGCTCTTCTCAAAAAAACTATGCATCAGATTGCATGAAATCCCACTGCCTAGCCAACACTGCCAGCTAATGGTGATGGAATCTTCTCACAATTCAGAACAACTACAGACAAATTATATATATTTTTCTTCCCACTGTCATTTTAAGGCCTACATTCGCTTGCAAAATGGCACTGAACCTCTTTTTCTGCATTATGATTCGGTCAAAATGTGTATTTATTTTTCTAAATAACAGCATCAGCCTTTTCAGATAATAATACAAGTATGTAATCAGTTAAGCCCACTATTCCACTGACTGTATAAGCAGTTCTCGGACAGTCAATGGAAATGATCTAAATAATCATATTTTGAGCTCCAGTGATTTTGCTGGCTAAAGTTTCCCAGTGCCCCATCATGATTGCCTCTGTTCACATAATTCATCAGGATAAAAAAGATGGATTAACAGATCAGTTAGGCTACATGATACAGACTTGCTTAGGCCATTACTAGGAAGTGAAGGGTACAAGCAAGTGGAACAATGATTATGTGAAATGTGAATTATATTTAGCATGTTATAAACTATAATGTTAAATAGTAATCTGTTAAGTCATGAGTGCTGAAGACTCTTGGTAGAATTTTACACTAATTAACTGTTTAACACATAAGTATTACTGTCAGTCATCTCTCTGAATCGGTTTCTCCTGCTTTATTTATTTATTTAATTCATTAATTAATTTTTATTCTTGTCTTCTCCGTCTCATACCTAACACTCAACTATACCAAAAGACAGTGAGAATTGCATGCACTCAGTCACATTTACAGTGGCAACCTTATAATTTTATACAAACAATTTAATCAGTAATGGAGTTACTTGTCATCCCTCTCAGTTCATCACTAAACCATTGGTAAAACAGGCTGAATATGTTCAAATACATGAAGGTTGCTCTGGGATGGTAAAGAGCGTTAGCTAAATATTTTGTAGTGTGTCAAACATCTGTGCGCCTAAGATGTAATTAGTTGTTTTAATTAGAAAACTGATCAACCATATTTGAATCATATATTTTTCCAGTCATTAAGGAGAATGTTTTCAGACTGTCAAATGCACTTTTGCAACCTGATGCAGCCATCAATCGAAGAAGATTTTTATTTATTATTATTATTTATAAAATGTATTATTATTTTTTAAAGACATGAATAAAGACATAAAATAAACAAATGTGTCATTAAATATTTCATTAAAAGTGAAATTGTTTAACTCAATGTAATTCAAAATAAATTTTTGAAATGTACCTTTCAATATTTAAAAGTACTGAAATTGCTAAAATGTTTTGTTTAATTCTTTATTAAATAAAATATTTAATTCCTAATTGTCTACACCTTTTTATCCTGGGTGAGGAGGAGGCCGCTATTGCTAAAACCTAATATCTGATTAGTGACAGTGAACAGTAAGTCACAACAGAAGTTAGGTTTAAGCATGATTTTAACTAGTTCATGCTTTTATCACCTCTAGGTTGGACTATTGTAACGCCTTACTGTCTGGTTGTTCAACTAGGTGTATAAACAAGCTTCAGTTAGTACAGAATGCAGCAGCGAGAGTCCTCACTAGAACCAAAACATACGAGCACATCACCCCTATCTTATCTACACTGCATTGGCTCCCTGTGAAATTTCGCATCGATTTTAAGATACTACTTCTGACATTTAAAGCACTAAATGGTCTCGCGCCACAGTATTTGAGTGAACTGTTAGTGTCTTACGATCCGCCACGCCTACTTCGATCAATGAATGCAGGCTGCCTGTCAGTACCACGTATTATTAAAACTACAGCAGGGGGCAGAGCTTTTTCTTACAAAGCCCCAAAGTTATGGAATAGTCTTCCTATTAATGTTCGGGACTCAGACACAGTCTCAGTGTTTAAGTCTAGGCTAAAAAACCATTTATTTAGCCAAGCATTTTTGTAAATAGATTAACCTTAGGTAAAGGAGCAGATCTGGGGGACTTATGGACGATGCTGTCCTCCCCACTCTCATTGTTCACTCAGGTTTGTTGACGGTGAGGTGATTGGTTGCTTTACATCTCAGGGAGCCCTCATGTTTGTGTTTCCTTCTGGCTCTCCCTTTTAGTTATGCTGTTATAGTTAGTCCTGCCGGAGTCCCTGCTTGCACTTTGCACTGAATACATTCACCTTATACATGTTGACTGTAACCATACCTAACTGTCATCTCTCCTTATTTTCTGTTCTCTCCTTTTCTGCTCTCTCCTCTCTCTCTCTCCCTCTCTCCTTTCCCTCTCTCTGTCTCTGTCGCGCTATACATGTTCGCTCCTGAGTTGCCAGTGATACAGACCCCTCTGCCCTCTGGAGCCGTCTAACTCGTCCTGGAGTCCTGCTTCTGGTTGGAGATCTCGTCGCATGGATGCCCCGTGTGGTCTGCCTGGATTCGTATGGTGGCTGGGGATGGTTTCCATTAAGGCTGTCCTATCATCGATTGATGCTCTGGGGACCTGTGACTTCAGTTGTTCGATAGCTCTGGATTGGAATCTCCTACAGTCTAGCCTTCAGGAACAAACTGGACTCCTTTTAATTTTAACACATCTCCTGTTACACTGAACTTCCAGTACACATTATTATGCTGATCAATCCCTGCTATCTGTTATCACCCAGATGAGGATGGGTTCCCTGTTGAGTCTGGTTCCTCTCAAGGTTTCTTCCTATTACCATCTCAGGGAGTTTTTCCTTGCCACCGTCGCCCTCGGCTTGCTCATCAGGGACAATCTTATCATTTTGATTTATACACATTGCATACAAACTTACTTCTTTTTATTGTGTAAAGCTGCTTTGCGACAATGTCAATTGTTAAAAGCGCTATATAAATAAAATTGACTTGACTTGACTTGATTTTATTGTCTTATTTAATGACACAGTGAACTTTGAGGGCGGCACGGTGGTGTAGTGTAGTGTTTAGCACTGACGCCTTGCTGGGTTCGATTCCCAGCCAGGCTCGATTCCCGTCTCTGTGTGCGGAGTTTACATGTTCTCCACGTGCTTGGTGGGTTTCCTCCGGGTACTCCGGTTTCCTCCCACAACCCAAAGACATGCAGATTAGGCTAATTGGCGTTCCCAAATTGCCCGTAGTGTGTGAATGAGTGTGTGAGTGAGTGCATGTGTGTGTGCCCTGCGATGGATTGGCACCCTGTCCAGGGTGTACCCATCTTGTGCCCTAAGCCTCTTGGGATAGGCTCTAGGCCCCCAGTGACCCTGAATACAGGATAAATCGGTATAGACGATGAGTGAGTGAGGGAACTTTGGTAAAGTGGCTCAAACTTGGAAATCTAATGTTCTCTGTCACTTTTTACTATGATCTTAATGTAAAGTATAAGAAAATATAACATGATTTCAGAAAGCAGTCTTTTATACAATTTGAACATTTAAATGGAAAAATGCCAGACACAGATGAAATTATGCCTCTTTAAATCTTGATTTACCAAACGTTAAATCTTTTTAGATACTGTCAAAGTGGGATACTCAACTAGTAGCCTAGTTGTTTGGGTTATGGTAGGTTCTGTACCCGGTATTATTTTTTTTCTTGGCTAGCACGCTATCTGGATATGATGTTGGCAACTCAAATTTATTGCCAATTCTTTATTTAAGTGTAACGTATTTTAGAAGTGTATTTACACAATAAGGGTACAACAAAAAACTGTCAAATCAAGCTGTGAAATGTGGAATACTTCTTAGTTTGCTGTCCCACTTTACCAATAGCATCTTGCCCACTTTATTAATATGCAGTTGGTAAAACAGGACAGAGGAAAATGTACCCTTAACAAAAATACATTTTATTTTATATAAATATATTTTTTGGATTTCATGTACAGATTACAGTCATCTTTCCAATGTATACATTTTACAAACACTAAACCAAGCTTTAATCTTTTATGCCATTAACATCATTTACCTTAAATGTCATTTCGCTCACCATTGTTTCCTGCCGTGCTGCTTTTGAAGTTGCCTGGGCCACACCCACAAAGATGACATCATACATACACAGCTTTAAACATTTACATCCCTCAGATTAACTAATCGATAGCTTTTGATTAGTAAAGCACAGCTACATGAAGACACTAACATTAACACTAACATAGACAAACCCACTTTACCCACTGTGTTACTAACATTGATTCTATTTATTTATTTGTCACATTTCATCTAGCATACTAAGATGTAGGGCATGATGTTTTGATACATTTGGTATGCATCTGACCGACAAAGCTAGCAAAGCTATGCATAAACAACAAAAAGTCCTGAAATGTAGCCACATAAACCCCTACCAAGTGACTCAGCATGCCTCAATACTAAGAAATAAGCCACAAAAACAATAACAAAATATTAGTATGTTTTGACAGACGTGTTTTTCTACCATTTTCCTCAATAAATGAAAAAAACAATGATAGTCTTATTTATTTAATTGGATCCTTATTTACAAAAATTGGATTTATGCAAAAACATTCAGTAAGCAATGCAGCAGTTAGCAAGTTTAAATAAAATTAGCTATCAAATACAAGCTGGTTTCAAAAAGTTTAAAGATTATTTCGCCACAGATCTAGTCGCTTTTGCCGTATGCCTGCCTTAAAACATGGCAGTAGAATTTGCTATTGAGAATTCTTCTGGCCCCTGGAGAAGAATTCTCGATGCACAGTGTTGCAAATATCAAAATAGATGATGAGCATACACTTTGTCGTGCTGTGGACCTGCTTTTTGTTTTGTTACCTGATAATGATCCTTGACATGAAGGACGGGTCATCCATGGAATGCTGATGGAGTTCTTGGCAGACTTCGATGTAATGTTCCTTCTACTCCTGGGTCAGCAGCCTGAGGACAAACTTGGCAGCAACATGGCGTATGTTCAAATTACATGTGAGGATTGCATGGACTGTTCCGTCCACAACCATAATGTCAGCAATGTTGTGGATTGTTCTATGATGATCATTCATGTCATGTTTCGACATTTTTGGTGGTTAAGCTTGCTGAAGGTCATCCTGATCTCTTGTCGTTTTCTAGTGATGTTCTTCCACTCTTAAAATGCGCAAGCCACTCAAAACACCTCAAACATCATCGCCGTAAACTTCTTGAATCATGTCAAATGTTCCTGTAACAGTTTCATGCAGAATTTCACATTAGCTCTTTGTTCTAACTTGCTGTCCATTATGAAATAGCAGACATGGTAACACACATGGTTGAAATATTACCAGTTGTAAATGTAGAGAGCTGTGTACAGCTCCTGATGTACAGAGGTGGGTAGAGTAGCCAAAACATTTACTCACGTAAGAGTAGCTGTACTTCAAAATAATATTACTCAAGTAAAAGTAAAAAGTAGTCATCCAAGATATTAAAAGTAAAAAAAAAAAGTAAAAAAGTATTCGGTCAAAAGGCTACTCAAATACTGAGTAACTGTTTCAATCATAATGTCTGATTTATTATTATTATTTAATTATAATAATTGTATATTAGTATTTTATATATACATACAGAGAAGACACTGCAGTATGAAGCTGTTCTTTTGCACTGTGTGTAAGCGATACATGCTTTGTATACTTTGAGGCCAGGGGTGTTTATCCTCTTCTGTTGTAGCATTGGAGACAGATGCATGTGTAGAATAAATAGTACTCACAAATCTACTCAAGTAAAAGTAAAAAGTATGGTGCAGTAAAACTACTCATAGAATTATTATTATTTTTTAAAGTTACTCAAGTAAATGTTACGGAGTAAATATAACTTGTTACTACCCACCGCTGCTGATGTACTATCGATTAGAGTATGTCTTTTGGCACACTGACTTATGAAGTTCCGTGCTCCATGTGACTGACTGTTTGCAGCCTAGTGCTGCCATCTGTTGGCGTGTTACAAAACTAGTCTCAAAATCTTTTGGTAGTAGTCAACAAATGACACTATTAAACTTACCTTAGTGTTTAACCCACCATTGTTCAATAGAAAAATCACTGTTGTGAAAAATGCAGCAAGCATTTTTATTATTTTTAATGATGTTGATCTCAGTAGTTCTAAATGCAGGTGGCCCTGTTTGGAGCTTGTTTTTTATGTACCCAAATACTGAAACCTCCTTTAAAGTCATTTCATTTTTTTGTTCCTTAGCTCTTGAACCATCTGCACTCTTAATGTGTTTTTTTTTCTTTCACTTTATTTGAAGTTTGAAGTTTGAGTGAAAAAAAAAACTAATTATGTTGTCACATAAGAAAAAAGGCTGATTTTGTGAAAACAGCTGGACCTACGTCTATATAATTGATTATAACGAGGTACAGTCTTTCTCATGGATAAGTCTTTCAGTATTCAGCATTCTCCTTTTCAAAGCGACTGTGTTATTTTTAGTCATGTCCAGAAGGTGGCGCCTTTGTTCAAGAAGTTGAATTACAAAAATTGCTCTCTCCGTATTTAGTGAATTCTGCGCCGGAGGTAAGACTTCGGGTCTTCAATATATAGTCTTCTTTTACCAAATAAATATATTAAACCAAGTGAATTGTTAAGCACTGTCAGAAGAACATGACAGTGAGTATTAAGTGTTTATTACTTTATGCACCTGGTTTAATTTCTGTACATTGTAAGTTTCATGTCATTATGTAACTGTAAACCATAGCATTCATTTCAAATCACCAGTGAAGTAAAGTAAATTAATAAATCAACCCTTGTAACCTCAGACCAAGATCTAATTTTGTGGATTTTACCCTCGTCATCATAATACCGTATAACTCAACCCAGTAACAGTACAGCTGTAGGTTCAATATTTTAATTAAGGTTTATCTTCAGTGTTAGGGTAAATAACAGATTTTTGGTGATTTTTAAATTGAAAATATGTTAACACAGTCTCTCTTGGAAATAGAAAAAAAAACGCACAATACTGTACTGTATTTTCAGCAAACATTGGTGCATAGTTATTTTTTATGTCATGAATTGAACAAAGATAAAAAATAAATACAAACATTATTGTGGCCCTGTGCAAAAGTTTGGGCACCATACATAATCAGTACTTAGTAACACCTCCACTGACAGATATCACAGCTTGCAAATGCTTTTTATAGCCAGTTAAAAGTCTTTCAATTCTTCTACTTCGGATTTTCTCCCATTCTTCCTGGCAAAAGGCTTCTACTTCTGTAATATTCTTTGGTCATCTTGCATGCAGCTCTTTTAAGATGTACCCACAATTTTCAATTATGTTTAAATCAGGGGACTGTGATGGCCATTCCAAAACCTTCAGCTTTCGTCTCTTGAGGTAGTGGATTTCAAGGTATGCTTAGGATCATTGTCCTGTTGTAGAAGCCATCCTCTTTTCAGCTTCAGCTTTTTTACAGATGGTGTGATGTTTGCTTCCAGAATTAGCTGGAATCCATTCTTCCCTCCACCCATGCAATGTTTCTTGTGCCACTGGGCTGCAACACAACCCCGAAGCATGATACGTAGATACGTAGATTTAATGCTTAATAGTTGGCAAGATGTTCTTTTCATGAAATGCTGCTTCTTTTTTTCTCCAGACATGCCTTTGCTAATTGTGGCCAAAGAATTCTATTTTAACTTCATCAGTCCACAGGTTTCTGTAGATGTTCTGTTACATACATCTGACGTTCGATTTTATAGTTTTCTTCTGCTGACTCTTCCATGAAGGTCTTGTCTGTGCAAGCATTGCTGCACAGTGGAACGGTGCACCACCACTCCTGAGTCTAAATCTTCTTGCAGGTTTTTTGCAATCAAATGGGGGTTTTGTCTTTCTGACCAGCATTAAAGCAGTTCTCTCCGAGAGTTTTCTTGGTCTTCCAGATCTCATCTTGACCTCCACAGCTCCTCTGAACTGCCATCTCTTAATTACATTTCTCACTCTGGAAACTGCAAACTGACAACACTTTGCTATCTTCTTGTAGTCTTCTCCTGCAATAACTTTCATTTTCAGAGTCTTACACAGCTGCTTAGAGGAACCCATGGTTGTTGAGTGTCCGCAAGTGTGTGCACAAGGTTTGAAGACTCAAAGTATTTGTAAAGCTTTGAAATTGGCATTTACTAATGACAGCTGTGGCCATGCATCAGATCTAACAAGCTGATTAAGGTCTGGAACCTTGTAAAAAAAATCTGAGACTCTGGAACTCTTAGAGTGCCCAAACTTTATAATGTTTTTATTTTTGTTCAATTTATGGCATAAGAAGTAACTATTCATCAATGTTTGCTGAAAATATTGTGCATTTCTTCCATTTCCAAGAGAGACTGTGTTAACAGCTTTTCTTTAAAAAAAAAATCACCAAAATCTGTTAATCAAGGGGTGCCTATACTTTTGCATAAGACTGTAGGAGGGAACATGTGAACTCCACATACACACCTTAGTTGAGATTTGAACTCCAAACCTTGGGTTAGAGGTAGCCGAAATAACTACCATGTTCCCAATTAATAATATTAAACTCATATCATTTCATAACAATGCAAAATGTTCATCCTCTGCTGTCTAACCAACCATGTTCTGTCAACTATACTAATTTACAGTCAAATTAACTTTGCATGCTCTTAAAGGAGTTTGTTTGACTGGTATTCCTTCATTATCACTAATTCTCATTCAATTTTTTCTATTTATTTTACTGAATATTTTGGATATATCTTATAAAATATATTTTATATTTGTATGATCTTGCTTCAGTATATAACAACATTTTATTTGTAAAATTGTTATAAAATTGAGGAAGAATTTATGTTACCCCATTCAAACTTTTGCCCTCAACAGACTCAGGAAGAAAGAAAAAAGAAAAACACGTTCATAAGATAAGGGACTTGTTGGAGGTACAAGATGATTAGATATGAACATTGTTACCCTTTACTGTGAATTCTTAACTGATTTTGCAATTAGATCATGTTTCCACTGGTACCTCACCAATCTCTGTCTACTTCTATTGCTTTCACCTGAACTTGATATGATACAGTGGGAACATGCCAAGAATTGATAGGGTTATTTAGTGCTGTTTTTTCTCCAACCACCAGCCATGCCATTTTTAACTTAATCACTCTGTCAATTAGAAGATTGAAGCATGAAAAATTAATATAAATATAGTATATAGTACATCTAATTTTTTTTTTAGTTATTTAGAATTTATTTTATCAGGTATAATGTTTAGAATATGTAATAGAGCAAACAACATTTTTTATTAACTAACTGTAACAAAATAATTAACCACTAAGTTTTAAAACAAACCTGATTTAATCAAGCCTAAGTAAATATGTTTGATCTAATAATAATAATAAAAAATCTTTGACACTATAAATGAAAATTAGGAGCACCCAATGGGAGATTTTAGAGGAAAAAAAGCTTCTTTTTTGTGGATCTCATCTAAATGAAAAAAGAAAAAGAAAGATAAGTGTCAGACAGGGTGAATTGTTCTCAGAGTAAAAAATGAACAGTGATGAATTCTTTTCTAACTTTAACTCAAACATGTTCCTTCAAGAATGCTAATAATGTCATGCTTGATTTAGTCTGAATCTCTACAGACAGCATGTATCATTTACAACCTGTTTAGCAAGTTCTAGAAGTGACATTAAGCTATGCAGAAATCTTGTAAGATGTTTGCTTACTGTAAGCTGATCACTGAATAGGAGAAGAACAGAAAATGAATATGTCTATGAAAAGTTCGAAAACGTATAGCCCTGGATTTCCATAATGAAATAAGATTGTGTAACTGCCAGTGGTTATAGTCTATATCATGCTTTGCAATGCAGGTTTTATATATCCCATGCACATGAAACACAATGTCTTATATGTGAAACATGCATAAAAATTCATGGTGTACAGAGAAGTATTCTACTATATAGTTATTTTTAAATATGCAGTTTTTATTGTAGTGGTTACTATGAAAAGATTTCATAATTAAAAATGTGGCAATCTTAAAAGTCTATTTTTAAAAAATAAAAAAGAATATGTGACTTTGCATTGGTGTATAAAACCTTTAAATTGTGATGACAGCTGTACTTTTTATTCCTATTTTTGGCCGTCTGGCTTAACATTGACTCTGTTGCAACACTGTTGGCAGAAGGTGCTCATAAAAAAAATTATACCTCTGATTATAAACATCAATAGACCACTGAATATATTCACCACATAACCTGCACTAAAAGGAACTGCAATGCCAATTTCTGGCACATGAGGGTGCCCTGACAATAATTACATGAGGTGGTCTTGCCTACTCACTGCTCACCCATTTAGTAGGTTTGACATCATACCACACAAACCACATTTTACTGATGAGGATTAATACTACTACTACTACTAATAATAATAATAGTCATTATTATTATATTATATTATATTATATTATATTATATTATATTATATTATATTATATTATATTATATTATATTATATTATATTATATTAGAGTTGTACACTGATCAGCTATAACATCACTGACAGATAAACTGAATAACAATTACTCATGTGACTGTTACTTTGACATGTCACCCCCCCCCCAAAAAAATTGCTTTTCAACTATGCTTCAACAGATTTATTTAAAAAAATAAACTCATGGAACAGGCCTGGACAAAAATGATGGTACCCCTAGAAAATATTGAAAATAATGTGACCAAAGGGACATGTTAATTCAAGGTGTGTCCACTAATTAGCATCACAGGTGTCTACAATCTTGTAATCAGTCAGTGGGCCTATATATAGGGCTCCAGGTAGTCACTGTGTTGTTTGGTGACATGGTACGTACCACACTCAACATGGACCAGAGGAAGCGAAGGAAAGAGTTGTCTCAGGAGATTCGAAAGAAAATTATAGACAAGCATGTTAAAAGTAAAGGCTATAAGACCATTTCCAAGCAGCTAGATGTTCCTGTGACTACAGTTGCACATATTATTCAGAAATTTAAGATCCATGGGACTGTAGCCAAACTCCCTGGACGTGGCCGCAGGAGGAAAATTGATGACAAATCAAAGAGACGGATAATCCGAATGGTAACAAAAAAGCCCAGAAAGACTTCTAAAGAGATCCAATGTGAACTTCATGCTCAAGGAACATCAGTGTCAGATCGCACCATCCGTCGTTGTTTGAGCCAAAGTGGACTACATGGGAGGACACCATTGTTGAAAACAAATCATAAAAAAGCCACACTGGAATATGCCAAACTACATGTTGACAAGCCACAAAGTTTCTGGGAGAATGTCCTATGGACAGATGAGACAAAAATGGAACTTTTTGCCAAGGCACATCAGCTCTATGTTCACAGACGGAAAAATGAAGCATATCAAGAAAAGAACACTGTCCCTACTGTGAAACATGGAGGAGGCTCTGTTATGTTCTGGGGCTGCTTTGCTACATCTGGCACAGGGTGTCTTGGATCTGTGCAGGGTACAATGAAATCTCAAGACTATCAAGGGATTCTAGAGAGAAGTGTGCTGGCCAGTGTCAGAAAGCTGGGTCTCAGTCGCAGGTCATGGGTCTTGCAACAGGACAATGACCCAAAACACACAGCTAAAAACACCCAAGAATGGCTAAGAGGAAAACATTGGACTATTCTAAAGTGGCCTTCTATGAGCCCTGACCTCAATCCTATTGAGCATCTTTGGAAGGAGCTGAAACATGCCGTCTGGAAAAGGCACCCTTCAAACCGGAAACAACTGGAGCAGCTTGCTCATGAGGAGTGGGCCAAAATACCTGCAGAGAGGTGCAGAAGTCTCATTGACAGTTACAGGAATTGTTTGATTGCAGTGATTGCCTCAAAAAAACAATTTTGTCCACGTGTGTATAAAAATAGGGAGTAAATGAGTGCGTAAATGTGTCTGTGTGTGCCTTGTATTGATTGGCACCATGTCGAGGGTTTACCCTGCCTCGTGCCCAAAGTCCCCCTGCAACCCTGTACATAGGATAAAGCTGTATAGAAGATGAGTGAGTGAAGTTGTGAGTGAGTGTCTGTTGCAAATGAAATGACATTGAAGCTCTCATCTGAGAGATTATTTTAATTTTTCTTTCATACTTTTTTCTTGTTATTGCATAACAAAATAATAGGTGATTTTTCACTGCATTTGTATGCACTCCAGATATTGTTTTAAGTGTGATTTGTGTTAAATGGGTTGTGTTTCGGATACAGTAGTTTATTTATTTGTTTTGATTTGATCTGCACATCTCAGTAGCAATAGAATTGTGCACAAGGGCCAGATGCACCTAGTTTAGGGTTTGTAGCAAAATGCCAATTTACAAAGTTCCATATAAATTACAATATTCATTACATATACAAAGTAATGTTGGGTGTTTGTTTATTAATGATTTTATAAAACATTGTCAATTAATGCTATTCTGGAATTTCTAAGCATTAATATAATTATGCTGAATAATTTAGTCTACCAATAGTCTATAATCTACCAAATCAGGTCAGAACATTGCTAAATCTTTCAACTTTAAGTTCATATTGCTGAGCTGAACCAAATGATTTGGCTTTTCTATAAGGAGCCAGAACGAACTCTAGTCACTTTCTTTAGGGTAATAAGAATTGTGCATCTAATAAATATAATTACACTGTCTACTATATGTATACCTGTCTTACTCCTGCACAAACAGATACAGTATGTTGTCCTGTGAATGATCATTATTGACCTGCTCACACTGTACTCTGCATAATCAGCTGGTAAGAAATAGCTCACTGTCAAACTAAATTGAAGTATAAAATGAACACAGGTACATTTGCTGCATAGCCTCAGGTGCTTCTACATGAAATCAGGCTAATACAAAAACCAACAGTTACAATTTTCAACTAGATCCATAATATTAAAGCTACTCAGTCTAGAGGAGCAAATTTGTCATTTATTGTGTTGATTTTCTTGCAAAACTCCTAAATAGTACAAGAGGCTTATAGTTTCTTCTGCTATTATGTATAGTGGTAGATACAAACCTACAGTACTAAGAGATCATTGACAAACTGTCAGTCTTTACTTCAAAGGAAAAGCTAATTACCTAGGCATAGTATATGAAAAAATCATTAATTGATATGACAAAAGGATCCTGAGCATAAAATAATTCATTAAATATAAATGGTTAAATGAGTTTCTGTGACAGCTTTAATCCATAAGAAAGAAGAAATCTACACAGCTTTTAAGTAACTAGTTGTTCGTATACTGTTACGTGGTACGGTATGGACAGCCGCACCACGAGATGTTTTTAATAATAAGAGCCTATAATGATATAGAGGGGATTAACGAAATAGGAGTATGAGAGAGTGCTTATGATACGCTCGGGAAGACCTTCCCGTTTGGAGATGGCGTGGGAATATTAATTAGAGAACTTAAATGAAACAAAGGAAACTGAAAACACAAAACAGAGCTCCGCCGTCTACACGAGAACGGACAGGGCTCTGGAAAATAAAAGTAAAGATCCTCTCGGGGCTTATGACCTTACCGAGAATATATATAGAGAGAGTCTCATTTGTGTTTATAAACTTCTACTGAGCGCGCACGCTGGACTGATGCGTGCCGCTGTCTCTTTCTCTCTTCCACCGGCGTCTAGGGAGGCAGAGGCTCCTTATCTTTCTTTCTGGCTTTGTCTTTGGCCCTGATACCTTACCGGTGCTACCTAATATTCGCACGTAGTGCCGCGGTATCAGGAGCCTTAAATAAACACGCCTTCAGGTGCGGCTCGTTCAGGCTGATCGCCTGACAGCGGCGTTGCCTGGCAACCGCGTGTATAAATGGCCGCGACTTTGCCTGTTCAGAACTCCGCGTGGTAGCAGCCTGCGGATCTGCCCGTTCTGAACAGTTTAAGCGCGGCTCTGCCCCTCGCGCGACCTTTAAAAGGAATTGTTTGTTTTGCTTGAATAAGTAAAATTCGTCATGTGTATATAGACAACTATTAATTTCCAACTTAGGAAATATTTAATGCTGAAAAATGTACATATGGATAACATGAGTAGTATAAACAGTACTGTGCATTGTTTTACTGGGATGAAAAGATTACTTATGAGCACAGAGCTGCGTAATGATTTTTTTTTTATACCAACCCTAAAAGACTACAAACAGACACTCCTCAAGTGTGTATTTTTGTTGGCAATATAACTTTTTTTTCCCCATAGATTGAAATTGCATTTATTTGAATTGATGAATCCTTGTGTAACATCACTAACAAGTCTGCATTATGCAGACATGGGGCTTAACATATGCAGCTTTCAATAAAATCATTGAAATGACAGATGACCAGCAGCACAAGTTTGTGGGTATTTCAGGAAATCAGTAGACCATTTATGTGAAATACCGAGTCAAGGGTTTTGCTGATCACCCAAAACAAACCCACACCTTGGACCAACTGGCACTCACACAAGGATAGACATAAGGGATCGTATTTACAGATATCTGGCTGCTGGGTGTAAATGAGGTGAATTTTAAAATAATATTTGAAAAACCTCAGCTGCAATGAATAAATATAACAAAGTAAATACACTGCCCAGCCAAAAAAAAAATCACACACTCCAAGATTTCATTGACCGCCTTTAGCTTTGATGACGGTGCACAGTGTGGTGGCGAATTCACGTGTGCAAAATGATTCCTCAAGCTTCCAGAACCACTCTTTCACAATTTGAGTCTTGAAATATGCCTGTGCCATCAGGGAAGAAAAAGTCCATAAATGTGATACCTGGTCATTCAGTACATTGAAGTCATCATTTGACTTCATTTTATTGACACATAACATTGCTGTTCCTCGACCCGCACAACTGAAACAATCCCAGACCATAACACTGCCCCCAGATGCTTGTACTTGTACATTGGCCACAATGTGTTTAAAATGCTTTGCTTCCTACTTTCCCTTCTTACCCCTTCCCTTCCTACTTTCCCTTACACTCATCACTCTGGAAAAAAATCAATCTGGACAGTCCACATGACCTTTTTCCAATGCACCAACTTTTATGGTCCCTAGTAAATTGAAGTGTTTTTTCTTGATTACGCTCACAAACATGTAGTTTACTTAAGGACACACAGCTGTTTAGTCCCAGTCCTGAGTTCTCATTACATTGCATGTGCTCTTGTAAATGCTCTTACTTTTACTATGAAACATACACTACTGGTCAAATGTTTGGGATCACTTTTGTGAAATTGTATTGTTTTCCAAGGAAACACACACGTCTGAGTAGAAAATATAGCAAAAGAACAAGACATGCTGACATTGTCAGAGTTAGAAATATTAATTTTGATGGAAATGATGACTGTAATTACAACATGGCAGACATTCTAGCTGTCAGATTTTCAAGATGATCTGATAAGATTTCTCCCCATGCTTCCTGGAGCATCTCCCATAAGATGGATTGGCTTGATGAAGTTTTCCTCCATACCAAACACTCAAGCTACTCCCACATCAGCTCAATAGGATTCAGATCCTGAGACCACTGCAAACCGCTCCATTCCAGTCAGAATTCCAGCTAACTCTAATTGTTTGTGAAATAGATTAAATTGTTTGTTAATTGTATGAAAATGTGTTTTTCTTTGGAAAAAAAAATTGAAAGCAATCCCAAACTTTTGATTGATAGTGTAGCTGTGATTTCTCCTGTCCGTTTTTACCATGCATCAGTGTTTAAGTGATCTTCCTTCATGATTTTTTTTCTGACCACATTTCTTCCATAAATTTAAAGGTTCAGTCCTTCTGGTAACTTCGTCTCTTTGCATAATTCTAATGCTCCTGAGATGTCCAGATCAAATCTAAACAACTATATACACACGTGGACAAAATTGTTGGTACCCTTCGGTCAATGAAAGAAAAACTCACAATGGTCACATAAATAACTTTAATCTGACAAAAGTAATAATTTAAAAAAATTCTATGAATGTTAAGCAATGAACGCCAGACATTGCTTTTCAAACATGCTTCAACAGAATTATTTTTAAAAATAAACTCATGGAACAGGCCTGGAAAAAAATGATGGTACCTGTAGAAAATATTGAAAATAATGTGACCAAAGGGACATGTTAATTCAAGGTGTGTCCACTAATTAGCATCGCAGGTGTCTACAATCTTGTAATCAGTCAGTGGGCCTATATATAGGGCTCCAGGTAGTCACTGTGTAGTTTGGTGACATGGTATGTACCACACTCAACATGGACTAGAGGAAGCGAAGGAAAGAGTTGTCTCAGGAGATTCGAAAGAAAATTATAGACAAGCATGTTAAAGGTAAAGGCTATAAGACCATTTCCAAGCAGCTAGTTGTTCCTGTGACTACAGTTGCAACCCCACTATGTAATATGAAAGCAATTTCTGTAGCCTTAATGGACGTGTAAAATATCATCTTAGAAATTCCAGTGAATAAGCTGTCTCCTACTGGTATGCACATACACAACAAAGAAAGAATTTAGCTTACCCTCAAGGATAACCAAAAAGAGGGTATTAAATCTTAAAGATGATAATCAAATCTTAAAGATGAGAAAATTGTAAGTGTATAGCTAGTAACACAATAATAATAATAATAATAATAATAATAATAATAATAATAATAAAAACAACTCAAAATCTCAATATCAAAAACATGATGCAAGGCAAGTCAAAAGAATAGTTTTTAAAATATCTTATTTTACATACTAAGCATTGCGGAAGACCCCTAACTTTTTGGAGTGAAAAGAGAAGTTACTACTGAAGTGCCGGAACACTAAGATCTTGCACTTGGAGCAGGTCTTTGGAAGATTATATACAAGGTGGAGAGCACCTTTTTAAAATTGCCTGAAGAGGAGATATGACATTTGTAGAGATTGACCAAGAAGAAGAGCGTTACAGTATATAACTGATTGGTCATTCTAGTGCACTAATTTGTTTGGTGAAGCAGCATTCCAAGAGTGTTCATATTTAATGCATTGCCTCATCAAAAAAAAAGTTGCCATTTTAGAGAGGTCAAATTATTGGCCTGCACCAAGAAAAGAAAACAACTAAGGAGATTTGAAATTAATGAAATTGGGGTAAAAACCCTCTAACACGATATTATACCCTAGAGGGATTGTGATAAACCATGGGGGAAATTGAAAAAAAAAATTGACATCATTTAAACATGTGGTGAAGGTGCCTTGTAAAAAAAAAAAAAAACTACAATAGATATAACAACAGTGTAATACACATTGTGCTGATCAAAGCTAAAGGCAGTGACTGTGTGATTTATTTATTTATTTATTAAAATCTGTCAATGTATAACTGCAATGAGTTATTTCACTGAGACTTTGGCCATGTTTGCTTTGGTGAAGAAGAACCCTTTCACAACGTTAAGCCACTCTTGTGGAGGTAGGCATGTCATTATCAAAGTCTAGAGTCGGCATTATGAAGTACAGAGGCTTCACAGTAATGTCCAAACCACTGGTAATGCTCAAGAACAGAAAGGGCAGATTAAACTTTGCTAGAATCCTTTTCAGATTCTTTGGACTGATAAAATTAAAATTATTCCCAGAATGATGGGAAAAAAAAGTATGCCACATCATCAGTCGAAAGCATACCACATCATCTGTCAAACATTGTGTTATGGCATAAGCATGTATGACTGCCAATGTAATGTGTGTGGGTCACTCATGTTTACTGATGATCTGACTGCTGATAGAAGTAGCACAACGAGATTTGAAGTGTAAAGAGCTATGCCATTTGCTTAGATTCAGCCAAATGCCACAAAACATACTGTACAGTGAAAGCTACCCAAAGCAAAGAAGTTAGCATGTGAAATTAGATAGGCCTTTAGGGGTGCCCGGGAGCCAGGGCACTGAACTTCAGGTTTTGGTTGTCCAACCCACTCGGGAAGATGTTGCTCTCATTTCTTGGAGTATAGCACATACTGTTGTTTCAGAACAGTCCAAGTTAATCTGTGACTACCCAGAACCCGGGCCAAGGAGCAAACAAACTGACTAATTCAATCGTCACTCAGGTTTCACCATATTGTGATTGTGTCTGTTACTGAAGCTAAACAAAAAATTAGAAAGACCTAGAAAGTCTGTTTTAGTAATTTAATTAATATTGAGCCCACAAAGTCAGAGCACACTGAATACACAGCCAGCACCTTTGATCTGAAGCTACAGTAGGACTGTTAAATATTAGATCTCTTACATCTAAAGTGCTTACTGTTAATGAAACTATACCGGAACAGGAGTTTAATATATCTGACTATCAAACAAACAAAAAAAAAACACAGACAGAAATTTAATGCAGTTGTCTATAGTAACATAGATACAAATATTAAGATTGCTCAGTTGATCCCGCTAATTATCCTTTACAGAACCCCAGGGCCGTACTCTGAATTTCTCTGTGAATTTGCAGATTTCCTCTCAAACCTGGTTGTTTCTGTTGACAAGTGTTAATTGCTTAAGACATTTCGAAAATCCAGAAGACCCTTTGAGAACAGCATTTATGTCTATACTGGACTCAGTAAAAGTACAGTACGACCTTCTCAAAAAGCAGGTCATACTGTATATTTAATAATATCCTTCGGATTAAGTATAAGAAATATAATCACAATTCCACAGTCCGGAGTTACATATCACAGATCACTATCTTGTCTCAATTAAAGTGTGTCATAATATTAATGTACTCACAGCGCTGCAGTACCTCATTAAACGTACATTCACATCAACTTCCACACATAATTTTTGTCAGTAATCTCCCAGAGTTATCAACTTTGATTGGATCGCCGTCTGAATCCACAGAACTCAATCAGGCAACTGAATATTTAGAGTCAACATAACGTTATACCTTAGATAATATAGCTCCAGTTAAAAGAAAAATTATTAGAGATAAGAAACTCACTCTCAGGTATAATGACCACACAAACACTTTAAAACAGACCACCCAAAAATTAGAACGTAAATGGTGTCAAACTAAATTGTTAGTATTTCAAATAGCATGGAAGGAAAGCATCCTGAACTGTAAAAATGCTGTTAGTGTTGCTAAATCATTGTACAGTGGAACCACGGATTGCGAGTAACGTGGTTTACGAGTGTTCCGCAAACCGAGCAAAGATTTTTAATAAATTTTTAATCGGAAACCGAGCAAGTATTAGTTTACAAGCGCCGAGTATCATGTATCACGCATGCGACTCTTATTTTGACATCGAGCGTCACTCTTGCGCTGCGGAATTGTGTGTAATCGTCTCCCCTGCTAGGTCTTAGTGCTCGTCTCTTACTTGCATAATCAACATCTCCCTTTCTCTTTCAGCGTCTCTTGTGTGTGCGTGCGACGCTCTCTCGCCTTTTCACCCCCTCCCTGGCTTCACAAACATACAGAAACTCTGCTCTGTCGTGATTCTTTTCAAACATAAGGTGCTGGTTCATTTGTTTTTTTTTGTTTTTACTTTACCGCAGTGATTCCCTTAGTATGCGCTCACGCCAGTGTCAGAGCGCATCCTGTTAAAACGGTGTTTCCGTTGTGTGTGTGTTTGTTGTGAAACTTAAAAAGCGAGGTGAGGAGAGGGAGGAGGAGTGTTACTGTGTAAAACGAGGTGAGGGAAGACGCTAATTCCACACACACACACACACACACACACACACACGTGCGGCGTCTGCGCGCACCAACAGAAACACTTATCTGTCGGGATTTATTTGTACTTTTTTTAAAGGTAAAGTGCAGATTAATTTGTTTTTTCATTTTATTTTGATGTATTTAATTTTTGGGGCTGTGGAACAAATAATTTGAGTTTTCATTATTTCTTATGGGAAAATGATGATTTGGTTTATGAGTGTTTTGGAACACGAGCCCACTTCTGGGACGAATTATGCTCGTAATCCAAGGTTCCACTGTATCTGACCACTCTTATAGAAAATAACAAAAAATAATCCTAGATTTTTCTTTAATACCTACGCAAAATTAACTAGGAATATCTTCACAACAAAGACGTAAAGAAAGGACTTTTTCAGTAAAAACCATACTTTTTCATAAAATATTAGGAAAAAAATTCAGGCTTTGAAACCAGACTATTTATTAATTGATTATTGATTGAATTGTTCAACTACTGTAGTCCTCACTCCTCATTAGAACCAGAAGATGTGAGCACATCACCCCTATCTTATCCGCACTGCAGTGGCTCACTGATTTTGCATTGATTTTAAAATACTACTTTTGAAGCAGTATTTTTAAAAACACCCTCTGCCCTCTGGACCTGTCGGACTCTTCCTATTGCTCCACTTCTTATCGGAGATGTTGTTGCATGGATGCCCCGTGTTGTCTGCTTGGGAGGGATGGCTTCACTTTACCATGAAGATGGTTGTGGCCTCTGCTGATGCAAACAGTCTACCTGAGCTTCCAATAACAAACTCGACTCCATGTTAACTTATAGACATCAACTGTTATATTAATGTCTTTCCAGCCTCCTAACACACAGTATAACTGCAAAACAGTTTCTGCAATCTGTTCTCACCCAAATGAGGATGAGTTCCTTGTTGAGTCTGATTCCTCTCAAGGTTTCTTCCTATTGCCACCGTTGCACTTGGCTTGCTCAACAGAGACAAAATAATCAATCTGATCATTTTGATTCATTCACATTTTTCACATTTCATACAAATTTCCATAATTTTCTTTTGATTGTGTAAAGCTCCTTTCGAGAATGACAATTGCTAAAAGAGCTATACAAATAAAATTTAATGTAATTGAATTGAAATGGAATATTCATCCCTGTTTAGGTCATTCACCATCTCCCCAAAATAACATGGTTTTCACTTTTGAAGACAAAAATGGAGGCATAAAGACCTCCAAACAAGCAGCAGCTGAAGGCAGATGCAATAAAGACAAGCATATTGAGGGAGGAAGCTCAGCATTTTCATGAGTTGTACTGCAAATGATTTTCATCCAGGCATTAAAGTCAATCCTTATGTTTGTAACTGTTAGTTTGTTTCATTATTTACTGTCACAGTATGCCAGGTCATGCCCACGCCTCAAGCAAAACCTTGATCACCCGCGACTCCATTCCACATTGAATGATTGAACGACTTCAGATCTCATCACGCTCAGCTCCAGCTCCATCCTGCCTACTGCCTCCCCCCACCCGCAATCATACATGGGGGAACCTGGCTCCTGCCATTCTTTCCTTTCTCAGTGCTCATTGTCTCTAAAAATTACAAGTCTCAACATTTCCCACTGACTGTTCAAAGATAGCATACGTCGTCACCCTCCTCTCTGGGAAAGCCTGCGAATGGGGGACGGCGCTATGGGATGCCAATGATTGTTGCTGCACTAATTATAATGCCTTCACCAGCGAGATGAGGAGAGTCTTTGACCAGTCTCTTTCTGGCAGGGAGGCACGCAGGCAAATGCTGAGGCTCCAACAAGGTACATATGCCTATGATTATGCCATTGAGTTTCGCACCCTGACGGCCTCTTGTGGATGGAATGAATGCGCCATGTTTTATGTGTTTTTTAATGGACTGTCTGAGGCCATGGAAGATGAGTTGATTTCTCGAGAGCTTCCTTCAGACCTAAATGGCCTCATGGATCTAGCAGGTCGCATTGACACGCGCCTCCGACTCAGATGCCAAGAACGCATCCAATTCCTGGTAAAAATGAGACCAGCCACTCCACCACAAACTATCGATCCTCTTGCCGAGCCCATGCAGGTCAACCGGACCTGAATGTCTCCCAAAAAATGCCGACGTCGGCTGGACAAGGAGGCTTGCTTCTACTATGGCCAGGTAGGCCATTTCCACCTTCAGTGCCCTTTAAAACAAAAAGCCCTCCAATGAAACTGGGAGTCCTGGAGGGCGCATTTCAAAGAAACCTCTCAAGCCAACGTTCCTTGCTACATGTCATGATCATCTACAATAACAAGACCCAAATACTCAAGGCTCTCACTGACTCTAGATCTGACCAAGACCTGATCTGCGCCGCTACAGCAAGGGAATTAAGAATCCTTTTTCTGCCTTTAGACACCCCCATCTGTCCAGGCCCTCGACAGAAGTTCCCTACCACCCATCACTCGCCACACACCAACAGTCACCCTGAGGATCTCCTTACGATCGGCGCCCTGAGACCATCTCCTTCTTTGTCATGGAGGGCTCCTATACCCCTGTTGTCCTTGGGGCTCCTTGGCTGATCAGGCATAACCCCAACATTGACTGGGCCAAGAACACCATCCTTGATTGGAGTCTTGCCTGTCTGTCTTCATGCCTTCACTACACTAGAGCCCACTCATCACACCCTGTTATCGAGGAAGAGTTCCCAGACCTTTCCAGTGTCCCATCAGAATACAGTGACCTCCAACAAGTGTTCAGCAAGACACATGCTCTCTCTGCCACCCCATAGACCCACCTCATGACGAGACAGTTCCTGGGGTTTGACAACTTTTACTGACGCTTTATCAGGAATAACAGTTCAGTGAGAGCTCCCTTTACACTCTAACCTCCACAAAAGTCCCTTTCCTCTGGAACAAGCAGGTGGAAAATGCGTTCTCCAACCTCAAGTGCAAGTTCACTTCTGCACACATCCTAACAATCCCAGATCCTTCAGTTGTGGAGACAAACACCTCCGAGTCAGGGGACGGGGCTGTTTTGTCACAAAGATTAACCAAGGATAATAAGTTACACTCCTGCTCCTTCTTCTCCCATCAACTTTTCTCAGAGAGAAATTATGACATAGGGGATCAGGAGTTGTTAGCGCTAAAACTCGCCCTTGAGGAGTGGAGACACTGGTTGGAAGGAACAGCTTCCCCATTCTTAGCAGAATCTGGAGTACCTCAGATCTGCCAAGTGACTCAACACCCATCAGGCCAGGTGGACTATTTTTTTTCCACACTTTTGTATCGCCCTGGTTCCAGGAATGTCAAACCTAATGTCCTGTCTTGGCAGTTCTCCACACCCCAGGAACTGTCTCCGATTGAACCCATCCTTCCTACTCGTTGCCTTGTGGCAACTGCACTCCTGGATATCGAAACACATGTAAAGAGAGCACTTGATCAAGAACCAGGCCCCAGCAACATTCCCCGGCCTGCTCTTCGTCCCAGCCTCTGAACAACCTCAAGTATTGGAATGGGGACATAGCTCTCGAGTTGCCTGCCATCCTGGGGGAACCTGCACCTTGACCCTTCTCCAGCAACAATTCTGGTGGCCTTCCATATAAGACGATGTCCTGGGGTTTGTGGCAGCCTGTGATGTTAGAAGTAAATCAAGCAATAAGCCCCTGCTGGACTTCTGAGGCCTCTCCTAGTTTCCTATTGCCCCTGGTCACATGTTTTCCCTCAAACATTCATCGCCCCTTCGCACATGAACGAGATTATAAGCGCTGCGGAGATCGAGTTTGGTGAAGATGGAGGCGCCTCGGAGTTGGTCGATAGCAGCCGGTACCAACGGCAGAGGGTGCTTGTATTTTATTGTGACTGCATTGAGACCACGGTAAACAATACGGGGGCGTAGCCCCCTGCTTTCTTTTAGATAAAGAAAAAACCTGCCGATGCGAGTGACGTGGACCTGCTGATGAGCCCCTGCCGGAGAGCTTCACTCACATATTCCTCCATAGCCCGAGTTTCCTTTATGGACAATGGATAAATGCATGAGCTCTGCGTTGTTTTCCCCGGCAAAAGCTCTATCGCGCAGTCCCACGGCCGATGAGGGGGAAGTCGTGCTGCCTCCCTAATACTAAACACGTCTTTAAACAGTTCGTACTCTGATGGTACATTAGTAGATATTTGAGCGCGCGGGCTCTCAATCGAGGTGGTTTGGACCGTCAATGTCGGCGGTATACACGTTGTCGCGCATCTAGGTGCCCAGGATACAATGCGAGAATTCGTCCAATCGAAATCGGGATTGTGGGAGCTGAGCCAGTGTAGACCCAGCACGACGGAGTGATCAGACTGAGGGAGCACTAAGAATTTTAATTCCTTGGTATGACCGGGAAAAGTTAACCAAAGTGGCACGGATATTTGTTTAACAGGCGATTGTCTAAGGTTTTGACCATCCAGAGCTTTGACTGCAATAGGTTACGGTAGCTTCGACATTGGAGCTCGCAGCGAGGAAAGAAGAAATGAGGAAATGAAGTTTCCAGCCGACCCAGAATCTATAAGGGGAAAGACAAACAAGGAGTGATTATTATATGACAGTTGTGCTCGTAAACAAAAAGAATGGTGAGTGCGAGGTGGAGTGAGGTGCTTTACTTTAAGTAAAGGGCAGGTGTTAATTTTGTGTGTCCCCCCACCACAGTACAGGCATAGTCCCATTGAGATTCGTGGTTGTCTCTCCTGAGCCATAAGGCGGGATGCGCTCACGTCCATGGGTTCCACCGGTGGTCCTTAACGTAGTTCCAATCGGGGGGGTGCTGAGGCTGGTGCGACGGCTGTACTCCGGTCGCTTTACTGTGGATTTCGGGGGGATATGACGCTTCTGGCTACGGAGGTACTGATCCAGCCTGATAGCCAGTCCGATGCATTCATCTAGGGACATTCCTGTGTCCCTGCAGGCGAGCTCTAGTTGTACCTCGGGTTGTAGTCCGTCTCGGAACCTGGCTAACAGGTCGTGATCACACCAGCCACTCTGCGCAGCCAGTACCCGAAACTTTATTGTGTAGTCTGTGACGGTGGCATTTCCTTGTCGCAGCCTCAGCAGTTGTTGTTCCCCCGATTTTCCTTGATCTGGATGAGCCACGGCTCGAGCCAGGCTGTCGATCTCATGTTGTTGTCCCTTGATATAATCCAGTACTGGGGAGTTTTCTTCCGGCAGGGGGGTTCCTGCTGCGTCCTGGAGGGCCTGTTCATCTGTCATGTCTATACAAGAGGAAGCGGACGCAGAAGCAGGTATCATCCTCTTAAATTATTTATTTTCGTTTCTTTATATTCTCTTCACTTTAGTAAAAAAAAAAAAAACAACTCAAAACACCATGAGTATCTCCCCAGACTGGGTCTGCAGGTGGGCAAAAGAAAACACACTGAACATAAAAGACTCGTAGAACTGGAGACCTTGATTTGGGCGACGAACCGTCCACGTTAAACTGACCCACACCTGCAGACACTGCTCAGTCCTGGGGGAAAAGACGAAACACAGAAAGTTATGACACGGAGACATTTACGACAAATAAGGTGCACAACAGTGAACAGGCAAGGTGCTACGGTTTCGTCCGGAATAAATAGGTAAACACACGAGGGAAACACAGGTGCACTTAATTTAGTGTTAAGGTGTAGACAGTACACACGTAGACACACTAGGTGGGGACAAAGCGTCGACTCAGTAATCCGGTGAGCTAGATCTTATTTCCCCGTGCTGCGGTGGTACAGGTGTTACATGTACAAGCTAAAAAAATTGCATTTTTGGCATTTCTTGCTGAATGAAGACCTATCATCTGAAACTCAATCTTGACAAAACTGATTTTAGATAACTAACTTGACATCTTCAGTTCAATCACAATCAGAGCTTACTGATTTGTTCTTTATAACACATGAAGCATACTTTAAATAAGAAACATTGCATAGGTAACAGTGTGGGTATACTGAATAATAGCATGACTGTTTTTGGCTATAGTCACAAGCGCGGTTTCTATAGGCCAAAACAACATTCTGATATTCAATATAACCACACTCGTGTTCATGTGATTTGTTTTTATACAATGGATCTATAAACAATTTAGAGTAACCGTATGCCCAAATATATGAAAAATAAATATGTATACATTTTTAAAATATTGCTCTGCAAATGGAAATACATCAAGAAGCCACATGTATTTCATTACAGTCAGGTCCACATACACTCACCTAAAGAATTATTAGGAACACCTGTTCAGTTTCTCATTAATGCAATTATCTAATCAACCAATCACATGGCAGTTGCTTCAATGCATTTAGGGGTGTGGTCCTGGTCAAGACAATCTCCTGAACTCCAAACTGAATGTCAGAATGGGAAAGAAAGGTGATTTAAGCAATTTTGAGCGTGGCATGGTTGTTGGTGCCAGACGGGCCGGTCTGAATATTTCACAATCTGCTCAGTTACTGGGATTTTCACGCACAACCATTTGTAGGGTTTACAAAGAAACGTGGTCTCAATGCAGTCACAATAAAATACAAGCACCCTCTGCCGTTGGTACCGGCCGCTATCGACCAACTCCGAGGCGCCTCCATCTTCACCAAACTGGACCTCCGCAGCGCTTATAATCTCATTCATGTGCGAAGGGGCGATGAATGGAAGACTGCGTTTAGCACCACATCGGGGCATTACCAATACAATGTAATGGCTTATGGGCTGGTAAACGCACCTGCGGTGTTTCAGGGGTTCATGAACGATGTGTTTAGGGATATGTTGAACCGGTTTGTTATAGGTTACTTAGATGATATCTTGGTATACTCCCGGTCATATTCCGAGCATGTTCGACATGTTCCACAAGGAGGAGGTTGCATTCCTCGGCTATCGCATAGGGCCACAGGGGGTCGAGATGGAGACGACCAAGGTCGTGGCGGTGCAACAATGGCCGGAACCGAAGTCAGTAAAGGCGCTACAAAGTTTTCTGGGATTCGTTAATTTTTATCGGCGGTTTATTCGGGGCTTCAGTATGTTGTCAGCGCCACTCACAGCACTATTAAAAGGGAAACCGAAATGCCTACGCGAGTTTCCCCCGGAAGCGCGGATGGCGTTTCAACGTCTTAAATCTGCCTTTACCACTGCGCCGATCCTAAAATTACCTGATCCTATGAAGCCCTTTTTAGTCGAGGTCGATGCGTCGGAGGTAGGGGTAGGAGCGGTGCTGTCACAACGCCAAGACGACCCAGAAAAACTCCGTGTAAACTAACACCTGCCGAACGCAACTATGATATCGGCAACCGAGAGCTGCTAGCAGTTAAAGCGGCGTTAGAGGAGTGGCTGCACTGGTTGGAGGGAGCTGAACACCCATTTATAGTGCTCACCGATCATCGCAATCTAGAGTACATCCAACAAGTGAAAAGATTAAACCCTCGCCAAGCCCGCTGGACACTGTTCTTCACGCGCTTCCACTTCAATATCACCTATTGTCCCGGTTCAAAGAACAAAAAAGCAGACGCCTTGTCACAGTGCTATCTCGCACCCGAACGCACTCCAAAACCAGAGCCCATTCTGCCCTCCTCTGTCGTAGTGGCTCCGATCATGTGGGACCTCGACTCGGAGATAGCACAAACGGCACGGTTACATTCTGCACCGCGACTGTCTGTGCGGCGACTAAAAGTCCTCGCCACCTGCCCGTTGGAAAATTAATGCCCTTAGCAACGCCAAACAGACCGTGGTCCCACATCGCAGTGGACTTTGTAACGGATCTGCCAGTTTCAAAGGGGTACACGACTATTCTAATAGTTGTCGATCGCTTCTCTAAGGGATGCCGATTCATCCCATTCAGCTCTCTCCCGTCAGCCTTCCACTGTTTTTACAACAGTGTTTCGTTGCTACGGCATTCCCGAAGATATTGTGTCTGATTGTGGTTCCCAATTTATCGCCAACCGAGAGCTGCTAGCAGAGTCTGGAAAGCGTTCTTCCAGAGGTTGGGGACCACTGTTAGCCTAACATCGGGCTATCATCACGAGTCAAATGGTCAGGCAGAGCGGACTGTCCAAGAACTCGTGAAATATCTTCGAGCATACTGTAGCAGCCGACAGGATGAATGGGCAGACTGCTTAATCTGGGTGGAGTACGCGCAAAATTCGCTACGTCACTCCGCAAAAGGGCCTAAAGCCGTTTCAATGTGTGCTTAGGCATCAACCACCGCTATGTCCCTGGGATACCACTCCCACCAATGTACCCATGGTGGATCAGTCGTTTAAGAGAGCGGAAAAAGTATGGGAGGACGCGCACACACAAGGATCTGCCAAGCAGTTCATCGTTTTAAAAGATATTACTGTAACACCTGTACCACCGCAGCACAGGGAAATAAGATCTAGCTCGCCCAAATCAAGGTCTCCAGTTCTACGAGTCTTTTATGTTCAGTGTGTTTTCTTTTGCCCACCTGCAGACCCAGTCTGGGGAGATACTCATGGTGTTTTGAGTTGTTTGTTTTTTTTTTTAACTAAAGTGAAGAGAATATAAAGAAACGAAAATAAATAATTTAAGAGAATGGAACCTGCTTCTGCGTCCGCTTCCTCTTGTATAGACATGACAGTACGTACCAAGAAAAGATAATAAAGTAAAAATAAATTAATGGTAAGTGTTTTTTTATTTTTTATTATTAATTTTATGAAAATCATGATTATAAAAAAATACTAAAATATACATAAACTAATAATAGAAACTTGGTTAAAACTGAAACATACATTTATATGAAACATAATATGAAACATATATAGTGAACTATTAATGACACAAATAGTTTTGAAAGAAATACAGACAGAAAGGCACCCATTAAAACACCTTTCTTTTTCACTGAGCTGCACTGTACCATTAGCTGGCAACATGCATTTTTATAAAAAAAACTTTTGTAAAATGCACCAAAACAATGCACAAATTTTAATGCACACATAACAAATGCAACTGAAGTTCCTGCTTATTCCTGAAATTTTATGCTGACGAGCGTATGCCTGCAACTATAACTCTTTTAGCCAGTGCACATCACAAAAAGGCTAAAGGTCAGCATGTAATGTGAACTGACTGATGGTAGAAATAACTTTATTAATTGTAAAATGATTTTATTCTGTAAACGTTCTTCTTGATAAGTGCCACCTTGACACAAGGACATTTAGGACATCAAGGGGCAAAGAGGCACCTTGCCCCCTTAGGCACCCTTTGTGTCATGATTCACATCCTGACTGTACCTTTTCCCTTGCTTTCATGTGCCTTTATTATTCTCGCCTGTTATCTGTCCTTTCCCACGTTTCAGTTTCCACCCCCCTGCGCATCTGTCTCTTATCTTCCTCTGATTACTCCAGCGATTTAAGCACGCGCTGCACGCTGCTTAAATCGCTGGATTATTCTGCCTATTTTCTGCCTCAATTCTCTCGCATATTTTTTTTATGATTTTCACGTTACCGATTGTGCATTGTTTCCGCGTTTTCCCGATTCTCGCCTCTCGATTTAGTTTGTTTGCTTCACTCTTTGATCTTCCGGCTTCAACTTCGCGCTTCCCCTTTGGATTACGGCTTTTGTCTCACATTCTCAGTTCTGACGCTTCACTGTTTGATTTCCCAGTTACCGATCTAACGCTCTCCCTTTTTGACTACTGTTCTCATTCTCTGGTTTTGAACTCTCGTTTCCGCCTTTTGACCACACCTCTTTCCTACGTACAGTGATAATCTGCATAATCTTCACCTCGTTCTGCTCCGCCTCTGTGACAGAATAATCCAGCCTGATATGAATCCAGGATATTTTGACAGTATGAAATCTGCGCTGGAGAGTCAAGACATGCTTCTTGGAGCACACCAGTAGCCAAGCAAACCCTCGCTGATATCACGACACAGCTCCAACGGCTCCAGCTCTCTCTAGCGAAAGGTGGGGTTTCCCCACATGCCACATGAACCAAGCCTCCCCGCCCCTCCCACCTATGAAGGAGATCCTGGGACGTGCCATTCCTTCCTTTCTCACTGTTCACTCATCTTCCAGCTCCAGACCGCCACCTTCACTTCAGATTGCTCCAAGGTGGCATATGTAATCACGCTCCTCTCAGGACGGGCCCGTGAGTTGGGCACCGAAGTCAGGGAAGTTCATGAGGCATGCTGTTCCAACTCCGAGGACTTCTCTAAGGTGTTGAGGAGGGTGTTCAATCATTCTTGTCATGGCAGAGAGGCCAGCCGTAGATTACTGAAACTCCGTCAAGTTTCTCGTTCGGCTTACGATTTCGGACACTGGAGCGTCTTGAGCGGGTGGAACGATCAGTCCCTGTGTGACGGGTTCTTCGGAGGTCTGTCGCAGGCGCTTCAGGACGAGCTAGTCTCCAAGAGCTCATGAATCTGGTTGGCCGGGTGGATTCGCGTCTTCGCCTCCAGAGACCAGCCAGGATATCACCACCCAATCTCACGCCCTTTTAAGAAAGAACAAGTGAACAGGTGAGACCTATGCAGCTAGACAGGACCTGCATTTCTCCGGAGATGCAACGACGGTGCTGGATGGAAGTAGCCCGCTTCTACTGCGGGAGGCCAGGTCATCTACTCATGAGCTGCCCAGTAAAGAGGAGGAGCACCCAATTTCACCTGGGTGCACTCGAGGGCACCACTCCAAAAATACTCCCAGACCAGCGCTGGTCCCTCCCTGTCTTCCTCAACCACAGATGTTAAACCCACCTGGTGCAGGCGCTGATCGACTCCATTTCAGACCATAACCTAATCAATGCGGCCTCAGTCAAGGCTCTGGGAATCTCCTCGCTGCCTTTGGAGGTCCATCTCAAGGTCCAGGCCATCGATCACTCAATCACCCAAAGGACACACCTTCTCGGCCTGAGAGTCTCAGGGAACCATTCGGAGGAGACCTCCTTTTTTATCATGGAGGGATCGTATGCCATGATTGTCCTGGGCCTGCCCTGGTTAACCCGTCACAGTCCACAAATTGACTGGACCAGGAATTCAATCTCAACTTGCAACCCATCATGTTCCTCGACGTGCCTACTAGTGGCTGCCACATCACGCCTCAACCCTGCCTCCGCAGAGGAACCACCAAACCTCAGTCATGTTCCCCCAGAGTACCATGAGCTCAAGGAGGTGTTTTGTAAACCCAGCGCTGTTTCTCTTCCTCCCCATTAACCCTACAACTTGACCACTCCCACCAAGGGTCGCCTTTACTCCCTGTTGCCCAAGGAGCGCAAAGCCATGGACCAGGATATCACAGATCACAGAGTCCCTCACAGCGGGGATCATTCACCCTTCCTCCTCCCCCGCTGGGGCCGGGTTCTTCTTCATGGGCAAAAAAGATGGTTCTCTTCACCCATGTATAGATTATAGGGGCCTGAACAAGATCACCATAAGGAACCGGTACCCCCTTCCACTTATGGTTACTGCATTTGAACTCCCTCAAGGAGCTCAACTGGTTAAAAAGTTGGATTTACGCAACGCATACCACATTATCTGCATTCGAGAGGGAGATGAGTGGAAGACTGCCTTTAACACCCCAACAGGACATATAGAATAGAATAGAATGCCTTTAATTGTCACTATGCACATATACAATTCACACCATATACATGTACAATGAGATTGAGAGCATCTCACTACTCAGTGCAACAATAAACAATACACACAGACATTCAGACATTAAACCATTAAATAAGGATGGTGGGGGACATTAGGATATTAAATAGACAGATCTGTATTAGAACAGATATATCGCAGATGTAATTGCACAGCAATTATAATGCATTGCACATTTAGAATATTGTACATTTAGTATGATTAAACAATTGTACAATGGAGTGTACATTAAAGATACAGTTTTGCTGTGCTATAATACTGTATTCCTATTGTAAAATCAATGTGTATATTGATTAAGCAAGGTGATCGCTTTTGAAAAAAAACTATTCTTAAAACGATTTGTCCTTGTACTAATACACCTATAATACTTATATAATACTTCCTGAGGGCAACAGGTTAAACAGTTCAGATGCAGGATGGGAGCTGTCTTTAATGATTTTCTCAGCTCTGTTACGACAGCGGGAGGTGTAAATGTCCAGCAGGGAGGGAAGAGGGCAGCCTATAATCTTTTGTGCTGCTTTGACTACCCTTTGAAGCCTATTCCTGTCTGCCATAGTGCAGCCGCCATACCAGACTATAATACTATATGTTAACAGACTCTCAATGGATGAGCGGTAGAAGGACAACAACAGCCTGGAATCTAGGTTATACTTCCTGAGGACTCTCAGGAAGTGAAGTCTCTGCTGGGCCTTCTTAATAATCGCGGAGGTATTCTCTGTCCATGAGATCTTGTCTGAAATAAGGACACCAAGAAACCGGAAAGTGTGGACCCTCTCAACAGATTATCCGTTGATGTGTACAGGGGCTAGATCTGTGCTTTGCCTCCTGAAGTCAATGATGATCTCTTTGGTTTTCTTGGTGTTCAGAACTAGATTGTTCTCTGAGCACCAAGCTGCCAACTTCAGGATCTCTTCTCTATACGCCGTTTCATCACCCGCCGAGATGAGTCCGACCACTGTGGTGTCATCAGCAAACTTCACAATTTGATTACTGTTGTGGAACGGACTACAGTCATGGGTGTAGAGACAGTACAGGAAGGGGCTCAGCACACAGCCCTGTGGAGAGCCTGTGGAGGACAAGTGGGAGCCAAGTCTCACAGCCTGAGGCCGGTTAGTTAGAATATCGAGTTTACTGATAAGTATGTCTGGAATGATTGTATTAAAAGCTGAGCTGTAATCCACGAAAAGCATCCGAACATAGCTCTGCCGCTGCTCCAGATGTATGGAGGGCTAAGGCAATAGCATCCTCTGTGGATCTATTTTTACGGTAAGCAAACTGATAATGGTCAAAAACTGGGGGTAGGTAGTCCTTAATGTGTCGGGGAACCAATCTCTCAAAGCACTTCATGATTACAGGAGTAAGAGCCACAGGACGATAATCATTTATGCTGGTGATGGGAGACTTCTTCGGTACTGGTATAATTTCAGCAGATTTCAGACACAACGGGACAACTGCCTGGGTTAAAGAGAGATTAAAGATTTCAGTAAAGATATAGGCAAGCTGGGGGGCACATGCCCTAAGCACCTTGCCAGGTACTCCATCTGGACCAGCTGCCTTATGAGTACCTGGTGGTTCCGTTTGGCCTGACCATTACTCCTGCAGTTTTCCAGGCCTTCATCAACAACATCCTCAGGGATTTTTTACATTTATCTGTGATCATTTATGTGGACGATATCCTACCTAATCTTCTCTTGAGACCTAGAGGGGAACCAACACCACATTCGGCAGGTACTCCAAAGGCTCTTGGAGAACAATTTGTTTGCCAAAACAGGGAAGGGTGAGTTTCACACCATGAAATCGTCTCTACGTTCCACACCCACCTCAAGGCAGGAACTCCAGAGATTCGCCAACTTCTATTTCCACTTTATCTGGGGTTACAGTTCCATCACTGCCCCATTAACAGGTCTGACCTCTCCCAATATGCGATTCCTAGATACTAAAAAGGCCTTCTCGCAACTCAAGAAAGGGTTCACATCTGCCCCTATCCTTACCCCGCACAGAAATTAATTACGGCATTGGCGATTGAGAGCTCCTAGCTATCAAACTAGCCCTGGAAGAATGGAGACATTGGCTAGAAGGAGCAGAGGTTCCATTCCTGGTCTGGACCGACCACAAGAACCTCAAGTACTGTACCTACGAGGCGCCAAGAGGCTCAACTCCCGCCAGGCCCTGTGGTCGCAGGTTTAATTTCATCCTCTCCTATAGTCCAGGATTCAGGAATACTAAATCAGAAGCTCTCTCCAGGCAATTCACCCCACTAAAGACTCCACTGCCAGTAACACCATCCTCCCTTCAGGTTTAATTTCATCCTCTCCTATAGTCCAGGATTCAGGAATACTAAATCAGAAGCTCTCTCCAGGCAATTCACCCCACTAAAGACTCCACTGCCAGTAACACCATCCTCCCTTCACCTTGCTTGCTCGCAGTGGCTGAGCTAGATATAGAAACTAGGGTCCAGCAGGCCTTGTCCCACGAACCAGGCACCAGTAATGGACCCCCTAATCGTCTCTTCGTCCCACACACTCTACGGGGTGCTTTGCTGGTGACAGCATCGGTAACTTAGTCAAAATTGAGGGCACACTTAACCAGCATGACTACCACAGCATTTTGCAGTGAAATCCTATCTGGTTTTCAACAAGACAATCACCCCAAACACAACTCTAGGTCATGTAGGACCTATTTGTGGAAAGTAGGAGAGTGAAGGAGTGCTACCTCAGATGACCTGGCCTTCACAATCACCCGATCTAAATCCAACTGAAATTGTTTGGGATGAGTTGGACTATCCGATCATAGCAAGTCTTAGAATAAGGCAAAAACAACTTCAGGTGAACAACAATTATGCAATTATTTGCAATTATTTATTTTTACAAAAATTACACCAAAAGAAAAAGATGTGGGCAATACTAGGTACACTCTTACTGCTTCCACAGAATTTAAGAGAGTAGTTGCAGCCAGGTGATCATCAGAAGATGTGCAGACCTCTATAGAAGCAGACATTTTGAAACTATTGCTGGTCTGGAGCTTTCGGGTGTATGTTACCACAATGCCTACAGGAAGACATAAGCAATGGTCTCAGAGGAGCAATTGTTGCTGCACATAAATCAGGAAAGGGTTATAAAACCATTTCAATACAAGTTAAATGTTCTAGTATGGATAAAAACTCAAAATTAGTAGCTCAATGTCCCAGCAGCAAACAATCTCCTTCACTGTTATATGACCTGGGTTACATCATGTGATGTTAAGAAACAGAGTGAACCCGTCTTTGCACTTACTTCCAGCTCTGTCTTCCCTCACAATAGTGAAACCCAGGATGTCCATGCTAGCATCTGGTGTATTGCAGGTTAGCTGTGTTTCTGTGAAACACAGTACATTGCACTTCCAGTAGACTTCTGCTTACTGACCCCAGCTGCTGGGGTCTTGTTAACAAGTGAGTTCAAATTCCACATAATGACAGAAGGAACAGAAGGATTGTATCTCCACAGTTTAGCCATTAGTTTAGTCATTTACCTTGCAACTTGCTCTGCAGCCAGTGCATAACTCACTCACTCATCATCTATACGGCTTAATCCTGTTTTCACAGTCACGGGGGGCCTGAAGCCTATCCCAGAAGACTTAGGGCACAAGGCGGGGTACATCCTGGACAGTGTGCCAATCCATCGCAGGGCACACACATATACACACACTCACTCGTACACTATGGCCAATTTGGGAATGTCAATTAACCTAACCTACATGTCTTTGGACTGTGGGAGGAAACCGGAGTACCCGGAGGAAACCCACCAAGCACGGGGAGAACATGCAAACTCCATGCACACAGAGACGGGAATCGAACCTGGCTGGGAATCGAACCCAGACCCTGGAGGTGCAAGGTTCTAACCACTACACCACCGTGCCGCATTCCAGTGCATAACTGTGCCTTAATTTGTCCAGAAAAAAGGACACAATTGCAGCATGTCTCTTTTGTGTCTCCGTGAGACATTCTCTTAAAAAAAACAAGATTATAGTTAGACTGCATAAACAAAAATGCTAAATTCATATTATAAGCTGCTAAAAAATATAAAGAGTAAGAATAAGTAAAAACAAAACTAAAACTAAAAGGTAGAAAAACACAACACATTGATGGAGCTACTGAACACGCTGCCACTTGTGTTGGTACCCAGACAAGATTTTGCTAGCCTTCTTAGCAATCATTCACCACTCTTTGCATTGCTCCTCTCTGTTTACCCCTCATTTTCATAGTTGGGTTGGGCTCTAAACTGGAGTATTTTAAAAATATTTATCTGTGTAATGTTTTATCATTTATTTTTTCTCTATTAAACATTTAATGTTTTCTCTATCGTCTAATGACTAAATTGTTGTTTTGTGACAAAATGCTGCTAGCATGTTTGAATAGCTTCTGGTCCCATAACACATGGTGTTCTCAGTTTATCCTCATTAGCTGGGTGACTGACAATGTGCAGTGTCTGATCCATGCCTTGCTATTCGTAATGAAGATGGGCTGTTTGATAAAAAAAAAAAAGATTACAGATTGTGCCAAATATATTTATCACAGTCTAACTGTTACATTGTAGCATGTTCAGCGCCTGTATGTCTTTCAACTCTATGGCTGATTCTTCCCAAAATGCACAGACTTTTCTTGGGTTTTGGGTACCAGTGCTTATTTTGCTAGTGGTAAGAAAACCCTGGTAACTGGTCAAGGAGCAGAGATGCTATCTCAAAATTAATGGAGAGATTTAGCAGCCCCAGCCAGAACACCTGTGCCTGTGAGTTTGGCCCCTTGAAATGAAGCGTGAATTGTTGACTGCAACCTCTAACTGTCCAGGAAACACACCTAAAGATCCCGATATAAATGTTGTTTGCCCTTAAATAGAAAATGTTCCATAAATAGTGTGCATCTTGCTGCCTAAAACTTTTCATTAGGAACAACTAGACTTCTTCATGGAGATTTTAAAGTTATATTACTCCAGGGAGTCTGCCCTTGTAGCAGGGTATATTCTCCATTTATCATCATGCTAGTCCTAAGGTTACTCATGACATTCTGGCATTATACAGAAATTACATTGTCATAAGAAAAATTTATTTGAGTTTATCTTGTCTTTCTATAAACAACAAACAAATGATCATTATAGCCTTACAGCATGTAAGACAGGCCAGCCTATCATATGCACCCCCAAATATTCACATACACATTTATATCTAGTGGCAAATTAGAGAAGATCTACCAGAAATTTTTAAAGGAGAAATAAAACAGGGGAACCTACCACCAAAAGAACTGGGGGGAGGAAATCTTATGAAGTCTGATTTTTCTTAGTGATTTCTTTATTTCATTTACAATACTTGTCAAAATCATTTGCGTGAGAATCTCTGACTATATTTTTTGGTTGATAACATTCCAAATATATTTCAAATATTCCAGTCTCTTTATGAAAAGTACCCAGTTAAATTCGAAAACATGGCCTTTACTGGATGTCATAGGCCAGTTATGTCAGGCAGATATTAATATCTTTGAAAGATTTTAGGTATAGTTCACTGAAAATACTTAAATTGATGAGAAGCCCAAACTCCATTCAAGCTTCTTATCAATTCTCCTAAAAGGAAAAAAAAAAAAGAAATCCAAAACAGGACTGATTCATTCTGTTACCTTTTCTTTAATGCTAGTTTGAGCTGTACTCTTGTGGTGCTGCCACCTTTTGGCTTAAGTGATTACTACGTCATACAACTTGCGAGACATCTGAAAAATGGAGAAATATAGTCAGTCAGGTAAGAAAAAAAAAAATTCAAAAAAAAAAAATCAATAGTTTTGAAAAGAACCTTAAAGAGTGATTGGACTATACCACTAAAGAGCTTGCACAGTCAAAAGTAACTTTGAGAATAAAGCATAATTTAACACACCAATAAGGTTGTTGAGAATCAAAATATATTTTTATTTGAAGCATGCTAATCATGCTAATATTACCTATAAATCCTTTATACTACCTTACCTTAGCTACTACTAATAGTAGTACCTAATACGTAACTAATATACTACCTATATATTGTAATGCTATCAATAAGTTGTGGGTGTCAAAGAATAATGGATTTCCTTAAAACATGCTTCCTTAAATGAGCATAATGGCTGAGAATTATGGAAATATACAAAACTTAAGTAAAGACACATTGATTGTGATATATTATGTTTCATACAGAGCTAAAGTTAAGGACTCGATCTAGAATCGACCTGTACTGAAGGTATTTGAGTTGACACACTCAAGGAGTACACACTTGCCTTAATAGATTTTAAACATAATTTATGTGGCCAGTTTCAACAGGATCAATCTCTGAAGAAGGCAATATGATAAGTGAGCATTTATATTATAGTATAGTATTTTTTATATTCAAGTTTGGGAAAATTACAGTTTGCTAAATAGTATTATAATACTCTAGTCTACTGCCCCAAACCTATATTCCCATGGAAGCTTTTTTTTTTTTTAACTGCACTCAAAATAAATGCAGCAAAAATATTTTGCTGTGTACATACTGAAAGCAGAATATTTTGTATATAGCTAGTCTAAGAGGATAATGTCCAATTTCAATAACCAGAATCATAATAAACATATGTACTCATGAACACATTTATTCATTAAATATTAATCTCTAGAAGACAAATTTCAATACTGTTAGTGGTTCTTTATATGATGGTGAATGATTTTATTGGAACCAGCTGGCAAACACCTAAGATGGTTTAGATCCACTTTTCTTTAGAGGACAGGCTCACTGCATGTTAATTAAAAGTTATTGTGACTGATAGGTTTTATCGTATGGTGAGGCATTTCTAGTCTCTTTCAGGATGACACTGATCCAATCCACAACACATGAGGATTCAGTGAATGGTTCAACAGTTGTTGAAGTGTTATAAATGATGTTATTGTCATTGCAGTCATCTGATCTCATCCCAGTTGAACAGCTTTGGGAAATTTTTGTATTATTATTATTTTTTTTTTACAATCATTAAAACAATTTATCAAAACACTAGTTAAAGCAATGTAGTGCATGAATGATGTTTGTGTTCTTAACTAAAGTTCAAGATACATGAAGAATCCATAGAGACTGGGTCTGAAATTAGCTTAACACATTAAAAGGCACATTGGATGTTTTTATGATTAATGTGTCCCTCTCTGTATATTGCAATTGGTTGGGATTCATTGGCCTGAACAATGGTGAAAGAGTGCGTTTGCAATTGAATTCAGATTTTTTGCACAGGCAAGCAGAATGCATCATATAGAGAGAAAAAGGTGCCTAGTGAACGTATTTATACAAATACATCTCTAAATACATATTAGTAAAAAATAAAAAAAAAATTAAAAACAACAGAGATGAGAGTTAGATTGACATACAGAAAATAATGCATAGAGTTGTATGTACCTTTTAACAAAACATATATATATATAATTTAAACATTTAACACAAACATTTTTATATGCATATAATCTTATTGTCATGGCTTTTAATGCAGACAAACACCAGTTCACACACTCACTTATTCACTCAACTTTAGCAGACTAAACATTACCAGAGAAAACTGACATAATGCCATGGCAGGATGTGAGGAATGCCTTCATGCTAATGGTGGTCCATCCATAAGAGCCAGGGAATCAAAGCTCCACCATGTACAGTATATATGCCATTTAATAAATGTTCCCTTTCCTTAATTCTTTTCTTCACAGCTCCATACATTTAAAATTCCCTTTTATCCCAATTTGGTGTCTTGTTTTATAACAAATATTAAATTAAATCTAATAAATTTCTGCAAAAAGACAAAATGTCGGACATGTTCTATAATGTACAGAAATCTAAGATATATAAAAGTAAGATATGTAATATTGGCTTGGAGAGGGAAAGAGGATTTTTGAGTAGATGCCAGTATAAGAAATGTACCTGCACAAGACACCTTGTTTTCCTTGCAAAGGTTTTTAATAAAGAATTTACAACTTTTACAATACCTGAGGACTTTGTGTTTGAATGCTGCTTCAGTTGTACCACAACAAAAGTGCTTATATAATGTTTGTTTGTAATCTACACGGTATGTAAATGTTAATAATGCAGCGATTGTAAGTTCAGTGAAATTGACAAGCTGTCTTTAACTATTCTGTCTAAGATATAGCTTGCTTAAAATTCCCCTTTTAAACCTGCCATACCCATTCACAGTGTGTGCTGTGATGACATACCTATCAAGCCCTACGAGTTTGCAAACACTTCACATTTAATACTCGTTTCTCTCTCTCTCTCTCTCTCTCTCTCTCTAAAGGATTGTAAAAAGTCAAAGTCTCTCTCTCTCTCTCTCTCTCTCTCTCTCTCTCTCTCTCGCTTTGTTGTAAAATTTACCAAACAGCGCGAAAGCATGGAGAATGAATACATGGAAATAAAGTACTATCACCGTGTTACAGAATATTACTCATAAACGCCTTTCTAAAGAGCAGATGTTGGAATGCATTGTTAAAGCTGAAAAGCGTGCCCTAGGTCGTGTTCTGAGTTTTGACTGAGCCGATTGTTGGACACTGTTCCACACCATCCATTTAGATGAAGGGTTTTTTTTACGGGGGACTTTTTGTTAATGTCATAAGTAATTAACACGGGTGCTTGCAGCATTTTTCATTAAAACTTTGTATTTTGGAGTCTTTTCCTGTACTAACTATTGATCTCTTAGGACTGAAGACATTGGTGGTGGAAACCTTTTTTAAAATTTTCCAGGGATTTCTTTGCTTGTTTGTTCTTTATATCTGTTCCTCTTAGTGTGAAGTTGGGAAGACCAGAGATGATACTATATAATGAGCTAACGTTCACTTTTGCAAACACTTTTTTCATAGATTTGGAATGGATTTGTTATTCATTGGTTATTTTCAATGAAGGGTCAGTTTTGCCCCATATAGACTGAACAACAGTTACAAACACTTCCTCCCACAAACATGTTTGTCTTCCAACTGTTTTGCACTTGTTTCCCTTAAAAGGAACAGGTAGTGTTGATTCTACTCGCTTTTTTAATCTGCATCGATACAAATGTCTGAAAAAATAAATAATTAATGTTGCAACCGATTATTATTATTATTATTATTATTATTATTATTATTATTATTATTATTATAAGAAGAAGATGAAGAAGAAAAAGAAGAGACATTTTATTATATTGATGAAACTGGTAAAACTGAATTCAGCTAAATAATTTACTCCACAGGTTAGAATTATACAGTCGAGTTTTTATTTATTTTCTGTGCGTTTCCTCGCGGTTATCCCTGCATCAGGGCTTGGTCTAATAAGTTCCATACTTCGCAGTGAGATCACAAAACTGACAAACACTAAACCAAACCCGACACAACGCGTCTTAAATAAAACACCACGGACCATCGAAAAGGAAAGAACGAAAATTAAAACCACATCTCGTAGAAAATGCAATCTGTTCTTCCTACTTTTGGTTACCACAGTGTCATTTGTTAGGACAGACAGATTGCATCTCCATGTTGCTATGAAGCAGAATATGTTTTCAATCTGTGTCGCAAAATATCTAGACAACTAAAAATTAATAATCGATCCATCAGTCTCTCTCTCTCGCTCTGTGTGTGTGTGCGTGCGTGTGTGTAAAAGAATTTCCCGACTGAAGGAAGGCGACCCTTTACTCCATTTTAAAACAATATAATAACACAAATAAGAACTTTGAGCTTACGAATTTTAAATGAAATAGGATCATTTTAGAGAATGACGTATTTTATTGTGAAAGTGTCGAGTTAAAGTTTTGGTGATAGTGTAATGTTTTCCAGTCATAACTCTCATTTTAAGATCCAGTCAGACCAGCCATTTTTAATACAAAGTAAAGCCAAAGGTCAAAATGAACACTTTAGGGTAATCCAACGTAACTCTTTCGAATGAACAGACTAGTAAAATGGTGAAGTAATTCAGCCAACAACAATTATTTATCAATAATTATAGGGAATTATTTTAAGAACTCCAGTGAAATCAGAGCATGCAAAATTAAGGAGTCACTTCAAATGGCAATTATATGATGTCGACTATAATAAACTTCCAAGATATGCTTCACCGACACAACCATCTCCAGTGCTTATTTGTTTCTTTTTCATTGGATGCACCTAAAATCCCCAAAGACATGCAATATAAACAAGTTCTGAAAGAAAGGGACGTGTTAATGCTGACCCAAGGGTAATAGATTAGACTTGACTATGTCTATAGGCCTGTAAATATAGGCCAGCATTTGTGGGGAATATTTTCATTGAATAATACCGAATATTTCATTATCGTCAGACTTTAGAATTACTGCTTCTTTGTAGTAATTGGGTTGAGAAGGGGGTTATTAATAAAAAGTAAATATAATATTTATATAGTATTGTCACCCACGAGATATGTAGCCTATACATGTAGGCCACTGAGAAAAAAAATCGCGAAGTGTTACTAAATAACCTGAGATAACATTTAATTAATTTAATTAATATTTATTCTGTCGTTTATTTTGTCGTCTATATTTAAACTAAATGTCATGACGATTACAACAATTACTAAAGGGAAATAATAATAATAATAAGAAGAAGAAGAAGAAGAAGAATTATTATTATTATGGCAGAAGTATTTTCCTCATTTCAAGGCCAACAAGCATTCAAAATCCTTGAATCAAAATGTATTTATATGTCTCGTATTTGACGTATATATCTTATAAATCTTAGATAATTTAAATTTATGTTAGTTTATTTCATTGCCGTTACCTCCACGGAACACTCCAAAAAGCCAGATAACAACGAGCGGTAGCCAACTCCACACAGTGGTGTAAGTTATTTAGATTCTAAAAATCGTGGAAGTTACAGCTGTATTTCGGAAGAAATGTACGTTGATACCTGAGTCTGATGCAGTCTTCTTTCACACCCATTTTAAGATCCTTTTTTCATTATTTCATCCTTAGCGTGTTGGTGCTGGGATCAAATCCTTATGCCTTCACGTGGTGTATAAAATGCAGTCCAATTGTGAGGAGGATTGCCGTTCCTTTTTTTCTCCAGAAGGGGGCGACTGTCGCTGAGTGTCGAATTTTGTGCATCCACAATATAGCTTTCAGGTGACCATTCAGAAAATTCAGCATGTTGTTTTAACATATGTGAATATCATCGGTTTTGTAGGAACAGCATCTAAAATATTTAAAGGCTAGATGCAGCACCCTGATTGAGGCTCAAATGAACGGATGCCAGGGCTGAAGCAATGACTGTTTAGGCTAATGATGTTTAAATTTTAATTTAACAAACTCACTTGCATAAGGGTGTTTTAATAATATATCTTTTAGATCGATGAATAAAAAAGCTCTTCTGAGTTTGTGCTACAACTCGACCTGATGTTTTTTCATGTGTAAATGTACTCTGGACGCGTAAGACAGTGACACTGCTTCTTATTATTGCCAATGGGTCAACTGTAAGCTTTTACAAGTGACATTTTGCGAGCTAGCAAACCGTATCTTCTTTACATCCTCAGGTAACACCGAAAACATGTCGTGATACACAACCTCTTTAGTCAAGCATATAGTTTATATCCTACTTACAACGAAATTGTTATTGATTATATTAGGTGTAATTTGAGAGCACACATACATTGCTAAAACCATACTCAAAATGTTTGATTGGATTTTCCACAGCGCATTTAACTTTCTCATCAACAAACGCGTTTAACATGTTGCATGTAAAAGGTTAAATGCAAATGTGAAGAGGAAAATAAAATCCAAATACCAGAAAGCATTTTAAAATATGTGGAAGCCCATTTTTATTAGTAATTTCAGCAATGCAACTGCAAATATTTTGTAATCCATGGGTTTCAAATAGTATCACTAAAATAAAAATGCTAATTAATACAAAATTTGCGCCATTGTATGTTTTTTTCCTTCTATAAAAGGGAAATTCGTGCCAATGTACCCTAATGCTCACTATATTGCAATTTTTATTAACTTCTTGTTCCCTAGTTATCCACTGTGAATAGTCACTGCCATTACAGAAATCTCAAGCCTACAGACTTACTGCCACAACTGATTTTCTCCATAGTAAACAGTCTTGGCGTTATTTTGGACACGGGGCGCACGGAGCTCTGTGCGCAGGTCCCCCTTTAAATCGGAATAAGTCTGTTCCAGAGGTTAAATTACGCAGACGGGACGGCTCGCGCGCAGAGTAGCCTATCCCAAATAGCGCCGACCAATGAGATCATCCCATAGCTCTCAGCGTAACCGGAGCCATTGACGTGGAGGATGCGTCAAATTAATTCGAGCAAACTTCTGCCTACAGGATCAGACAAATTTCGTCTTTAACGAATGAAGAACCACTTTAAAACTTCGTTCAAAGTATTCCTAAATCTTTGCTTCTTGCCGAATAGAGAAGCGATCACCGGATATTTCGGTCTGATTTGGAGTTCACTTACCCTGCATGCAGCAGAGACGGTGCGTTCGGCCATTGAGGGGAAACTGTGTCAAGGAAAGCATCCCAACACCACAGGCAAATGGGTGAGCCTTCGTTCACATCTGCATGCTTCAGTGGGAAAGGGATGATAGAAGCAGGACATGTTTTGCATGCCTGAATAACGCCAGAAATTGCCGTAAATTCGACGTCGAGTTCCAGTCGACCGCAGTACGCATTTTTCCTCTTTTTCATCTAGATGTAGCCTATGCGAGCACCTACAGTTAGCACATCGACTATGAATGCTATCTCAAAAATATATACAAGATTAATCTATGTTATGGTTTAAATGAACGAATATCTTATTGTCATTGTGTTAAACAACGAGACTATGCTTTTGCAATGCTTATACGCAATGTATTCTTAGAAAGTAAACTGCACTATGTATTCATCAAATAAAAAAATTTAGCCTGCTTTTATTTAGCAAATAGGTAAATAAATGCTTTGTTTTGCTTAACAAAGTCGGTCAGAAATGCAATAATAATGTTTGTCGTGCTTTTTCTTCCAGAGCAAACCTATGGGGAGGTGAACCAGTTAGGAGGGGTTTTTGTTAACGGCCGACCTCTTCCCAACGCCATCCGACTAAGAATAGTGGAGTTAGCACAGCTCGGGATCCGTCCGTGCGACATCAGCCGCCAGCTCCGCGTTTCCCATGGCTGTGTGAGCAAGATTCTGGCAAGATACAACGAAACCGGCTCCATATTGCCCGGTGCGATCGGAGGCAGCAAGCCGCGAGTTACGACACCAAATGTGGTGAAGAGTATACGGGAATACAAACAAGGAGACCCGGGGATTTTTGCATGGGAGATTCGTGACCGACTTCTAGCAGATGGAGTATGTGACAAATACAACGTACCATCCGTCAGCTCCATCAGCCGGATTTTACGGAACAAGATTGGCAACCTCTCCCAGCCAAACCAGTACGAAAGTGGCAAACAAACTGTTTCGCAGCCGAGTCTCTCTTACAATCACTTATATCCATACACATACCCCAATGCAATGTCTCCTTCCGGAACCAAAATGAGTAATTCTGCCGGCGTCCCAGTCACCGGAGGGCATGTAAGCATACCACGAGGCTGGCCTTCAGCTCACACCGTCAGCAACATACTGGGCATACGTGCTTTCATGGACCCCACAGGTGAGACCAAGTCCATCTTCTTGAATACAAAATTATTCTTCTGCATAACGTCCAAATATTACTTATTTTAAGGATATATATAAAATATAGTAGCTGACATTCTTCAAACAAGGGAAATTCGCGTGTTTCAATATTTTTAGTTAGGCCTCTAAAAGACCTTTGTCTAGGCCTCGATTAGTGAGCTTTTCTCTTTCCAACGAATTTTCAGGATCTGCATGCATGTACGACTCGTTACATTTTACGCTTTTGTAAAATAACCAGGCCTGTATGGAAATGTTAATTCCGATCGATTATAACAAGCTATAAAAAAAAAAAGCCATAACTTACAGCGATTCTAAAAAGCTATAGCTATGAAATGTTGTAGCTTTTTATGTGGTCTTATACCTAAAGCGCAGCTATATTATTTGTATTATATATGTATTACTATATTTACGCATTTAATCGGATAATTAAAGTACACACAACAGAACTTTCCTTTGATTTTTTTCTAGAACGATTTCAAGAGACACTTTTTTTTCAACAATTACTTTTCTTTTCATAATCATAAATAAAAATGGACATATAAATAAAATGTAAATGTAGCCTATTATAAAATACCATATAGATAAATGAAATAAATATAAAACCTAAATTGTATTAAGGAAAGTCGAAGGCTAATTGTTACATGGAATTTTAACAGGTTTGTTATAGATACTTATATATTTAAATATCTTTAATGATTCGTACACTGTTCATTTTGACATCTGTATTCGTATTATAGTACAATATTAAAATTTACTACAATTGTTTATTCAATCTAAAGCAAAATCTCATACAAGAATAAATGTTGCTGTTGTTTGAAATGTGTTATTTTACCTAGCTATTGCTGGTACTGAAGGCTATACAACGAAAATGGAAGACTGGGGTAGTGTCAACCGAGCAGCTTTTCCTTCAACACATGGAGTCAACGGGATAGATAAATCTTCCATTGAGACGGACATAAAGTACCCTCAGGTAACTAATTTTCACGTAGTCAGTAAATGTGGCCAAACTGCAACTCATTACGAATAATTCGTATAGTGGGCCCACTTGATCTGTTTTTCATTATTTTTGGGCTGATTGCATAATCAATCATAATGATGCTCATTAGACTGCTTCTAATGTGTTTGTGTGTGTGTGTGTGTGTGCGTGCGTGCGTGCGTGCGCGCGATTTTTTTCCTTCTCTATAGCCTTCATCGACTCTGTCTAGTTACGTTGCGCCGTGTGCCTATTCACCCTCGAACCAGTATGGTGTATACAGTGGAGCAGCAGGCAGCTATGTGAGCCCCGGACACCACTGGCAGGCTCAGGGATCGAGCGCTATGACCATCCATTCAGGGGAAATCCACTCTGCCATGTCTTTCAAACACACAGCCCGAGACGGTACGCATGGTGCTGTTTAATTGATCCATGTTTTATTTAACATACGATAGCGCATACGATAATATTTGTTTATCAGCTGCATCATATCATCTATTTGGTTACAATTGAAGGACACTTTTGTCTAACACGTCGTAAGATTATTATTATTAGTAGTAGTAGTAGTAGTAGTAGTAGTAGTAGTAGTATGTAATTTTATATTATTCATTTAACGAAAATAACAATTACAAATAACTATTTCCTCGCTTTTTAAGAGACAATTACGTTGACAATGAGCCTGTGATAATGCTTAATGTAATTTCACTGTTTTGTGATAGTTACAGACCAGGTATTGTGTTTTCTTTCAACTGCTTTAAACGTTTTCCGAACATTTCCTCTAAAATTTTCTTCACATTTGTAAGGAATTTGTTGTGGAATAGGAAAAAGTTCATGTCAGGTCAGTTTTCAGAGTTATGTTCTCAGCTGGAGTTTACAATCCAGCTTACGTCACATGAAGTAAAGAGCAATGACATCATGAAAATATAACAGCTTTATTTCGAGCTTTATTCCAGGGTTGGTTCCTTTTTTTATCATACCCTGTTTACAGAAAAAAAAATATTAACTGAGTTAACAAACTGAACTGCTTTAGAGTATTTATTATTATTATTATTATTATTATTATTATTATTATTATTATTATTATTATTATTAAAGAGTTATACCCAATTATCTTTACCCCCATTTGTTCAAAAATACTATGGCTCTCAGCGAATGCTTCAGATTGTTGTTCTAGTCATCGTAAGCTTTCACTAATCGTTGCTAGTGACTGTCTATATGTGTGCGGTCCTAGAACAATAACTGCATCTTGCTTGCTCTCTAAATATGCCTTTTGTTTGTACTTCACAGGAGACAGAAAACCTCCGAGTCCCCTAAGTAAGCAACAACACGAGGTGCTGAGCAGCATACACGGACTCAGCCTTCCTACGTCATCATCATAGCCCTGGATATTATGTATGGCGCGTGCAGCGTAAATTTTAGCAATACATTTGCCCATTTCATGAACAGTAAGTTCAAACGCTACTTTCCCCCATTGATGCGAATAGCATACATTCTTATTTTCTGAAACAAAATGAATGTATTGTTTAACTTTAATTACAACTGTGCTTTGTGCTGCGTTGAATGTTAGTTGATTTTATCTTTTGCCTCTAAAAACGTCATATGTTCGCGCTATTTATATGTATGAAAATAACGACTGCAAAACGAATTCTTGCCATTGTCCAGACCACCTTAACAATTGGGTAACGTTATTTGTTACATGTCGTTTTCACTTGGGAAATAAATTGCAGTACCTTAATCAAAGTCAAATATGTGAATTGATTAATTGTTAATGTAAATATGATAAATTCTTTAGTTATATATTTTTATAAATTCTTGTGTAAATAAGCTAAATAAAGGCATTGCACAAGTACATTTCTATACATTATGTCCTTGTTGTTTGTGAAAATTTGACTCATATTTGGTTTAAGCCTCGTTTTTGCAACTTCCTGCTTTGGTGTTTGTTGGTATTTATGTGGATTGTGTATTATCGAGTCCATCAGCCCCACGGTTGGTGGTATCCCAGAATATCGTACAACGACCACAATTAGGTGCAAAAGTGCTGTTAAATCTCAGGGTTGTTTTTCTCTCCTAAAACTGTTCAGTGCAGTATGCTTGGTTGATAAAGACTACTTTGCTTTCCTCTGAACTACTACCATGCTTAATGGCGCTTAGCAGCGTTTGGCGCCTTGTGTGATGCTATCTTAGTATATTCTGGAAAAATGCCACTAAGTCAGTAAAAATATCGTATATCAACTTGATTGACTTCCTCATATACAGTACGTGCAATGGCTTGGTATAGAATCATTGACTAGAACATTTTTGAGGACAAATTGGAGCTTTTGGAGGCCAGATCCCTGATCTGCTCTGTTTAGGAACTGTCATCATGGAAATGGCTTAACAGAGATGAAGATATTTCAATATCATTATCAGATAGCAATTATAACTGTGGGCTAGATAGCCTCATAGAACAGATAGTGTAGACCAAATATGTCGAAAACTGTGCAAATTAACATTTATTTATTTATTTTTTCATTTTTTAAAATACCAATTTACATTTATATATATATATATATATATGTGTGTGTTTTACTGCGTTGGGAATTAGTTTCAGATTTCTGGATTATTTTAAATTTTCTGTCCAATTTTATATTTTGTAAAGGACGCATCGAAATATTTGTATTACGCCGACATTTAAATTGCTTGGCTTAGATATGAGAAATGTACTTCTTTTGTGCTATGAAACACCCTTATAATGTGTGCAGAATGAGCAAGAGCTATATTTTCAACTGGACTGCTCTATGGGAATTCTTAATTTCCCGTTAAATTTGATTGGGATTAGTAATGTTGTTGGCTGTCATATGCTATGCTAAAGCAGTTTTATGGTTATGCTTACGTAACATGTGCTATTAGTTCCTGTACTTTTTTAATACCGAGTAATGCGGAAGATCACTAGTGTCTAGAACAGCGGGAACAAAACCTTTTCATTTACGGGGACTTACTCATACTTCCTGCATACTGCTTAGCGACTTTTAAAACTGGCCAATTGTAACAGATTTTCAAACTTATTTAAAAGTCATTTTACATTTGCCCTTCACAGACAGAGTACGGTATTAGTGCATCCAGGCCATCGCTACCCTCCTTCAGATCTTCCTGGTATCATAAAATATTTACTTATTATAATAAACTAATATTATAAATCCATAACACTGTTTACATCTGGATAAGTATAGAGCCTATACCAGGACAACATCCAATTGAAAAATAAAATAAGGCAGTCAGCTTTTTAATCAAGCATACTGTTGACCGTTATAGGAAACATAAATAAACACATACAGAAAAGAGAGCGAGAGAGAGTATTTATGAAAAGCCAAAATAATGACAGTAATGCTGAAAGCACAACATAGTTTAGTTGACATTTGTGCGTCTGTTAACTTACACGGCAGGTGGTTGGCAATGCGCACCGGAGGGAATATAATTTATCAGTCAATGCTCTGTGGAATGATTGCGTGTGGAAAGACGTTGTTCGGTTTTCGTTGTTTGCAATCCCACCCGTAGTCACAGGTAAACCATCTGAAAATTCCCAGCCCTCCAAAGACTTTTATCCTGCACAACCTAACCAAAAACAGCGAGGAACTTTCTTTTTTCTTTTCTTTTCTTTTCTTTAGCAAATAACCAACTTTTATTATTATTATTATTATTATTATTATTATTATTATTATTATTATTATTATTATTATTATTATTATTAAAAAATCATGGCTGGAATTAACATGCAACACTAACTTTTTAATTGATACCGTCTTCGAGTTTTTTTTTTTTTTACCAAGAATTATTTTTAACCAAAAAACTCTTTTTTTTAATTAAGCAGTCTAGTCAGTAATCAAGACACCAATCAATTATTAATATCCTAATATAACAATTAAAAAAAACTCTTCATATGAATAAGCGAATCAGGGTTTTTGTAAACAGATGAACGAAAAGTTACACCATAATAATGATTTTATTTATAGGTTTTTTTTATAAGTCTTTCCCTAACTTTCGCAAAGGCACTTAAGGGTTTAATTACCTCCCTTTACATCAATTACCTCACAGATAGTGTAGTCTCCTTCTACAATTATAATACATGTAGTTATACATGTAAATGCCATTTTACTTATGCAATGTCAGATGAGACAGACAAATATGTTTTCATACAATAACATATAATGTGTTCTTTACTGTAAGGTATCTCAGTACTAAATGTCTTGGAAGTTAACATAAACAACAATATATTTGAGAGAAATGCTCAGAACAGACACTTCATTGCAAACATTGGAATTTATTGTACAGTTTTGGCAGAATTATTTAATGGGTTCCAGTCCTGCAAGAGGCATACTATTCATGCTCTAGTTTTGTTTGCATGTTTTGAATGCATTTGTCACTCTCTTCTCTATGTCATGAGGAGGTGCACAGAAAAATGCAGCTTAACAAGTAAAGCATAATAGAAAGTATTTCAACGTATGTACAATACAAATAAATAGTTAAATTGTGAGGCAATTAACAAAATATATGACAGCATAGATTTCAAAGTTAGTTTATTATTTAGTCAAAAAATATAAGGTTTTTGCATATGCATATATTACATATGAATTACTTTTGTGCATATGAAACATGCTAGGTAGTTAGGAAGTAAACTAGCTTAATAATAGTGAGTGCACAGTTGGCTTTTTAGTTGTGTGTGTGTGTGTGGGGGGGGGGGGGTCATTCTTTTTCTTTTATTGTCTGAGGATACATAACCAAGATGGAAATTATGTACGAATCTGAATATAATAATCTGGAACTGCATATAACATTTCAGGGCCTTTTTTTCCTAAGACACTATAGCAAAACGAACACTATAGGTTTAAAAAGTTGTCATTTTGAAGGTCATGCACTGTGGTAGAAGAACATCCAAGAAAATGACAACAGTTGAAGAAATCCTGCAAAGGGTGTGTTTTTTTAAAAAGAGAAAATGACTCTTTCAAGCTTTAGAAGCCCAGTGAAAGGGGAATCCTCTTACTTTATCCAACTATCTTTCATTCTACTTCCTGGTGCTTTTATGAATAAAGAGATTTATGTGCAGCCATCAGCAAATGTAATGTGCAATCACTAAGTGAGGGAGAATGTTTTGGTGTTAAAGGCCATTTGGGAGCTGCAAGCTTAAACAGATACTAATGGTGATGAAACAAAACTCAACTGTTAGGCCAAACAATATGAAGAGCTATGCCTTTACAAGATCTTAAGTGGACTTCAGCATTTAGTGGTTGCTTTCGTGTTTGAATCATTTGTCATTGTCTCCTGTGTGTAAGGTAAAAGTTGAACTGATTCTTTAGAGACAAGAGCTCATCTTATGCTTCTCACAAGCCATTTCCACATTAAATGCTTTTGAGAATTGTGCACTGTCTAAATTCTTGGCTTAAACCTCCCTCTTTTTCCCTAGGCCTACACTTTGCAAACTAGCACTGGATAAAACTGATGGAACACCAAAATAATAAATGAATTTACAATGAGAAAAGGCAAAAAAAAAAAAAAAAAAATGAAATGCTTGTGAGTGTTTTCCCCCCCAAACTGGTTTATATGTTGTATGAATACAACAAATAAATTGGCAGTTAGATCTAATTTAAATACATGTTTATGGATTTATAATTTTGGAGTGATATTTTATGCAAAGAATTACAAATATGCCACTATGAAATCCTAGTACACATTTATATTTGTGTTTTGCTACACACAATTTTTATATCCTGTGTATTTTGTCAACAGTTTAATACATTGCAGCATAACATAGTATAAACACCACAATTTTCCATACACCGAATCAAAATAATGATTTACCTTCCTAATTCACTAGAGTATTTAAGAATCTTAACTTGGTTGTAGAGCTCTTGTGCTTACAGACAATAATAAGAGGGGCTTAGACAATACTGGTAATATAGAACACATTTGCTATGAACTGAAGCGAATATTCTATTGAACTGTATGTAAAAAAAGAACTGTGCACATATACATATGGAACAGAAAAGATACAGCATCGTAAACAAAAATGCATTGCAGTCAGTGATGCACTCATCATGTTTTCTGAGCAATAATTTACCACTTATTTTCTCAGTATAGATTATGGATTTACCATGGCATTGACAAGGATAAAGAAATGAGGATAAAATAATGGGATTAATTATAAGACACATTTGTAGACAAAAAAGTCAGTGCATTTCATACAAATGAAGTGTTATGAAAATTAAAGCTCTAACCTCCAGCGTGAACCATCCACAGCTAAGCTTTATGGAATTATATTCATGACACTGTGCTGATAACATCCTATGGCAAATTGATTTTCCATTGCTAAATGTATTAGTGAATTCTATTTAATTCAGAATTATTATTATCACTGGTAGTATGATGCTAACTATTGTCCAGTAAGTCATCTGCACTGCTTGTATGCATGCAGTTTCACTGTTAAAGATAATAAATGGCTCCCTCCCATGTTCCAACTTGCCATGGAAACTCACCACATTAACCAGCTTCTTTGAAAGTTGAGTCGGACAGACAAGACGATGACATTCATCTTCTCCAATTAAAACATAGCATTTCATGTCGTCTCCGCCTTCCTCTTCTCTGTGGCCTCAGACACACTAATCCACGGATGGATTTGTTTTGCAGATGTATTTTTTGCCATGTACGTGCAACAACCCCTGCAGCTTGAAATGTTTATGATGTTTGCATACATATTAGAAATAGTCATTTTAAAACAACCATCAAAAAAAAAAAGTAAGTTTTGTTAAAACTAGCAATTTAACTTGTGTTTCTGTATCAAGTACCAAGTATGTAAATTGGAACAAACATTCTTGTTGCATATGCCTGGTTGAGAGAAAATATGTACTGTATCCCAGAAAGAGATATTATTATGTCTTTGTCAGTGGCATTTTACTGTAATATTTTCTCTGTGTGTGGTAAAGATATCTTAGGAAGGATCTAGACAGTGGCTAGTGCAAAACTCCCCATAATTTTCGGCAACTAGAGAATTAATCTTCTGCCTAGATGGCCATCTGTGATTTATTTGAATGTGCTCTGCTCCATGCTTTGTCAGACATTGCTGCCAATACTTTTGAGCTGTAAGTATTGGGATTTAACTGTCTCTCTCAAGACAATTTCTGGCTCTGGTTCTTATGAGGTGATAATAAGATAATGACTACTCTCAGAAATGTATCCCTGGCCTTTACCCTTGTCCTGTTTATTGCATTTAGAGATGGAATTTTATCATATTCTTATATTTACTGAATGAAACAAGATCCATTTCTTAGGGTAGTTGTCTAAACATATTAAATTAATATATAAAATTGGTCCTTCTCAGATATGGGCTACATATGTAGTATTGTACTGAACACAAGGGACATTCAAGTCATGCCAGTCATTTGATTATGCAGAATAACAGAGCACAGCGATGAGAGGTAAAACCACCTTTATTTTTCTATATAATACCATGATACACTAATGCACTTATACCATCATTTTACTAGTCCTTGGATACCATCAAGGTGGAAAGTTTTCTCAGTATGCCTGAGCCATGATTGGACTGCTTGCTTCATGTCTGAAACCCAGGAGCTCCTTTAGTGACCTAAACATGTGGAAATTGCTCGGAGTAAGGACTGTACAGCTAATGTGCCAATAACTCCCAGCCGAGTTCCTGTTATCTGCAAGTTGTGTTGGCAAATTATTGTGTATACTGTTCCCACAGACAGACGCATCTCTTCCACAAGTTGGTAACAAGTTATGCATCGATTTTCAAGGATCAGGCATTCCATTTGCTAAATGTTCATGGGAAAAACTGCAGTGGGTTCCAAGCCACCACTGCTAGGATTTTCATTCCAGGATGTACAGCTTTTTTAAAATACTTTTTTCACCATTCAAATGTGTTACTGCAGAGTCTCATCACCACACTGTACATGAGTGTGGTGATGAGTTTTTCACTGATGCTGCCTCTACCATGCTTCCTCATGGCTGTGGTGTTCTTTGAAGTACCAGCTGTCTTAATTTTATGGCAAATATTTATTATATATAAATATATATTCTACACTTGTATGTCCATAAGAAATATGTTTGTGTATTTATTTATTTATTCATTATTTATTTTTTTATCGCCACCCTACCAGATAACCCAGACATAAAGAATTGAATAGGAAAGATTGTTGTCACATGCAAGGAGTGACCTTTACTCACCATATATTCCTGCAGCTTGTTTTATATAGCTAAAGCGCTTCTGGGAACCTCTCTGATCATTTTTCATTCAATAGTTTTGTCTTTTTGTGTCCTGTTTTTTTTTTTTTTTTTTTTTTAGAATTATTGATATTTTCTGCATGTTATTGATGGTATTCATAGTGTTAGTAAGTTTTGGGCAAATACATTTTTTCATACTTCTCTCCTGATCAATACCATTTGAAAATCACATGCTTTAATCCTGTACATGATTTGTAAGCTTTTTGTAGATCCTCACTTCAGCCATTCGATGAAACCAAGAAGCTGTAAAGTATAATCTACAGAAACAACAGACCTTTATTTGGGGTTAATTGGAATCACTTCACAGTTGACAGGTGACTTTGGAAAAGTTACATGTAAAGCTGCATGTGAGTTTTATGACACAGGGAAGGTGGAGGTCTTTTTTGTAATTTCTGAGTAACATGAAAAAATAAACTGGTAAGGAAACTCCTGCTTATAATGGTTATAAAAACAAGTTGATTAAGTATTTATTTTAACATCTCTTTTTAAAACATTATTCAGCATTTTGGCTTTGGCCTGGTGGTGTATGTTGGTAATACTGAGATTATTGAATAAAAAATTACTTTTTTTTTACTCACTCACTCATCATATATACTGCTTTATCCTGTATTCAGGGTCAGAGGCATGTGCAGGGCACACACACACACATACTCACACACTACGGGCAATTTGGGAATGCCAAGTAGCCTAATCTGCAGGTGTTTGGACTGTGGAAGGAAACCGGAGTACCCAGAGGAAACCCACCAAGCACGAGGAGAAAATGCAAACTCCATGCAAACAGAGATGGGAATCGAGCCTGGATGGGAATTAAACCCAGACACTGGAGGTGCAAGGCGACAGTGCTAACCACTGCAGCACCGTTCTGCCATCAGTTTCTTTTTTGTTACTGTAATCATCATTTTCTTGGATGTACAATATGGACTTATATTGACTTAATGATGTTACAGACATAATGATGTTTTTAAGGTTTAGTTAAGATTTAGGGTTTAGTTTGTTTATATGCAACATAGTAATAGTTTTAAGTCATTTCACATTATTTAACATCTTTTAAGAACACACAAAGTAAAGTCACCATATTTGCACTTATTAGTTACCCAATTTAAAAAAAAAATTTTTATCACATACAGGTGTACGTTTCTCAATAACAATAAATGTCATTGCAGGGACAAATCTCCTCCCATACTTTTAAAATCTACTTCACAAAGTCATACTCATATAAGCTGCAGTTTGGAAAGAATCTGTTCCATGTTCAAACCCCACCACCATCAAGTTGCCATTGTTGGGCCCTTGAGCAATCCCTTAACCCTCAACTGCTCAGAAGTATGATGAGGTAAAATGTAAGTCGCTCTGGATAAGGGCATCTGTCAAATGTAATGTCAATGTAAAATTTCATGATAACATCGAAAAATAGTGTCCTAGGGAAAAATAAAGCATAAAACATTTACAACCGAAGAGAGTATTTCACTAAATACATCACTGTCTACATAATGTAACCTGAAAGAGATAATCCTAAGTATTTTGTTTTATGGAAAAATTCCACATAATTGTTTAATGTAGGTAAGTTTCAAGAATAATAACTTTTTAACAGGACAACTGGAAATCAGTATATGCACATGATGTACGTATTACTGAAGTTGGTTACATTTATTGAGAATGTTGGTGGAAGAAAGAGAATATTTAAAGAGTTATTTGTGAAACTTTGTGTTAATAAGTAAAAAAAAAACTCTACTTTCAGATTGTTCAAGGAGAGTGTATGGTTTTGAGAGCAGGACTTTCTTACAATATAAATGTGTTAAAGCATTTGGGAGCTGAAATGTGCCTAATGGTTAAATTAAGATTTAGGAAGATGCACTGCCTTATTCTTTCAGGAGGTGCCAGGAATCTGGTAATAGTACTGTTAGGTCTCAACACTGATATGTAGAAAATTTTTATTAAAATGAGTTTTTGATTAATCTGTTTCTGATTTTGCTGGATTAATCTAACTAAATTAAAATATATTATAATTATTTTTTTCTAAATAAATTCTACAACAAAATACTATATTAAGATATGAATTACTTTTGTAAGAGTCAGTTATTATTTGTTTGACCATTCATATCTGACCTTTCAATTAAGTCACATGATTAGCAGTTTAATCTAAATGAGTGTCTTCCTAGATAAGTAGCTAGTTAGTAAATGTGTCTCTTGACTTAAGCAGGCTATTAACTCTAATAAAAAAAAAAAGCATGCTCACATAAAATATGAAAGTATGTCTCAAGCGCAATGGTGAATCTCATTGCAAGCAATTCAAGGTAGGCTAGATATCTAGCTAACTAGCTACAGATGTTAAAAAAGATATTTGTGTCTTTCCAAAGTTCACATTTACAAGTTGAAATAATTCCTCAGACTTAAGAAATTTGATATCATCATCCATGATTTTAGGTGACCCTTCTTGACGATTTTAATTTTACTTTACTTCGAGAGTCCAACCCTCATAACGCTCACAGCTTTAACTGGGTCAAAACTGCTCACCTCTTGACTGATTACAAAACAGAGAAACAGTAACTCCTGCACTTCTATTTTTCACTGGCAAAGATTTAAGTTCTTAATTGTTTTATGGATTAGCATAGTTTTAAAGTTTAAAATTAATCTGCCACTACATTATATCAAGGTCTCTTAGATCAGATAGTCAAGCTCTTCTAAGTGTCCCAGGTCAAAGGGTGATCATGTTTTTCAGTTACACCCATGCAACTGCAGAACAGTTTACCCCTCTTAGGCAGACTCCTACAAAAAGCAGGAATGTAAAATAGCATAATGTAAAAAAAAAAAAAATCAAAGAAATTAAATATACAGAAAAAACAAACTACTGCATCACCATACACCTCACCTCGAACAGTTAGGCATAGGAAAAAAGCAAAGTGGAAAACCTATCTGAAAGGAGTAAACTGTTCTTCGACTGGTTTTCCCCTTTTTTGCTTTTTGTCCTACACCTAGCTGTACAAGGTAATGTGTATGCTGATGCAGTAGTTTGTATTTTCCATATTTTTCATTTCTTTAATGATTTTTTAAATAAGATATATTGTATCTTATCTATCTATATCTAATTTATCTTGCCATCAGCTTAGTAATAAACATTATTTTATTTCTGATTCTGTACAGCACTTCAGTGAACATATTTTCTGTACAAATAAACTTGACATTACTTTATATATTTATAAGGAGATGTCAAGAATTTATAATTTATTGTCATTTTGAATTATTTATTAAGGTCAAAGGTCAGAATTAATTTGCAATATAATAATCAAATAAAATTTCTACAACTCTTAAGCAAGGCACAACCTAAAGCTTAAAACAACTGTTTAGATTACTTCAAAATGATTTGTCACTTTCATATCCTGGTCTGACAGAGGTGAGGTGTACATATCTGTTTCCACTGACACACACCATGACACAAAATACAGTGAGCTGTATGAAGAACATTCTCACCGGGAGGTGAGAGACAGACATAAACAGATTACCATTAATCATTCTTTTGACAGACCATTGTTCATCTTTCCTTCCAGTTTAGCAAAACTCTCTTGTTTTATGCTTCAGGCAATGTCCAATCCACAACTACAGTAAATAACTATATCATAAAATATTGTTTTTTACTTATATGTTTTATCATATAATATTATAGCATATTGTATTGTACTACATCATATTATATCAATCATATAATCTCATTCTGATATGCCTGTATATGTGGAAATGTTGTTTTATCAGACATTGCTTCATTCCATAGACTTCCAAATTGAGGTCTTGAAATGAGGTAAATATGGTCAGCTGTAGATAAGCTCATCACAAAAGGCTGTCTTTTTCACCCAACTTACTCACTTCCTCTCCATCTCACCTCCTCCATCCTATTTCAGCCTAATCATTTGTCATGTATCATGGTACAAACATAAGGACAAGGTTAAGCAAGGAAATGGAAACTCACTTTAAGATGTATTTAACATTAGCCTGTAGTGGTGTCACTTGAATTTCCATTGTGTAAAAATGGTGACCGAATGTGAGAAGCTACAACACAGATCCAGATAGTGTAGGGGTTTGACTTACTTCAGTATTGAAATATACATACATGTATCAACTGTTAAAAAAAAAAAAATCTCAGAAACATACCTTTAAAAAAAGGTTCTTCAATGCTTATTTAAGGGTTTATCTGATAGTGTATGGTTCTTAGCAGACAAGCACCAAAAAGCTTATATCTAGAAGCCATTCTTTAAGGGTTTCCACAAGTCCATAAAACAATTTTGAATGTCAAACTTTCTTTAAAGTTTAAAACTATCCTTACACATACTTTTGATAATCTGCTGTAACACTGGTCCAAAAAAAGTCTGCATTTTATTTTAAACCTGTGTGAAAATAAAACAGATTATGTGTGATAATTTTTGGAAATGCCACAATCTGATAGTTTACCTGTATTAATTAGATTTTCTTCAAAGCAGAGTTGCTTATTTGAGAAGATCATTTGTTTTTTGATGGTAATGAGGATGTAATATGATCCAAGAGCAAATACTTTTATTTAAATGGATGCACACCATTGCTGGGACCAAACCTTCCTTTTGTGTGAACAATCACCTGATCAGTCTATGCAAACAAGACCTGGAACATCCTCTTTGCCTGGCCTTTCTCTGTTGATCAAGATCTGCACTGTGGTTTGTCTAAACTGCTGCTAATTCTTTCCTGCAGCATTTTTAGCTGTATAATTTTAACCTAAACCATAAATAGTGTCAAATTACTACCTCTTAATTTAATAAACAGGATAGTTTTATACCATTCTATATTCACACACAATTATAGATTAAGGCTAGCTGAAGTTTCTAAAAATAATTTCTGTTAAAAAAAATTCTGCTTTATATAGTACGTGTTTTATACATGATTTTCACTGGTGAATCTCATAGTTAGGAAAAACAACACAAAATCATCACTTTTATGGAAAAGACACTAATCTGCTATATTTCTAGCAACTTATCTTTGGATTGTTTCAAAAAATTTTTCAGCTGAACAAAAGCTCTATGTCAGAGAGAATGAAGAAGTGCTTCTAATTGACTTCTCTGTGACTCAGATGTCTGTTTTTGGTCTCAGAGGGTACTATCCTTTTCCGGCCAACAAGGTTTCCTGGTCCTCAAAGTAAATTCTAAGACACTGGACTTCTGACAGTCCTCTACCTTTTTACTGCCCCAAGAAGCAAAGCAAACAAACAGAAGGGAGTGTATGCTGTTTGTTGGTCCAGAGTGTCAACTCCTCCAGTTTTGCATACCCATGGTGCCATTAAGGGCCACCTGCAAATGTGTACACCATGATGAAGGAATGCAAGATGGATTCAAAATCACTTTAGAAAGTGTAGCATGAAAGGTGTCTATTAAAGTTCAGGAATAGGTGCAATCTTGTTTTAGAATCACTGCACTGTGCTATTTTGTCATTTCATAGTTTGAAATTAGACAATAAGTTTTGCATTAGTCAATCATAACTGCCTTAAATGTTGTTTAAAAGACCTACTAAAATCGTCGCATAAAGAAAGCTATAATGATGATACAAGCTCTATCCAAGGCTTGCACCTCTCTCTACACCTTCCTCCCCCCACCACTAAAAGTGTCCTCTTTACTTTCATCATATGGAAATAATAGAGAGGTCAAGTAAATACCCCTTCTTGTGGGTGTTGATGGGAGGGGATAAAGGAAGATGGATGTCTCTGGTGTCCACATTGCAGGTGCTTGCTTTTAGGACTGAATGTTGTCTGCAAGCAGTTTCTCATTAGGAGCTAGAGAGCAGGACAGCCTTCAAGTCTCCTGCATACATACATTGTGCTTTGGACTGTGTAATTTAGGAGCCTAATTTTAGGAGAAGGCAAATCAGATTTTATTTAAAGCAGATCTGAGTCAAATGGAGATTCACCGCACTGTGGCCAGACTTCAAAACCAGCTCATTACTTGCTCTTTTTCATGTCCAGAGTGCTGCGAATCTTTTTCCTTCAGAAAAGAGGCAAAAAGATTAGTCATTTGAAGTCTTCCTGTTGAGTTATCCTTGCCACACACTGACTGATATAGGAAAACTGAAAGGTTTGAATTTACAAAGCAGTCATTATTCAGCACATGGCAAGGATTTGAAAGAAGGTTTTATAACTTTGATAGAGATACATATTGTAGACTCAACAACATTCACTGATGATGTTTACATTTCCAAAACATACACATGTATTTTACTTAATACAAAGTGTTTGAATGAAAGCAGCTTCTATCTTTAGCAAACAGTTGGAATTTAGATTTATCATGTCATTGGAAGCCGGCAATAGTGAAAGAGAAGGAAACAAGTAGGACTTTAGCACAAAATAATAAAATTGCCTAATTTCAAGCTGGGTCACAGAAACCTTGTTAACACTGCACATCGAAATAATTCCTTTAAATCTAAGGATACATTTGTGCAATTTAGAGTATATGGAAATTAAGGGATTTGCAAGAGTTGTGACAAAACAAAGTAGATGCTATATATTGCATGGATAATGTCAGTCAGGATACAATGTCAGTGCTTGGGAAGAGTCAGTTGTAGCGTGACTATGCAGCAAGTTAAAATTCTTTAAAGCATTAAAGAGCATGTCAGAAGTGAACATGAACAGAACTTGTCATGACATCTTTCCTGTACTGAGTTGTTTACCGCTTGTGAAAGTGAGTAGAATAGGATGCAATGCAGCTACAAAGAGCCATGTTGTGGGTCTAGATTGATACACAATTCCCCATAAAACATCTGTAAAGAATTAAGGCTTTACTGTTAAAATTCAAATGGAAAACCTTGGCTCTGGGGTCATGAAGAAACAACTACTAAGTCACAGGGATCTTCCTTAAAGTAGTATTTCATCTTAACACACCAGCATGCTCAGTGAAGAAAGCTCCCAATTTTTTAAAATCATGATTTTATTTAGCCGCACTTGCTAAATAAAATAATTCTTATAATTCTAGAATTTCAAGGAAATACGCAAGGACAACAACTTTATTTAAAGGGAAGGACGTTCTCCAAATTTTTTACTATGATTATATTACTTGAAAGCCTTATTAGAAATATATTTCATCTGTTAACAGTTTAGCCTCAACAATTAACATATTGTGTATTTTACCGTAAATATAAATACACAAACAGAACATGAACAGAACACCATAATAGCTGGCTAAACAAACTGAAATTACTGACAGATTTAGATTAATATAGATTCAGACTGATTCAGACTGATATAGTCCAAATAAATTCTTATATTAATTTAAGATCCAGTAATCATACCAATCCACAAATTTGCTCCACAAAAAAGAACAATTGCTGTTGCATGGTAGCTACACAAGTACATCATAGCAAACAGAACTGAGGTGGTCCAATCACCATGTAAATGGTTCAATCATCATATATTTTCAAGGGCTGATCTAAAAATCACTTCGCCTGTGGCAAGCAGAAAAATTAGATAACGAGGCCACTTCACATCCTGACATGCTAACAAATGGGCAAAAAATTGCCTATTGGCCACATTCTGATATTTTGTTGTGCTGAAATGAATAGAGCACATCTGGTTTAAAGATGTTGTTTCTCCTATATTATTTACAAAGCAAAATAAAATAAAATAAATAATACTGAAAAAAATAATAATGAATGTGACTCTGAGTTGCAGCATACACCTTGGTATGTAATCTTTAATGGCATAAGGTAGATAGGAGTATTTGCCATAGTACATCCCCTGAAAAACCCTTTGCACCCCTTTCCCCAAGATAATGATCTTTAATGAATGGTTTTGAGCAGTGGGGATTTTTGACTGATAGTGATCATATCAAAGCAAGTAAGGTTCAGTTCTTGAAAACCAATCAGGGCATTCCATCTTAACCATCTGGACGTCTTCCATAATGCCACACAGTCACTGATTATTCACGTAATGGACCTACACCAAAATCAGACTCTGCACCACCCAAGCATTCTTGCCCCACCCCCACCAACTCTTACATTGTGAGTGAGAAGGCCTGTTGCTAGACTGTTCTTTTGCGTTCTCTGCGTTCTGATCTCAGGTCGAGATATACATTGTTGTGAGTGAATGTGTGATTGTATGCATGTATGAATGCTGGCAAGTTTGTTTGCATGAGCGTTTTGAGCGTGTGTGACCTAAAAAAAATTGGACAAATAAGCACACTGGCTGTTGGAATTAGAAAAACAATTTCTTGAAATTAAGCTTTGTCCTCATTCCATACTCATTCAAACACACACATACACACACAAGCAGCGGTAAATAGCTGTTGATATAGTAGATGGTGTTTAATAGCTGTTGAGGCCATTAAGTTATTCTGTAGTGGCTTGGTTAGCAATTGACATAAAAGTATTTTCTTTGAAGATTACATACAGTCAATTAATCAGACAATCTGTACTGCTGCGTTATGAGTCGAAGAGTAATTATTTCATCTCATTTGATAAGCAGTAATAAAGTGGACTTTGGTTGTAGCATTCCTTCTCTGAGAATACATGAATATAATCATTATGAAAGTCAAAGAATGGCAGAATTTAACTTTAACTGTAATTTCTCATAGAGAGATTTATTACACATCATCCATGCATAATTGAATAAGATAATTAGAATGTTATTCCTAAAGTGTCGAGTGAATTATTGACATGAAATTCAGTTACATGGCTTGCAATATACTACTGCAAGGCAACTTAGTGCTAATGATTCACTGTGAAGCACAATTAAACAAATAGAATAATTAATATATAATGTTATTTGATTTAGTTTTCAGAAGGATGCGTATTCTAATAGTTATGCAAAAAGAAAATGTTAATATCTCTTTACTAAATCTGTATAGCTACAAATAGATTTGACAAGAAAGCTCATCAAATCAAAAATTATATTCCATTTTCCCATTAAAGTTCAAAATTCCTTTGCTTGTGGGAATCATCATAGAAGTAAGAGAATAGAGTTGACAAAAACTCTTTACCTGTCTCAACATGTCTCTTCTATATGTCTAGGAAGCATTTGAAGCCATTAGCTTTTCCATTTATGCAACTATATAGACTGAATTCTAGACAGTGTTTTTGTTTGTTTGATTGTCTATAGAAAATTTAGTATCTGTTCATCATACTTTAAATAAAGTTTTGTGAACCAAAGATTCTCAGGAACAAGAATAAAATCAAAGCAAACTCTTACATGGAGAAAGGGAAGGGAAAGTCACATTCACCATATTATATTTGGTCAAGAGCAAGTCTGCTAATCCTCTCAGTGAACAATGTGATCTGCCTGCCAGTCCACAACTTGTTTTCTTTCTTTCAAAGCTTAAACAATCCTAAAAGCTTCCTACCTGAATCCTTTAACCAAATAGTGGGAGATACCCTCTTGATATCCTAGAGCTCCATTATTTACCAGGAGATTTTAGGGATTAGTTCATCCAAACCATTCCCACTAAAAGACTGAGAAATGGCTTTTACACAGGTCACCTGCTTTTTTTATCTGACACCATCATTTTTTAAGGAATTCTGGATCCTTAAAAAATAATAATTCTAACAAATTGTGGAAATTCATCTTTTGACAAATGAAAAATATAGATTGCTTCTCAAGAAATGCTTAGAATATTTGACATAGCTATAAACATACCGAATTTACACTTTTTATAGTTCTTCTTTGACTCTGCCATAGGAGGCAAACTTTTTCTAGACTCAACCACAAACTTTAGGGTTATGGGATAAAGACTGAATGTCTCAAGTGTGGGTACATTGATTGTGTGCAGTGAACAGTGCTATCTCCATCTATACAAGGTATCCATATGGGTGGTGCAAAGTGGTCTTTCATTGTTGAAATTCCAAAGTGTATATAGATTTTTGCTTGTGCATAAAATGTCTAGGAGGTTTTATGTATCACAGGTTAGTTATCTGACTAGGCCACTGAAAATGGTTCACATTTTTTTATTGACTTTATCTATGAGACATCTACTAAGATTTTGTTACCAGATTTAACATATATTTAGAGACATGAAGCATGGCTATCCATATTTTGCAGTCTTTGATTTCCTGCTGAATTAAGCTTATTTATTGACCTTAACAGCTATCTTTTGAAGGAAGGACAATAAGAAGCCTATGTGCAGCCACTGACCCCTACAGTCAAGCCAGTATGGAAAGTGTCTGCTTCAAGCAGCTGCTTAGCAGGAAGTTAGACATTGTTTGTCTAGCCTGGTTTACCTAACTTTCTTGTCTTGCTTCACACACCTTATCTTGCACATCTTGATGATGTGTCATTTTAACAGTAACTGGAAAATCTTTCTTGGTATGAAAGATCAATTTTTGTAAGAAACATTTTTTTTAAACAATATAATACTAATAAATTGTAGTCTAATGATGGGATTAGGAAAACTTTGTTCAGAGCTCTTTAAAGCTTGAAAAGGAATTCCTGGATCAGTATAAACACACCATAATCTTGAGGAAAATATATTTCCCAAATTACACAGAATGGCTTTGACGTGACTGCATGGTCATTAAATAAAATAAGTTGTGCTACAGAAATTAGAGAGTCATATGGCGGAGTTCCTTCACATAAGGAACTGAGTCAAAGATTGGGAGATGCATTTCCCTTCTTCTACACTGAGTGGCAGGAGATCTGTTGTGAATATTTTTCTCTTGTGGTTGGTCTTTCTCTCCAAGGCCATTTACTTTAATGCATCTCAGCTGCCTTCACTCCCATTGTAACAGAAACCAAGGGCACAAAAGCCATGAGTTTAGCTCTGGTGCTGTTTCTTATAAGGCAAGAATATCTGGTATGAGTTGAAGTATAATTTCTGATATAGTGTGTTGAGTAACATTTCCTCATTGTAGCTGGTGTCCTCCAGTCATGTCCAAACTTTGACAATTTCTAATTCTGTATATTTGCAAAGGCGGACTATTTTTTATGCTTAAGTCTGTCTGACATGTCACTGCACTGCATGGGGTATTCCACAACATGACTGATGGGGAAAATCTCCCATTCCTGCTGCACATATTGCAACCTCAATAAGAACATATTTTGATCTCATGTTTTAATCTGGAAAAAAGAGAGCACTGGTGTTTGTTTTTGTTTTATTTGAGAGGTGTCCAACTCTATGCACACCATGACCTGTGGTACCATTACTCATCTTGAAAGTCTTAAATATACACACCTTTTATAAACTAGACTCTGCTTTTCAAAATATATAGAACTGATGTGCCACCTTCTCTGTGCTACATCTAACAAGTGTTTTACATTTGACAGTAATGAAAAGAAATTTTGTTGTCCAGAGATTCCATTTGCAGTTCTCTTGCTCCTCCAGTGGCTACATACATATGTGCTTATTTCAACTGATGTATCTCCCGTCTGAATCAGAGCTAAGTCTCAGGCCAGGACTGAATGTATGTGTTGGACAGGGCCACGCATTTCTGAAGACCACACAGGTTTCCTGCCTGACGGCCAACTCTCTGTGCTGCCCTCCATCTTCGTCTCTACATGTCTCCATGGAAATGAGGTCATAAGTTCAACATCAGTAGAAAATATGGACATGACAGAAGCTTACAAACCTGCAAAATTCTCTCCAATTAAAAGCGATGGTGAAAGACAATAGTCTTTATTGCATTTGTCTGTCATTTATTAAAAGAACAACAAAAAAAATGTGTTCTTTTAATATATAACGAGAAAATAAGTTTTCACTAAGAATTCTGAGGTATTTTCTATGTAGGAAAAAAAACAATATGCCTCCAAAATAATGACACGAAACTAAATAATTACTGTATTCCTGCTTCTGATGATGATGATGATGATGATGATGGTTGTTGTTGATGATGATGATGATGATGATGATGATAATAATAATAATAATAATAATAATAATAATAATAATAATAATAATAATAATAATAATAATATGATTATTATTATTATAATTATTATTATTATTAGTGTTCTGCAGTACATTTCTATGAAAACTGGCTGGTAGTGTTATCCAAGCTTCTTGTAGAACTTCTGCACTTTGATTCCACAATGTGTTTATCAGAAATAAGGTCCAGTATTTGCTTTGGTTCATTATCTAAATTTATTTTAAATTCATTTCAAACAATAGATGGTAACGTTGTAAATTATTGTTTTTCTGTACTGAATCATCAACTCAGTAGGCTTAAAATAGACAACAGATTTTTTCACAGCAACGCCGTTACCCCCCACCCCCCCTCTCCCATACATGTACAGTATAAGGACTGGACTATTCTGCTCCCAATGGATAGACTTGCCTGTTCCTGATAGTTTTAATTTGAATCCCTAACATGTGCTTTCAACCTGTTGTCTTGCTGTGTTGTTAAAGCCACTCTGGAGAGAGGCCTCTGTATGGATGAAATGACCTTAACCTGTCACTTTCCTACACAGCTCTCTTTTCCATCATATCCTCACACAAATATACAGAAAAGCAGATTATTTCATTACCTGTGGAGCCTCCACTGGAACCAAGACAAGAAAATATTAGGCACTGGGAGTAGCAGGCGCAAAAGTGAAAACAACAGAAGGACACGGTGAACATGTAAGACAGAGAGAGGGAAGGGGGTAGGAAAGAGAGGGTGATCTCATGCGAAGCGCTGAAATCTTGCTGTTGTAAATGAGTTTATCATACCACCATGGTCGGCCATAAATGACCTCAGCAGAAATGCTTTCGTAGTAATCTAAACCAATAAGAATGTGCAGGAAGGTAAACAGAGCCTGCAGTGAGCAGCACTACTTCTGCACCATAAATACTGCTGGCTTTAACATGTGTGGTGAAAGGTAGTGTGGGATTTTGTAAGTTAAGGCATCGCTTGTAGTAGCGCATCTGTAGGCATGGAGGACGGCTCCCTCTGCTGTGGAAAGGGACTTCCATACATATTTGCATTTTCAGTGGGCTTTTAACCCAGAACAGATGTCCACAGTAAACTGCAATGACCCACAGAGGCCCCTCCAGTGTGGTTAGGCTCTGGACGCCGGCCTGTGAAGGGCTGGGCTACTCAACACCTGATCACACTACAAGCTTTACAATAAGAAGGTGTAAAACTTTCTCTCTGTGCACTCAGGAGCCAGAGGCTTTTCAGAAAGAGCAATATATTAAAGTCTAATTGGGTAGAGCAACAGACTACAGGCTCCCGCGGGAGGGTTATGCAGGCTGTTACAACCTGCCTTGCGTTACAAAGGCTGCTGGCATTGTGCAATTATCTCACTTGCATTTTTCCACAGGCACTACAGGCATACATGACAAATTAAATGCTGCATCAAATCTTCTTAATGACTTTCCCTTTATTCATTTGTAAGTGACAGAAATATTTGTGGAGGGAAGTACAATAAATATGCAATTCAAAGCAAACATATCTGTTTTTAACCCATAACAAATAGGAGAAATTGTATTATGGACCACAATTGTCCCAACTCTGCCAGGAACAAAAAAGAAAAAAGAAAAGTGGAGTCCACTGTGAGGTCAAGTCTCTCAGAAGGCGGCACTCTGATGAACTAAAAAATTCTGATAGTGATCATGAATGGCACATTTATAAAAGACACAAACAAATGGAACCAATGGAAGCCCATCCAGTCCTTTTGGTTTTAATGGTGGTCTTCTTAGATCAGCCAGTGAAGCGGAGTAAAGACCTATTCACATGCTATTAAACAATATCCAGGTCAGATAGGAGTGTAATCTACTCAGTATGGATAGAGTTTATTTTGTTGGGAAGCTAAAACAATCAAAACCAATATTTACAGAGGAAATGCAGCCAAATAGCCAGTCTGTTTCCCAGAACTTTGACTAGGAAATTAATTTGAGCTCCAAATTGCAGCCTCCTCCTTCTGTCCTTGATTCAAATGCCATACATAGGCCTATGTCTATAATGAGATTTTTTTTTTTCATTTTATTGAAGAACAAAGTCATTGTTCTGTAAACCAGATTAATCTTTTAACATTAACAGTTTTGGAAAGATCTAAAACTGTAACATCTAACGTTATACACAGCCACATTGAGAAAAATACAGTGGTACAGTATAGATGATATACAGAAGTCTTTTCATATCTCTCTGCTAATTCACTTTATACACCTTGGTGGTCCCATTTTTGGAACACTATTAAACCAGCATTATTTTTCTTCCCCTTGACCCTTGGTGATGGCCCCTCCACAGCAATGCCCTCTCCTGGAACACAGCAGCTGGGTGTATTTAGGAAGCAGGAAGCAGCTGTCAGGAACAACTGCTGCATGCATGGCTATTCCAGGCCTGGCCTGTTTGTTTTTAAAATGGACATGATAGTGCCTGTGGATTACAGCAATACCTGAGACTGCTTAGCAGACACTTCAGATGCTGCTCTCTGGAAATGAACTGTAATGAGTGTGTGAAAGAAAACAAGAGGGATGGTAGACTAGATGCACTCTCTACATACTGTATATCTCTATTCTAAGTACACTAGCAAATGCTTGAACTACAACTTTTAACCTAAGTTCACTAAATACTGTTAAAAAGCTGTAATTTTATATGAATGAAATCCAGTAAATGAGCTATACCTTCTAACAGTAATTAAAATATTACTCACTATAAGCAATGCTTAAAACTTAAGCAACACAGCATTGGTTAGTGATTGATTTAAAAACTGCTTATATACAGAAGTCCTGCTAGTGTGTGTTGATCGGGCGGATTTTAGACATAAAACTGTGTTTTCAGATATGTCAGACAGAACTAAAGTTAACATTACTTTAAAAAGCTACTGAAATATGGGAATGAATATAGGAACTGCAAACTCACCAAATGCTTACATTATTGTTTTCTTGTATGTTGTTGGCATTTGTATCTGTGCTATTTTTTCTTTATTTATTTATTAATGCAAACATACTCATGTTTGTATAAATGGTTCAAATGAAATAAAATTCAATTCATCATATTCTCCAAGTTTTACTGAAAAAGTAATTGTCATCATATTTCACAATCCTGACCTCTATACATATATTTATTAAAACAGTGTAATGCAAAAAATGACTAAAAATACCCTGGGTTTTAAGGGCTATAGACAAAAGACCTCAGAATGCAGACAGTTATAGAACTACAGTATTTTACAAATACTGTAGTTGAAATGTAAATGTGTGAGAAACTAAAGTGTCAAATCATTGCACCAAAATACATTTAAAGGATTCTTTGTGGAGGAAGTAAGCAGTGACACTCAGAGACTGCATCCACTGAAGTCTACATGTACCACAATAATTTTCATTTGGTTTTCATTTGGCCCTTTCTGTGTCTCACAAGCATACCTCAGGCCGCGGCTAAAGTGGATTGTTTGACTCTTAACCTGCCATGGAGAATGTCTAATGAGAGAAGAAAATCAAACTGTGGGGTAACCGGACACTATACTGTACACTGTAAAGTTCGTCCGTCTACCCAGCCCCCCGAAGAATTTCACTGCCTGATCAAAAGATAGCCAAGGCTCTTTAAAATTCCTCACCTACCGTTAAATTTAATGCAGCACTCATTAGGAGAAATAAAACAGATTAATGCAGGTGCAATTAAATGTGAGGGATTGGTTCAGAATATATATATATATATATATATATATATATATATATATATATATATATATATATATATATATATATATATATATATATACATGTTTGGCTCTTCACTGCATTCACTCCATTCTAAAGAAAACACTATTTTTAGACATATTCTTATAGAAGAGGAACTTGGGAAGTATGTCAGACATAGATTAAAGAAGCTTTGTGAGATTGATTTACTGTGACTTATTCAATAAAAGAGTACATGATTTTTTTGTAATGTACATAATTGAAACATTTTTATTTTTCAATGATTCATGTACATTGCAAAAAAAATCAAAGAGAAACGTTCTAGAAGCCAAAGGCCCCACTTGAGTTAATATCTATGTCAGTTTTTCACAGAACACATTACTTTATATTACCAGCAGGCCAGAAGATTTGTTTAGAGTAAAGGAAGTAACACAGTCTCATTATGGAGCTAATTTTAGTCTCAGGAAAAGATGTTTAGGGAGACTTGGCTCAGACCCGAAAAGCTGAAGTGCCCATTCTTAATTCCCAGTTGTGGAACAGAAGTCATTTTGCTTCTTGTCTGAACTCAAACAATTTTAGCATATATAGAGCAACTTCAAAAGTGCCTTATCGCTCCTGGCATCAAACATGAGTGATTCCACATGAAAAAGCAGCTGAGCATTTACTGTAATTAGGGAAATAATTATTCCATTTGTATTGTACAAATAAATCAGAAAATAATCCCTGGTAGAACTGCAGTTGCAAAATCCAGCTTGAACCCCTTGCCGAGACTCTCACAACTTTGCATTTAACACACGAGACACTTTAAACCTGGCAGGCACAGTAGGAATGAGAATGAGTAAACTCTACCAAATGGGTATTAAACTTGACGGTTGATTAATCACAGATGAGACAAGGGAGTAGGGCACTTAGATGCAAGGTTGCACTGTAGAGCTTTTGAGAGATGGAAGGTGAGCTCTTATGCTTTGGCGCCATAGCTCCTATAAAACTCTGCTCACCTTCGTGTAGTCTCTGCCAGTTAAAGGTATCAGAGCATTTTAAAACTTCAGATCAGGGAAAAGAGACATTAATAATAATAATAATAATAATAATAATAATAAATGTGCAGAAAAATGTCAGTGCTCTTTACTTAAAGAAAAAAAAAAGCATTCTAAACAGTCTAACGTGTTGACTGTTTTTGATACTGTTTATTTCTCAGTTATAACATCAGTGCACAGTGTACACTACATACTGCATATGATAAGTACTCTGACAAGCTGGGCCAGACCACCCAGTCATGCCGTGTTGAAACACAGTCTGGCAGCGGCCATTAAAGTGTTTCCTCAGGTCAGTCAAGAGCTGTGAACTGTGGAGCAGTTGGAAGTCATCCAGCAGTCCCAGACTAACATTGACTGATAATATTTCTGTCCAGCCACCACTGCATTATGTTATGATTATTTCTGTGATGTGCGTGGTGTCAGTAGGGTATGTGTATGTTCTATAATTATCCTATTGTATCAGTACAATTCATATTACATTAACTAAGAGAGACACATTAGACATTAATGTGTTCCACAGAACTATGCCCCTGGGAGCCACCAACAAAAAAGGTCTGTGGTTAAGTAACATGAATACATCCGAAAGCTTTATTCTTTTCTGTTACTTTTGCCCTTGGGTGAGCTGTGTTTCTATACATGCAACAGAGTCTAATATGATTATGGTTAGAGCAAGTGAGAGAGAGAGAGAGAGAGAGAGAGAGAGAGAGAGAGAGAGAGAGAGAGAGAGAGAGAGAGAGAGAGATGTATTCATGATGGGTATTTTTCGTAATATCATTTTTTAAAACTGTATTTATATATCACATTCATTGCTATTTAAGATCTAAGATGTTCTATGCCATAATTGCAATTGCTCTTTGCATTATATTGGATTATGCTGACTTGGCTTCCCAGATATTTTCTTAGCACAAATACTGGTGCACTCGCTCTGCATTTCTCTTTATCACTTCTCCTGCTATAGTTGTACAGCAAGAGTCAAATAAATGCCTCACTTTTTACTGAGTACATGTGCAAGAGTTTATGTTGGTCACTAGTCCTGTTCTGACTGTTCCAGTACTGTGGTGCTGCAGTGTGTCTTGGGCTGAACTTGAACAAGTGGTCAGCTCCAGAACTCATAAATCTCTTGCCTGCCCAGACATGCAGTGACTTACTGCAGCCCAGGGAAAGGGCCTCACTGGAATGAAACAGCTTGTCAAGGTATTTGAAAATATCTTACATACATGTAAATTCTTTCAATCCGTAGCAACAGCAACAGGGATGTCTGAATACTTCCAGTGACACTTTCATTAAAAGATGAAGTGCATTATCTTGATATGAAAAAATAAATAATGCTTTTGTAAATAAAAAAATATATATATTAATGTTTTTAATTAGATGTTTTGTATCACTGTTCTGAGACATAATTCACAGTTCTACAAGTCACACTTGCTAAAAAATTAAAAGTGTTGTTTCAATAAAGATATTTGAACAGGGCTTAAGGCAAGTATCAAGTAGGCAACTCTTTTACATGTTATGTCTGAAAGTGTGATGAATAGAAATCATCTGCAGTATTTATGAGATTTTTGCACAGATAATGACAGAATGTTTGCATAGCATAGAAAACACCAGAGTCCAACAGTAACTGGAATGAAAGATGCTGCTGGCATGCCACCCAGTTCCTCAATACAGGTGCAGTCAAATGCTTCAGTGAAAAAAAAGTTCTTGACGTCACCTATGAGCTGACTGAAACACAAGCAACCTCTGAACAAGCAGCCGAAAATTATTCTTAAAAATATTCAGAATACCTCATGCACCATACATCATCATGCATTCCTAATACAGGTTAACTCTTAACCTCTTAACTGTGTTAATTAATTTTTCCTCTACTGTTATTGAAACACATTACAAATGTATGTATCATCCATCAAAACATAGTTTACTGGAAATGAATGAAATTTAAAGGAATAATTAATACTTCTTTGGACCAACACATCCATGTTGCTTATGCATTGTCTTTGGATTAAAGTATTAACTTTCCCATTTTATATATCTACACCCAACAATACCAGATCTCAGCAAGGTCTTACATTACTCTTGTTAGTAAAGCCTGTCGATTCCATTTCTCAAAGATATCTACTCACACTGTATGAGGTAATGATTTGCATACATGTATAATATTATTGCTGCCTCACTGCTCCAAGTACCTTGGGTAACTGTCTGTCTCTTTTCTGACTCTTCCTAAAAAAAGTAGATGAATTAGGTGGCTTGACCTAAATTGCCCAGAGTGTGTGCGTGTGTGTGTGCGTGTGCGTGTGTGTGTGCGTGTGTGTGTGTGTGTAACTATGCAACAGAATGGCACCTTGTCCCAGTATTCTCAGGGTAGGTTCCAGATCCACCAAGACCCTGCCCAAGGAAAAGTGCTTACTGAAATTAAATTAATATTTTTTTTATTTCCTTTCTTCATTTCCTGGTATTTTCCATTTTATTCAATCCAAACACATGAGGTCTATGACAGGATGACTTGAAAAAGACAAAGACTAAATAGTATTTACTGGTTTTCTTTATTGTCTTCTTCTTTATTTGATTTGTCATGAAATTTAATTACCATATTGGACAGTTAATTCATTAAAGATACTGCGGATGTTTAATGCAATAACTTCAAGGCAATAGTTTGTCTAAGCACAAAAACCAAGATAAGTTCTGCAGAGTGCAGAGATATACTTTAAACTATTTAAATATTAGACTAAAGATATCTTTGAAAATTACCTGAATATATTCGGAATGTGCCAAAGATCAACACTCTAAAGACTAGTATGTCAGAAGTAATGATCCTGTCCATATATAACCTTGTGTAAATTTGTTTTAAGGCTGGTTTTAAAAAAACAAATGTGAATTTCCTATTAAAATTTTCTCCGCAAATGCCCACACTTAAAGTATGGTCTTGCTCTGTTTTTAAATAAAGGTCTATTGCCGGGAAGTACCCATGGCGCCACACTGCAATTTTCACTACCTGTCTATTAGTGTTCTGGCTTCGATAGAAATGGGAGCCAGAGGTGGAGTCTGGCTTTTAGATGTAGTTCTGATAGCACTGAGCAATGAAAACATTTTTAATTCCACTTGGCACCACTGTGCTTAAATTCAGTGGAACTGGCTCTGTGAGGCTGATCATGTAGATACTTGCCATTCCTACAAAAAAATTAGTCTGATTTTGTCCAGGTTTAGTTATAAAAGCTGGACAAGTCTCCATCATGACCTTTACTCCTTGATAAAATTGTTTTTTGTCGATGTGTGAGGTCTGAACTCATTAAACTAAACTGAATTTGATGTTTGTTCCATATTTATTTGTGATGGTACATTTTTTGTGATACATTTTTAGCTATTGTCCACATGAGCTTGGATCCATGAGCTATCTGTGCTCCATGTTCTACAAGATCTGGGCATAAATCATTTTAATGATGACATGGTTTGACTCCACGTATCAAATTATTAATAAATAATGCAGGTGCCAGTGTGACACTGTAAAGAGGAAACAACAGTATAAAGACTAACATAAAGCTAACAAACTGTTAGCACATGGCTTACCACAGTACTGTTTATATTAAACTCTTCTATTATTCTACTGACCACTATTATTCTAGTAAAAGCATTCCACAAAAACATTCTTTAGATATGTTACCTGTCTGATGTCAGCAGTGAGTCGTGGGTAAAGAGGTGTAGCCTTGGTGTACAGATACAGAGGGCTTGAGGAATTATCAAGCAGCTACCCGCAGTGTGGGCTCTGTGATAGTGTGCCCTGTTTTCACCTCCCCCTGTACAGCTAGGTGTGAGAAACACCTACCAGCATTCACCTAGCATTTGTAAGCTAAGTTCTGCAGAGAGATAGTGGCCTAGAGAAGCTGAGGGCCGATATAAATTACTTGCTGATGAGGACGATAAACCATGTCATAACAGCCCTCTGCTTGCAAGGGCCAAGGAGAGATAGTCTCATGTCTCTCCCTGGGATTCTATGTCACTTTTGATCAAATCACTATCTGGATGTGGTCGACTTGGCAGTAGAGGATTGAATATCCATGAGCCACTCACTGCCTCAGTCATCTTAGGCCTAAGTCTGACTGGAACGTACTGTAGGAGCTGCCAGACTGGGAGCAGAATCTTACAGGAAAAGAAGGAGCAAAGGCAGATCATATATTTCCGTTGGATTTGGTGGATGTCCTAAGAACTTTTCCAACACAGAAAAAAAAATAATAATAATTAAGACCTCATAAGAAAGCCATTGCTAATATGAGTTATATTTTGTCACTCAACAATTTCTGGACAGACAAATGTGGTACAGCTGTCACTGTTGATCAATAATAATAAACTATTTATTTAATCCAAATATCTTGTGCATTATTAGAAAGTTTGCTAGAAACCTAGTAGGCAAAAAAAAAAATACTATTTTCAAATTAATTTATTATCAAATTTGTTTGTTTGTTTGTTAGCATACTGTTGGTGTTTATAATAATAAAGAAAATAATAATAATAATAATAATAATAATAATGTTACAAAATGAATATAAAAATATTATCATATTGTGTTACATAATATTATTATTGTGTTACAACATATTATATAACATTACCAAATTGTGGTGTAAAGTCTTCTTAAAATAAAGTGTTTATGCACACATGAAAGGGAATTTGTGCTACGTCAAAAATTTCACAAACTTAAACACAGACTTGTTTTCTTTACGTAGCCAGACAGTTAAGCACGTAATGACTGCGATAAGTCTGTTTTATCAGCCAGCAGAAAGGCTTTGAGGATAAGCACTGCGTGGATGCTAATTAAGACGATATAGTCAGGCCGAGCTTGCAGAAATCAACTTCATGTTTAATTGCTTAAACCAGCATGATAAAATCCCACATAAATGACCATGCCAGACTGATTTAGTGTTCTAACATTGTGTGAAAAGTTTTATTATATCTATTTATTTATACACTATTACATATTACACAAGAAAAAAGAATAACACAGCGTTCTCTCTATTATTTTTTATTCCTGGCGAAAATCTCTGTCTTGTAGGTCAGTCTCTGCTATCTCATAATCATCACCATTACAGATGAAAGCCTAAACCTCCTCTCAGAACAGCCTCAATTGCCACACTTAAATAAGTGTGGTTGCAAGATTATCATTCCCCCACCTTAACAAAAGAGAGTGAAGCATTAAATAATCCCACAATTAGAAATAATCAAAGCTAATGTTTGATGTTGTTGTTGCACAAAATCTCAAGTCAAGCCAGGAATGGTGTTTTGGGGCAACATGGTAGGCGCCAGACCGCCGAGACTTTGACCAATGGGGTCATATCCTCATGCCACGAATGTACTCTTGGCAGTGTGACCACATAACCTTTTATGTTTATGGTTAATCGCATAACCTGTGATTACTATCTGCTGGGCAACAAAGGACACACTATTCTAATTTGTTAACTAATTTGTCTCCCTGATCACACAGAAAATTCTTAGGAATAATCATTTGTTTTTCATTTCTTAAGAATAATGTTGTATTAAAATAGCGACATTGTAAACAACCGCAGTCATTTTGCCAACACTGGTTTGTACACTAATTTCTTGGTAGACTGTGTTGTTGGCATTATATTTTAAGTTTCATTAATTATTACTACTGTAAAGATACTCCCAGTAAGGTAAACTAAATTTAAAATACTATATGCATTGACCCTGCAAATTATTTGGGTATTACAATGATATACTATTTTTTTAAATTACAAAATATACAGAAAAAATATTTTTCAACAGCAAGAAGTTATTAGATATCATTACACTATAAGTACATAAGTCTGGAAAATAAATCCAGATAAGGACACTATGCAATAGCTGCTTCTGCAGTTGTTGTATACTGATGCATGCTATTTTGAATCTTTTCTCAGCATCATTCCCCAATCCCAGATATTACATCAGTTGGTGGAAATTACAGAAGCAAACAAAATAAGTTTTATGATTTTCCCATCCCAAATTAGCAACACTCATATTATTATCCATCTCAGTATTTATTGAAATTCTAATTAGGCTTTCATAGTAAACAGATGTAGGAAATACCAATATTTTTGAAGCATGTATTCAAGTAAAAGCATGGCAGATTAGTAAGTGGATGTATATATTATCAATGTTTTTTTTATTAAATGATAAGTACCTTTGCATTACAGTACCATATATGCATTTCATTGCAATCTAAGACGAAACTAGTAAAAGGACTACAGTAGTTCCAGAAAGATGTAGAAAATGACTGTACAGTCTGTGGAACTGGATGTTTGCCTGATTAGACAAAGTGGTGGATGAGGTTTATTTTTCCAAAGGTTGAACAGCTTTAATCATAGGGTCAGACTCTTTGGGATTTGCCTTTGCTACTATACAGAGAGCTTTGGAGGTATTTTCTGTGTTTACACAAACTGACCAGTTCCTCGGGTGGCTTACTTTAGTGGCAACATGTGGTTCACAGTGGTTTAATAATGCTGTCCACGTAATTGTGTAATTGAGTTATTTAAAACCTATGTTTGTGTTTACAGAAGCCATATCAAACGTTTTAAATTGTACACTGTCCAGCACCAGACCACGATGTCACAGACAACTGCAGATTTACAAAATGATTTAAAAAAAAATGCAAAACATGCTTGAATATTTCTTGACCTGCATCTAAATTGTCAATGGCAAATAATATATGAATAATAGCAAAATTATGAATGCACCAGTATTCTATATAGCAAGGACAAGGATATATCAAGACTGAATAAAATAAAAGGAACTCTTTTTGCCCACTGAGAGCGGTTTAGCTGTTCAGAATCTATTTAATGCATAACCTAATTATGAACTATGCAGAAGTGTGAAAGACGTATACGCAGTTGCCTGGAAGGCCCACATGGCCTGCTTAACCACAAACAGACCATGCCGGAGCTCTCACAACAGATATTTGTGAAGCCAATAGGTGAGTAAGAGGGCTGCAAGTTTAGGTTATATTAACTGAAATGAGAACGTGCTGTTTGGAGACTTTCATGTGCTCAGTTCAAATAACCTGCACTGCACTGCTGCATGATATGCGTGAAAACCTGTTTGGCAGATGATGTCACCAGAATGTAATCTAATTGTTCTTTTAGCGCCTTGCTATAGGGCACTTTTACATCCTGTTGGAGAAAAAGTTCAACACCCAGTCAGTCACACACATAAACATACCGTACACCCATGCAAACACATACGACGCACATAATAAATTGCCCCTTTGCTCTTTACCCCTCTTTACCCTTGATCGGTAAGCTGGTAAGTGGTATTGTTTTGTTTGCTTGTTTTTAATGTACTTCAGACTGGAATCAGCTGAGCTGTCACTGAAATTGAATAAACGTAATCTACTATATGACATTTATAAAGGAAAAGAAACTGGAGTGCCCACATTGGAATTCTGATACTGGAAGAGGAAAGACAGGAGAACATATGAGTAAGGCATATTTGAGAAGAGCAGGACCAGACCTGTGCTCTGCTATCAGGGTAGTCTAGCAGTGAACCATGAAGAGGCAGTACTGTTCACAACTATCAGTCACCCTCATGACAACATAGCATTGCCATCATCTTGATGATGACACATTTCTTCACCCTTTTTACAAGTCGTCCTGACACAATGAATGCACAGATCACATAACCGGCTGGGAGCTATGCTGATTTAATGCTGTCATATTTTATGCACAAATTAAGACATGCATCATGAAAACAATGTAGTGATTTAAAAGATCTCAAATGTGTTGAAAAAGGAATGGGCTCAACAGTGTTTAAAGGTGTGTTGACATACACAACCAAGCAAAAGTTTAGACACATCTTCTATTTCCATGGTCTTTCTTGATTTTTATTTCTTTCCATATTTGTAAAACAATATTGAAGGCATCCAAGATATGCAATAATCTCCTTTTGATGCTGAGATGTTTCTGCTATGCTGTGTAATGCTTTCATACTGTAAGTGCATTACATGATGCTGTTAATTGGTGATTTTTACAGGCTGGAAACTCTAACTGAACTTGTCCTCTGCAGCAGAGGTAAGTTTTGGTCTTGCTTTCCTGGGATGATCTTCATAAAAGCCAGTTTCATCATGGTGTTTTTTGCAACTGCACTTGGCAATACGGTTCATGCAAGAACTGTTCTAGAAGAGCTGAAGTTTGTGTTGTAAAATAACAACTGTCTGTTTTTGTTATTATTGTTGTTGTTACTTAAGTACCTGTGTGTATATATATATATATATATATATGTGTGTGTGTATATATATATATATATATATATATATAATTTCATAGTTCTGAAAAAATCCAGTATTGTTCTAGAATGTAGAAAATAAATCCAAACTTGCGTCCAAACGTTTGACTGGTACTGTATAGGCCACGCTAGTAACAGATTATGTATCTCCTCTACTATCCAAAACCTATTTTTTAAAAATAGTTTCTATCTGTTTAAAAACTAGAAATTTAAAAACTAGCTTAAATTTCAAATTAAGCTTTCATGGCAAAATGAAACACAATCCTTCATCCATAACAAGGGCATATTTCATGGTTAATGCATGACCACTTAAACAGTTCACCTCTCCTTATTCAAATCACATTTCCTGGACTGGAACAATGGATACCCATTCACAAAATTAAAGGCCAAAGGCATAGCATGATATATTACATTAAGGGGAAAAAAAGATTCTTCAATGGAGCTCTCTGAAAGTTGATCCATTTTTGAGGTTTTGTCAAAGTTGCAACTGGTGTGAGTCTCAACAGCCTATAGGATTAAAGCATATGGAAGCCTTCTGAAACTCCCTCTCACTCTCAGCTATCTCCGTAGCCCTGATCCATGCTAACAAGGTGTGGCACTGGCTAAATTTAGTTGCAATTTAGAGAGCCTAAACTGCCCTGACTGTATCGGCACTTGATCTGGCATTGATTTTGATCATTTTGAACATGATACGAGCAGTCAGCCTGTTTTTCATTTTCCTAGTGTGCACGCCGGTCAGAGTTGGCTTGTTTTATTGGAAACCTTGTTCCTATATTCTTGCCTGGCACCTTTTGACCTTGTCTGTCTCTGGGGACTCATGGATAAAGGGGAAAACAAGGAAAGCTGCTTCCTTGTCTTATGAAAATTGCAGTGTGAAAATGGAAGTGTTGTCTGTTGTGATTTATCATGTTCTTTGAAAACAACTTGACTGAATTTGCTTTCTAATGCCCTAAGTGAGGGGTACTTTTATACCTCAGGCACATGGAAATACTACATCTGGGTGCAATGATTACTACATGCTTCAATTTTTTTATATCAGTTCTTATCAACTAAAAAAACTAATAGATTGGAATACTTAAACATATAACTGATTTGTTATGAGCAAATATCTCATAAAGAGCACAGCAGGAGATGCACCTCTCCATGTCCTGCTGCTCCTCTCATTTATTTGATCAACTACAAAGGAAACCTCAGTAATGGGAGAAGGTTTAGATTTAAATGCTTTCTATAAAGAAAGAGAAACAGGCAAATGTCCTGTTGTTATTGTAGCCTGTGTGGATACCCAGCAGTCGAGCCTCACTTGTAAAATAAGTTGTATAAAAATTGGAAATGACACCATGTAGCTTGGAAGAAGTCCACAGACCCAAACTCATTCTTTATATGTCTTTTTAAAAGTCTGTAATGCTTTAGTCAGTGTTCTTTTTTTTTTCTTTTTAATTTAATCAGCAGATCAAAGCAGGTGTAATTTTGAGTCAGGAAGTAGCAGTTTAATGGACAGAGGAAAAAGCATTCATTCAGTTATAATAAATTGCTATCTTTATATTAACAAGAATTAAACACCAAATACAAAATTCACCAAATACAAGCCAGTCTCCTTTATCAAAAAACTGAGCAGAGCTGCAATGAAAATAAAAAGATTTTCAAGCAGGATACAACATAACAGCTAGTGAGGTGTCCATATTGTTCTGTGGTGCACGCATGCCAGTAGCTGGATTGGTTATGTTAAATTGCTCTAACATGTGCAAGGTGCCCTGTAATGGGGGCAGGGGTAGCCCAGTGGTTAAGGTTTTTGGACTGCTGATTAGAAGGTACCAGGTTCAAACCCCAGCAACACCAAGATGTCACTTATTGGGCCCTTAAGCCTCAAATTCTTACATATATAATTAGATTTGAAAAATAATAATAAAACAAATGTAAGTTGCACATCCCTTTATGACTGATTCATGAATATATTACATTAAATATTCCAGATTGTTCATATACATCAATACAAGCTGTAATATCCATGAAATATCTTCATGGTTAAGCTTAATTGCAAAGAAGGGACTCTTGACTTGACATTTGGGCATATCTGGAAAAAACATTTTGTTTTGATTAGAGTATTAATATATTGCATTTGCACAAGGGACTGTCTGATGAGACCAAAGGCATGGGGTAGGTTTTAAAAAAGAAACTCATGTTTTGGCTCTTAATCGGTTACAGATTACCCTCCTCCTTTTCATAAGCAAAACGTGATAGATCCAAACCAAGGAAACAGCTCTGTAGTCTCAGAGCCATTAATGTGGATGTAATCATAGGGTTCTTCTGAAAGATTCCACCCTGCATGGAAATGCCTTCCTATAGTAAAAGCCTTGCCTCTTTCAAAGTCCAAGTGTGACTTACAAATGGTTGACAAATAGTAAGTGATGGATGAAATGAGAGATGCCCACTCCACCACACTACACATTCTAGCAAATTATCCCATAGCTTTATGAAATCTGTTGGCAAGCCACACTTGGCATGCTGATTTTCCTTTGACAAAGAATTTTCCAAAATAAAACTACAACTCAAGCCAAGTCTATTTTCTAATATATTATAGTAGCCTGTGTGTAAAAGAAGCACATAAAACTGTGAATGTAGAATGGAAATTAACAAATAATAAATATGCAGAGCTTGGTTATGAATGTTTTGGCCAACTATTGCAGCTAAAATCACTTAATAAACTGCATGTATTCCACAATATTGTCAACATTTGACAAATAAATGACTTGACATACTAAAACATTTTGAGCGAATGACTACATGATCAAGCAGTAGACTAATTCCTGAGCCTGAGCTATCAGTGTTAAATCCAGTGCACCCTGTCTTCCCAGCAGAACAAGCTGAGAACTGCCTGCATGAACACAAAGGCAGAATAGCTAATGTAGCTGATTTAAACGCATGGCCGCTCCTCTATAGGAACATTTCCTCACACTAAAAGCAGTTAGAGAGGTGAGACTGTGTCAAACTGCCTGGCGCCTCCTTTTACCTGGGTAACTTTACACCAGCGTCTGGCCTGCTCAAAGGTACTCAAAGGTGCATGCAGATAAACATGAGCAGGATTTAGAACTGCTTTTCTGCAGATGCAGAAACATCACACTGATACACTAATGACTTTAATTTAACTCAATATAAATCCCATAATGTTGGTTTACTGTAGCTTCGAGTAATGTATATGTTTATGTATATGCATAGTGTATATGACATTTAAATAAAAAAACATACTTATTTAATATGTAACATAATTTTTAAAAAACTTGCGTGCACTGTGGTTGTTACATTTCTAACATACTGTAACATACAAAATTGTTACTATCATTTTTCTATAGATTCAGATTATTTATACAAACCATTACTTGATACTACTTATTATTAGATTTAATCAAGTTGCACAGGGTCTATGCGCAAATATTTGTTCACTGATGCATGTGGAAATATCCACATAAAAAAGTGGAATGTACAATACATGGGTTTATGGATGTGTGTGGCTTTGCTTCAAATGACATGCACACTTACATAGTGTCTTGCTGTGAAAGATTTTGCGAGTGTGTGTGCATGTGCTGTTGGCCTCTGGTTACCCACAAAAAATGTAAATGTTCACAGAAAGAGAAGCAGCGTGTAACACTGGGCCAGATTTATCCAGCCTGCTGAGTCTCAGTGAGTTCTTGCTGAAAGAGCATGCACTCAGATGTGCTGTACACGGTTTGGTTACCCTCCTACATTACCACCCAGATCATGAATGAAAACAAAAACAAAACAAATAAAAAAAAAACCTTTGTAAATGTTATTATACTGTATATAATGTAGATCTGATATGAAGCTGGTAATTTATACATGTGTAACTCTGTAGACCTCTCTCCACCCATCAGGAGTAGAACAGCGTTTTTCCTCTAATTTTCTACATTACTGAATTGTTTTCTGTACAGGATGGCGCCTTCTGTGTTCCGTCTAAGGGTTGATGTTTTGTTTATTTAGCTGCAAATGAACCATTTAAATCAATTAATTGTTTCCAGTTATACTTCAGAGACTTTTATGAGAGCAATTAAGATAATGACATGAAAGAAAAGAACGTAAACTTATAAAACATTCGTTTCTGTAAAAAAAGAAAAAAAGAAAGAAAAGAAAAAGGAAGAAGGAGAAATCAAAAGAAAAAATACATTTGAATATTTGGAGACCTATACAATATAATTCAGGCAATTAAAGGAAATCAGATTAAATTATAAAGCATGTTTTGACAGTTTCTTGAAATAATTTTTTCCCCAATACTTTAAACTTTTAAGGTATGTTTAAGCTCAACTTAAACAAGTAACTTAAATTCTATATAGGTTTAGGAACCAGACTCTGTGTGTGTAAGCGAAAGAGAGAGAGAGAGAGAGAGAGAGAGAGATACCATGCTGATTTCTCCACACATAAATGCATATACATGTATGAACTTATCCGTGCACACCTACGCACACAGACACACATAACTACCTACCAACCTGTAAACATATAAACACAAAAAAATCTAGATGCCAATTTGTGCCATGCTGCCCAGACACACAGAATACAGCAGCAACAGTGCCATCTGCTGGAGAAAATTCATCTGCTCTTCCCATAACAGTAGCCAGTTGGTGCAGGATTTGGTTCCCAACAGTCCCTCACTCTCACTCATCATCTATACCGCATAAACCTGTATTCAGAGTCTCGGGGGCCTCGAGCCTATCCCAGGAGACGTAGGGCACAAGGCGGGGTACATCCTGGACAGGGTGCCAATCCATCGCAGGGCACACACACACACATACATACACACACTGCGGCCAATTTGGGAATGTCAATTAACCTAACCTACATGTAAACCTACTGTGGGAGGAAATCGGAGTACCCGGAGGAAACGGGAACGGCACAGGTAGAACATGCAAACTCCATGCACACAGAGACAGGAATCGAACCTAGCCGGGAATTGAACCCGGACCGTGGAGGTACTGTACAAGGCAACAGTGCTAACCACTACACCACTGTGACGCCTGGTTCTCAACAATGGAACAGAATTTCAAAACATAAATTGTTAGAATTAGAATCAGTTTATTCTGTACTTGGTTAGTGTGTGGAGCAAAACTTTTTAATTAATTTCCCAAACAAATGTAACTCCGGAACCATTAAATTGATTCATTTTAGACATATTACAAGCATGGAATATATTCTCAAACTTGAAATGACATTAAAATGTTACAGGAAAAAATACTCAAAATTATAGACAATTAAAAGATAAACTTTAGTATAAGGTAAGGATCAAACCTGGCACCTCCTGAGGTAGCAGTGTGACCCACTGTAGGACTGTACATTGTGAGAAAGCAGAAATCATCTTTTTCTTTTTGGGTTAAAAAATTTCCTTAGCTAATGTTGCATTCAGTAGGTATTTATGCTAATTCCTTCTTCCCATTTACCATTGTGTAGTGCGTAATGTCCTTACATTACGGGTCCAAGGAACCCTGTGCAAGCCTTCATTTGGGTGATTCTCTGTGTGAGATTTCTGTGCATCTTTTCTCCAGCATTGTGTGTTTCTACCTCGCACAGTATTCCCTGGACAGTATTCCCTGGCACCAGATCCACTATGACTCCAAACAGGATAAGGCTTATACTGGTATAATAGTTAGGGAAACTAAATTTATATACTGTAACTAATACAACACAAATTACATTATATACATTTTTAACCAATTCAATGTTTAAAGTAAATACTTGATTAATTGTAACTGACACAGCTGTTCATTTCTACTTCATTCGGCATTACAGGGCCTCATCAGAACGTAAAATAATTAGTTCGCTGGAATTTGCTGTTAGAACAACAAAAATTCTTATTTGCAATTAGTCACAAAAAGTTTTAAGTTGGACAGGCATGAATTTTCTACAGTGTAGACAATGCTGCTTTTACCACCTTTGTCATAATATTAATGTTGATATTCAGAAGCCAAAAGTAATTTCATAATTTTACTATAATCATATACTATCATCATATCTTTTTGTTTTAGATATAAATCTACCCTAATAATCCACTCATCTGCATTGTCAAGTTTTTGATAGCTTTGGCCATTTGATTCTGCTTGGGTGGTTCAAGCGTCTGCCAGGCCCACCAAGCAACTATGCTTTAACCACTAGCATAGACTCAGTCTGGTTGTGAGAACTAAACACTTAAACTTGGCTGATGTATAAAATGATGAGTGAGGGTCAGTTTTGCATTGCTTTACAGTTCTTAAACAGTCGCTAAAGCTGCATACATCCTTCAATAAGAATCTAAGTATGTCAGAAAACTGGACACTGACAAAAAAAAATCAATATTGACAAGCATCAAGTACAGCTAACTCATTTGTGTTAACCCCATTTTTCAAAATTCATTTTAAGAGCTTGTTTGTCTGCTACTATCAATCGATCAGCTGACTGAAGTGCAATTGCATTTATCCTGGAAGTTAATAAAGACATAAAGACTACATAACCTACAGAATGAAGGCTCCAGGCCACACTGTGGGCTAAATGTCATGACTAACCTATGAGACCCTGTGTGTCTCTGGGGCTATTATGCACAGCTAGCGTTAAAAAGAATATTTAAATTTAGCCAGTAGAACAAAACTTTTGGCTGCCCAAACCAGAAGTTAGAAACAATACCAAGTAAGAATTCCAGGTTCCAGATCCACAGGGCCTTGCATATGCACAATTACAAGTAAGGTTGCTTTTAAGGTTATAAATGTAATAACATGCTATTTATTAGGCCTAAAATCAACAATTGTTACTAAAAATTAGTTTGCTTGTTTGTTTTTTTTATACTTTATGTTTATGTAGAGGAAAGAGAGAATACAATAGTTTAACTGGAGTTAACATCATTTGCATATCATCATTTGCCTATACAACCCATTTTTAAACTGTAATTAAATATTTAAGTACTTAAACGCATTCAGAAACAGTTGTATATAAAACAATTACATTTTCCCTTGGAGGATCCCTTCTGAATAAGAATGCAACATGGTTGCCAACTGACACATAGCATTGTTCAAATGTGCAAACGTTAAATCTAAAAATAAGTAAAAAATTATATAAATGAGTATATAAATGTAATTTTTTTGCTTTTCATACACCCATCTAGGGACGTGGTGGCTGAACATTTTAAAGAGCTGGGTAATTAACCATAAAGCCTCCAAGCTGTCACTGTTTCCTTTTTGAGGATGGACGACCATTAGCTCAATCCCTTCCAGGAACACCATGTCATGGCTGACCCTACAATCTGACCAAAAAAAGCTGGCATAGGCAAAGAAAAAGTTTTACACTACTGTAATACATCTGTGACAAACAAAGGCCTTTTTCTTTTAGCCAATGCATTAAATATGGTACCATTTTACCATAGCATGTATTTCCTACACCCATTTTCCCCATTTTGGTCATTTCGAAGTTCCCTCCCAATAGTTAGCTTGACATGACATCTACCAACCAGGGATAGATCTCACCAAACCAATTTTTAGCTACAGTTGTCTCTTAAAGTTAGAGACAATACTTATGGGTTTTGTCAATGGGGACACGAACTGGACACATACCAAATCCTCAGTTTCAGTAAATGTAGCTGGTTGTTATTGCAAGTAATTTTCAGGACCTGCATTTCCTCTCTCCAACAGAAGCATGAGCCTAATCACAATATATAAAGCCATGGTCAGGAAACCACCCTGCCTTGCTGCAGCTCGGCCTGTCTTCACTAACCCAATAAGCTTGCTTGTAAACCCAGCTGCTTCCCCAGAGGTAACGTCATAGCAGAGCATTTCCACAGACGTGTGTGTGTGTGTGTGTGTGTGTGTGTGTGTGTGTGTGTGTGTGTGTGTGTGTGTGTGTGTGTGTGTGTGTGTGTGTGTGTGTGTGTGTGTGTGTGTTTTTTTTCAGAATGAATCTTTCCTCAATACCCATCATTTAAAAAATAAAAAGACAACAATTTCATAAAGACTCTGTGACATCATTTACCAAAATATCTGGTTTAGAATCCTGGAACGTCCTATTGTATATTTTATTTGGCTGCCAGGGTATCCCATGGCGTCCATGTTTCTAGCTAGGACTATTTTATCTAGAAACTCCAAAACTCACAAATGCCCGATGACCGAATGTTCCAAAGATGTACCAGTATACTAAACATACCATATATCTCCTGTTGCTCACTTATCTCAAACAGAAATAGATTTTGTTGAATTGTTTGATAAATTTGACCCAAGTTTTTCCAGTGGGTCTTATTGGAGCGCCTACTGTTTTTCTGCCTGTTGGTGGCCTGGGCTCTAATCATCCACATCTCCCAAGGAGACCATAAATTATTCCGATGAGATGGTGCTTTGTGTTCCTACTGCTGGGACGTGGGGGCGAATTCGCAGCGGCGTATTTTCACAAGCCCCACTCTAAATCATTGTTTTATGACAGCAAGGAAAACTTCTGCACGTTTGTGGTGATGATTTATGCTCATTTGGGTCTGGAGGACACTATAATTTGCAAGTAATGTGAAAACAGATGGATAGAGAGATAGCAAAGGGCAGACTGGACTATATGTTCTCACTGCTGCTTACAAATGACATCCATATGCTGCTGATGTCTCTATCCTCTCTGTGATTTTGTTTGTAATAGGCAGTGGTTTATGTGGTTATAATCAGTCTCTCAGAGACTATTTCTTGTAAGAAAAATCAGGAGCTATCAATTAGACCGATTGTAATAATCTGAGAATTGTCTCATTTGCCAATTAAACCAAACACACAGTGGAAGAAACAAAGCGTATTTTTGTATTCCATTTAAATTATATGAGACACATGAAATAGTTGAACAACTTAAAACAGTCCTAGCTATTACTTTGTCACAAATATAACTATTGATATTGGGCTATTAATGATGCCCATCTATGTGTGCTGTTTGCTGTGTCAAGAATCACTGCAGTTTCTTACCATCAACCCGCACAGCATACCATTATCATAGACCTTAGCACCTTCCTTTAGTAGTAGGCAGTTAATAGATTACACTGTCTAGGGAGTGATTTAACAGGTCTGATGCTTCCCACCTTAGCCAAACCGCAGAACCCATCAGGCCATCTGGAACCAATGACACCACAGACAGGCAAGGTCACTGGCCCCAGACCAGTACTTCTACACACTTCTGCCTCTGGCCTGAAATAACTTCAGAGTTGAAGGTCTGGTGGAAAGTTCACCTAACATGCAGGTCCACATTACTGTAGACTCCTCTCAGTCACCCATACAGCCAAACAGTTCTTAAAGCCAGCTCAGATGGCATACAGCTTTTTTAGTATATTTATATTAATTTATGTTAGAAATTTTTCTTAGGCATTCTTGAACCAATAAATTAAGCAGCTCAGACAAAAAATATGTCCAGATCCTTTCAAAAAATCTACTATATAGACTTGTTTTCACTAATCACTTCTTTTGCTGGTGTCCACAAGTTTCAGCATTTCATGACCCATTTATGCCATGTGTCCAATTTTACATTTAAATGAAACAGCTGTGTGCTTAAAGCAGGTGTATAAATTAGCTAAACTTTTTTGACTATTAGTGAGCTATGTGTTTGCTTGCTTGTTTGTTTGCGTATCTGTCTGAAGAGAGGTGAACTGCAATGAAAATTAATTGTAGATATATGTCATAAGTAAAGTATGATCTGACTTCTGTGATAAATAAGCAATGGTGAATAAGGCACAGTCGAAAGGTTTTAAATCCATAATTTACTTTCTGCTAGATTCAACTACTTTTAGTCAACTACACTGATTAATATCATGTACAGCATTTATTTCAGGGAGGTTACCACCTGCAAAATTAACTTAATAATTCTACATCTGTTTTCCATATATACAACACAATACAAAAAAGCGCTAATAGGAATAGTTGCATACCCTCACTCTACCTCATGTGAAAAAATAGCACTGTGTGAAATGCAAGAGCAATCACTATCCAGCACACTGACAGTTACTGACAGTTATATGCAAGTCGACCTTTTGGAGAAAACGTGTGGTTTATTAGCCTTAGATGATCGTGTCTTCCACACAGACTTCTGCGTTCCTAATGATTTATTGCGGCTTGGTGGAATGAGCTTAGCGAGTGTGTGTGGTTGGCTGACACTTGTGCTTTTCCTTCTATTGCTCTTTGGACTGTGTGGGCTCTGGAGAGGTTTTAAATGTTTTAAAGCCAGTTTGATTGGGAGCCAAGAAGTAGAGTAATACCTTCTATTGCAATAGTTCCAAAAATAAGAATGGATGTATATTTGTGTGTCTGTTCATATGTTTGCGCATGCATATCTATGTTTTGTTATTGCTATGGTTGCATGTATCCTGCTCAATGAGCATGATGTCCTGGGTCAACACTCCTTTGTTGTTTCTGAAACAATATTCCTATTAACCAACTTCTGCCATCTGAAGTCACCAAAATGAAGAAAAACAAACTTGAATCAGTCATGAAGTATTTTGTCATTATTGTTTCTATAAGGGGGCTGCACAGCATCACAGTGGGTGGCATGGCTACTTCACAGGTTTACTGTCTGCGTGGCGTGTTCTCTTTACTCTATGTACAGTCTGAGGGTTTTCTACAGGTTCCTCCATTCCCTTCCACTTCCTAAAACATGTCAGTAGCTTAACTGGTTACAATACTCATATGTTTGAATAAAGTGTGTTAATGTATGAGCATGGTGCCCTGTGATATACTGCTATTTCAGTCTCATTCCCAGATCTACCTAGGTTCTGACTACAATAAATGGGTTTCTCAAATTGAGTGATCGTTCTTCCATAAAGGAAACTCATCGAAAATCCTCAAATCTTGCATAACGACTTTTGTTTTTAAGTTTTTATATATAATATATAAACATAACATATATGACAGATGACAATGTTCAGAAAACTAAGGCAAGTCAAACAGACAAACACATCCTGAAACAAAATTAACACAAACACCCTACAATTTCTTACCTGTTAATCAAGCTAATTCTAATTTTATTTGTTACATACACAGTCATACACAGTACAATATGCAGTGAAATGCTTAAACGACCCCCATGACCTTAAAATAAACGATTATTAATAGGAAATAAATATGAATAAAAAAGAAATAAAATAGAAAATAAATTTAGCTAGATAAGAATGATATATCTATAGAATACAATATATACAATATAAGAAAAATATAAGTGAAATATATATATTTTAAAAACCTAGCTGTACAAATATGGAGAAGAAATGATTCTGTACAAATATTGAAAAATATAGAAATTTTTGTGTGGAAATGTGAAGTGGGAGTTTAAATAGAAATGTTCAGGGGGTGTGCAAATATGCCTGAAAGTGTCTTATTTAAAGTGACTTGCGTGCAATGAGCAAAGAAATGAAATTTGTAAATGTGCATGAATGTGCAGGTGTGTATTGTCCGTACGTGTCCATGAATGTCAGAATGAGTGCAAAGAGACAAATGTCCATAAATATGAAAAGCTCCTTATTTCTAGATCTAGTTATAGGTAGGATATGAGAGGGCCTGACCAGCAATGACACTGTAAAAAAATAATAATAATGTGGGTTGGTGTTTTGGGTTGGTATCTACCTCTTAATTATGTTCATGCTGATTTTACAACACTGTTGCTAATAGTTATTGAACATCTTTCATGATTTTATTTCTATTTCTGTTAGAGCACTAACCTGCTAGTTAGTACATGTAAACAGTATTATTTGTCTGACCTCAGTCAACCTTCCAACCCCCCTTTCCTTTATAGGTCCATAAATATCTCTGTCACCAAACTGATTTACATGTAATACAAGGATCATTAACTTAGTGCTTTCTAATAAATGATGTGACTGCCCTCTGTTGATAAAATATGGAAGTGCAGTATAACCAAAAATAATAATAATTTTTTAAAAAATAACCACATACGATGATGATCATGATAAGGCCGATGATTATTATTAGTCACATTATTTATTTGTTTGTTTGTTTTTATGATTGATGAGCATACATTTTAGTAACACAAATGCCAGTGTACTAAATCTGATCACTGACGCAAGACAAAATTCACCATCTGTGATACAAGAATAAAGTCTGTTCAAACAGCATATACGATCCGATTATAATGATCTATTATTTAATAAAATACAATAAGTCCTGTGCTCAGAAGTGCCTGTACCATTACCACAGTCCAATGTAAATATGTTGTATTTTCCAGTTGCACAAATATCCAGCTGCTGATTCACAAAAAGAGGGCAAATGGTAGCCAAAATAGCATGTGGGTTTCACAATTATTATTTTTTTCTGTTCAACCCCAAGTGTTCAACCCTTATCCAGTGAGCCAGCCAGTCAGCCCAGTCTTAATACAAAAATGGCTTCCTTCATCTGTTTTTGGGGGCCATCATAAAATGCCATTCTGTTTTGTCTCCCATAATTTTGTCTTTCTGCAGGAAAGTGGCAGCAACACTGCTTACTTCATTTCTCCTTTTGTTGCTCTACTACAGATAATGATCACATTATGTAAACCCATTTGTTTTGAAACTTTTTTTTGGTGGCCACCCATGTTTGACTGGGGCCCTGGTTAAACTGTTGATGATAAATTTTCCAAAGCTCAACTATCAGATGGTATGCAGCAGAAAAAAAGTCCAGCAGGAAAAAAGTCTCTCCCTCATCCTCTTTCTCTTCTTCCTTCTTCTCCTCACTATCCCACATCAAATCTCCCAGTCTATGTAGGTTCATGCATTTCAGACTATTGCTTATATTTGTACTTCCTTCACATTAATTCATGTATGAGTCAGGCATGTGCAGGTCAAAGGGAAAAGGAAATGGCAATTCCAGCTGAGGGTCAGAGTGTAGTCTATTACCAGTCTACTGCTTGTGTGGGAAAACTTGGGTTAGGATTTTTTCTCTCTTTCTTCTGTCATTTTCCAATTTTCCATTTGAAAAACTGAAGGTTTTACTGCTAATTTCAGTTTGTCTAAGTTATAATTTTCATTTGTTCAGGTTCCTTATTTTGACATTTTGATTAAACAAAAACAAAAACATATAAGTTGCAGTCAGACATAATAACTGTATTCCACTCTGTAGCCATGCTGCTGCTGCTGCTGCTGCAAAAAAAAAAAAAAAAATATTGCTTTAAGTAGCATTTTGCGGATTAAGAAGCAATGCAGCAAACAAATTTAAATCAAATGCTTTACTAGATATTCAGAGGATCATGCCATCTGAGACACTACATTTTTTCTTTAATTGTTATTGTGATTGGCGGCACGGTGGTGTAGTGGTTAGCACTGTCGCCTTGCACCTCCAGGGTCCGGGTTCAATTTTCGGCCAGGTTTGATTCCCGTCTCTGTGTGCGTGGGGTTTGCATGTTCTCCCCGTGCTTGGTGGGTTTCCTGCGGGTACTCCGGTTTCCTCCACTGGTCCAAAGACATGCAGATTAGGCTAATTGGCATTCCCAAATTGCGCGGAGCATGTGAATGAGTGTGTGAATGTGTTTGTGCGTTTGCCCTGCGATGGACTGGCAACCTGTTCCTGTACCCGGCCTCGCGCCCTAAGTCCGATGAGTGATATGATGAGTGAGTGAGTTATTGTGGTTATTAACTAGGCATTGTCATTTGCTGCCATTCCTGTAGCACATAAGAACAAAACAAGATATTGTTTATGCACGTTCTAATGGTAGAAAAAAGCCCTTTTTTAAAAGGCATGCAATCAATAAGATTTTCTAGAAAAATATGATTTAGTAGCTATTTTGTAGTAGAGAGCCATTTACATAATAAACAAATCTAAAATCAATGGTCAGTGTTGTCATAATATACTAAAGTGCCACCTGCTGGCAGTATAACATGTTCATAGATAATCACATTAACCTTATCCTCAACAGGTCACTGTGTAATATATGACACAAGTGCACCATGCTGGAGTCACCAGCCCATTTTTCACAGTGCCCATGCAGAATGTGAATGTGTGTGCCTATCCAATCACTGATTTCTCTTTTCTGCTGTGCTTTGGGGCAAATGGAGGTGGTGAAGCAATGTCATTGGCCACCTCTCTGCTTTGGCTTAGCTGACCTCATCTCTGAGTGTTTCTGACCCTGTTTTTCCATCCTACCAGGCACCTTGGGGTCAGACGAATGCAGTGTAACACGCACACACATGAATTTTTCACCGACATACTTTCTCTGGGTAAATAATCAAGACTAGAACAGACGGTAGCTTATAAATCTTGGATTTAAAATAAATACACAGGCCCCAAGGAAACTATGCTTCACCACACCTTTCACCCACACCTGTGAGGTTTTTCTGTGCATGTATCTGTGCTTTGCATGTTAGCCATATTTTCAGTTTTTATCTGGTCTGTCTTACTTCCTACCAATATTTTCAAAAAGCAATATTCAATGGTAAATATTACAATTGTCTGAAAATTCGAGCTTCAGAAATATATTTTCTCTTTGCGAGAAAAATAAACAGTTAAGATAACAATATAATGTTCTGCTGAATATATTAATATAGATACATTTCTGTCCATAATAGAATCATGCAAATGTGATTCCCACCTGAAGAGATTTTTTTTAATTCTTTACAATTTTTTTTAAACGTTTTGTTTACTTGTCAAGGCAATCTCACTGGACATGCAAAGTTAATGAGGTAGATGAGAGAGGTGTTATTTGAAATGCAGAGCACCTTATTAGAAAGTCTCTGGGTATGAGGGCCAGCAGCCCAGAGGTGGCGAACACCTGCCATCTGCTGTCTTTAATAAAGCATCCCTAACTCTCCCCTGCTCTGTCTATTATTTACTCTCTTTTAAATGATTCTTGTCCTTCATTGACAAAGATAAATGAAGGGATTAATATATATTGGACTAATCTGTGAGAAGAGTGGAGGAACATGAAGGAGCTGGGTAGCATTTCCCACAGGTAACTGCTGGCAGGATTCTAGGATTAGAAATCATTTGCTTTAAGGATTAACTGCGATCAGAAACCATTAGATGAGCTGAGTTTCCTTGTGCATAAAGGAGAGAAATGGCAAAGCCCTTTAATTGTCTACTGCATATTAAAATACAGAATGATGTCACCAGAAATAGAAGAAAATGTAGACCCACCTTCTGAACTTCCTTCATAAATAGTTCACCATTCCTCAAAACTAAATTACAGTCAGATATTTAGACTGGTTTATATACAGTATATACAGTATAAGCTAAGTGTCATCCTGGCATTTACATACTGACATTCTTTTAAGCTACTGTTACTATTTTGAGTTTCATTTCACAAACCAATAATAGCAACCTTACCTTAGCAATATTGTCAAGGTAGGATTCAATCAGCAAGGTAGGATTCAATCACAATAAATGAGCTATTGTTTTATTTTAAGCCAGTTTATTATTAAGTAATTTTTTAAGTAATGCAATATATACACATATATGTATGTGTATGTATATATATACATATATGTATGTGTATGTATATATATATATATATATATATATATATATATATATATATATATATATATATATATATATATATATATATATATGTGTGTGTGTGTGTGTGTGTGTGTGTGTGTGTGTATGTGTGTATATATATATATATATATACACACACACACACACACACACATATATATATATATTCACACACTATTCTAAGAATAGTTAGAAACTATAAACTGATAATCTGCAAAATATTTATGTAATTTGAACACGGCAGCACTTAAACAATAAAATAAAAAGTCCAGTAGAAAATAAGTAAATAAATAAATAAATATACTATTAATTATTATTATTAGTAGTAGTAGTAGTAGTGGTGTTATTAATATGATTATGCTTTCAAATGCACAAAGTAGCTGTAATGAAGCCAACATCATTTTACTTTTGAAGAATGAACATTTATCTGTGACCTCTAGAGGAAGATCTACTGTATATGACCTTGTCTCCAAATGTTCCGTAATTTATGTATTTCTTTTATATGTCGAACAATTTCTTGTCTGTTAAGTTGTTTAGAAGGTACTGGAAAAACAATTATTATTTTAAAATTATTAAAATAATTAATTAATCAATTAATTAATAATCATCATTTTCATCCACATGTGGTTCTAGATTCTTGTTTGCCACATGTTTTATGTTTAAAAGCTGAACATGATGATTAATTAAATTATTTTAATAAATTGTATACTGTTTCGATCAAATAGAGGGAAAAATCTGGTATCATTCAATGTTGAGGGAAAAAATGGAATTACCTTCTAATTTGCATTTCTAAAAACAAATACTAGTCTAAAAATGCTAATTATTTTTGCAGCAAAAACTGAGTGCTTACAGACCCTAACAAGCTGTTGGATATGACAAATTAAAAGAAAACCTTTCCCCAATAAAATAGTTGTCATGAATGCATCATAAAACTCCTTCAAGTTGGAAATGTAACACGGAGATGTTGATTTATCTCAATCAGTTTAGTCTTATATTTGAGGCAAGTATACACATAGAATATATATAGAAAATATATAGAAAGTGCACACAAAAAATAAAAACAAAGGGACAGAACTGTAAGAATCTGACTAAATTAATTGATTTTACAGATAAAAAGGTCAAAAGGAAAACAGTACTAACAAGCGAAGAAAACAAGGTTGCATGAACTACAGAGGAGCAATCATGGAGTTTGGCTAATTGGATGAAAGTGATAAAAACTTTTGTCAAATGTTGTTCTTAAACATATGAAGATGACTGCCTGAAGAAAACAATACATTTTCCCACTCATGTATGATATAGAGTTGCATGTCAGGTAAAGGATCAGGGGAAGTATCAATCTTTACCTCAACAATAAATTCAGAGTCGTCATTGAAATATTGGACACTTTTCCTATTCCATCAACAGAAATTAGGTTGATTGATGATGAAGTTTTTACCTGAAAATAATGCATAAGAATTATACACAAAGCAAAGAGTGGTTGTTAAAGCATCGCTTAAGGCATATCAACTCGGTGGTATGAACAGCAAACAGTCCGGATGTCAATCTGATTCAACATTTTTGGTGAAAAAAGGGTCCATGAAAAAGACTCCAGCCTTCAAAGCAGATCTTTCAACTAGTAATCAAGAAAGTTCGAACCAGCTTAATGGAGAATGTTGGTTTTCATAAGCCCATGCTTCAAACTATTCAAGTAATAAAAGCAGCAGGAGCAATAAAAAACTGTGTTGTTGATGAGGATGATGAGGATGATGAGGATGAGTGCATTTTTCTTAGCATTCCCACTTGATCTGGAAAAATATGACATTCATTAAAATAATTTTATTTAAAATTTGAATGCATCAGAAAATATTTCAATCTCATTCCAATAACCTTACTAACATCTGCCATCCTGAAATGTCTGAAATAAAATAGACATAATTTGGTTTATAATTCACAAATTTACATAAAATTGAGGTGGATTGGAAAATGTATACAGTATTTACAAAAAAGTTTCATACCATTTTAAAAAGAACATAAAACTTATGATTGTATAATTATTCACCCTTGTTGCTATATGAAACCAGGAAATCAGTTCAACTACAACATAACCAACTGTTGCATTATCTAGATAACAAGTCATAGTTGAATGGAGCTCATTCGTGTCCATTTATAATGTTATGTGATCTCAGCGAAAGCATACCAACTGAAAAAAACAGCATATCAAAATTCACAGATCAAACCAAGCCTGTAACAAAGTTGAACATTGTAGATACAGTACATCTAAACATTTTGTTAAAAAGAAAGAAAGAAAGAAAGAAAATAAATCTTACATTTGGAAGACTCCATGGAGCAACTTTACCTCGGTTATCCACTGCAGGAGGCCAGCCACAAAGTTAGTTAATGTGCGGGAAATTAGTCAGAAACTAAACTAAGGAGCTAAAGAGTTTAGACATGTGAATGATTTTAAATATTATTTACTTAAATTGAGCTAAATTGAGCCAAATGCAGGGGTATCCTATAGAAACTTTATTCCAGTCAGTATAACAATCCTAAGCATATAGTCAAAACTAAGGGAGTGTTTGAAATCCAAGAAGCTGAATGTATTAGCATGTCTCCATCAAAACATGCTACTGTCACAATCTGTTATATGACTTGAAAATTTGTAGAATTTTAATACAGCCAAATTGCAAACATTTATGAATAAGATTAAACACCCCTGGTACATAAGTACAGTAGTATTGTGGCTGTCATATTTAATCTGGTTAAGAATAAAAAATATTTTTTTAAAAATGCTTCCAAGCCTAAATTATCTGCCTGTCTACTTTTGAATCATAACCTGCTTTATGTTTGTCTGTGCTTGCTTGCTGACCATTTTTCTAATCATATTATATATGCATATTAATATAGCAATGGTAACACACCACACAACAAAAATATAAATATTTCAGAGAAATAATTGGCTGTTTACAACTTGAATTCCTTCCAGGGATGTCACTTCCTCAAAACCACAAAACTTACCTTTTACCTTAAAGTACTACACAACGCACAGAAATCACTGTTCCCTGCTTAAATTTGTAATATTTAATTTAATTTAATGTAATTTAATTTTTAATATTGTTTAGATAAGCATTGTTGGGCAGATGAAATATTGCTTTTATACATAAACTTTACATATACACTCTTAGAAAATGTCCAATCCTTGATGTCTCTCGGACTGTATCTTATCATTTAAGTTTTATATCAAACCCTAAGCTCTGATGGTATATGAAGTTAAGAAGTTAAGAGTCTGGGTATTATCTCATTTTATTAATGAAAAAAAAAAATATATATATATATATATATATATATACTAAACGGCCCAAAGATTTTAAAGCTAAGTTATTAAGCTAATAGCTCTGGAAAACCCGCTATATTCTTATTGGTATGTGTTCATCAAGGCTGTCTTTGCTGTTTGTCCTGATGGTAAGACTAAAAGCACATGCTGAAACGGTATTCTTTATATTTCACTCCTGTTTCAATGTCCTCTCAGCCATTAAATGAAGCGAATTTCACCACATTTGTGGTACTGTCAGTGCAGTTAGCATAATGGAGCAATTTACAAACCTTAGAACACAATTCACTTAAATTTAGTGGTATAGCTGCATGTATGCTTTCGTTGTTTTTATTTTTGAATATTAGACACTGCTTTTTATTTTATTCTGAAATTCACCTGAACAGCAGCACGTTAGTCTTTTGCTAAATGTCTTTCTACCACAAGGGGGCAGCAGAATGCAACAAACCCCCATGTTGTGCACTTCAGTCGGGCAATACAGACGTGTATATTGTGCTTTTACACATTTGCATTTTTGGAATTTAGGAACGTCTCGCACGATCAAACAAAGGTTAGAGGAGACATTGAGGCTTGTGCTTATCACTGGGTGATGCCCTCAACATTACATCTCCATGCTGAAAAATCCAGCTTGCTCTGACCAGCTGCTGGTCAAGCTGGTAAAATATTAATTCCAGCTTCGTTGTTAGGTGAAGACATTGATACAGTATCTAAAATTTCTTATTGTTGTGTGTATATGAATTCTTTAAACCAGGAGTCTGCAATGCAGCATTTGGGAATGTTTTTTAGTACCAGCAAGAAAAGATGGTTTACCGGCTTGGCATGTAAACCTGGTGAGACAATTTAGATTTTTGAGCAGTCTTAACTATTACAGTGCAAGTAGTGTAGCTTTAAAGCTTCATTTTAAAAAACAGATCAGAGTTTTCTTGAAGTAAAATGCATGAATTTAGCAAATTTAAAGTTATATTAATTTAATTTTAGTAAAACTGTGTTTTTGTTTTGTTTTGTTGTTTTTTTCCAGGATAATCCAGACCTTTCAAAATTTGCTTATGAGTCTATTAACTGAAAAGCAGCCAGCTGTTGATGTGTGATGGTTTTGCGAAGCACACCAGACATTGTCAGTGATGATGATAAAAGAACTGATGGGTGAGATGTATTTAAATAAGCATGTAAATATTAAACAGCATAGTGCTGTGCACTTTGACAATGAAAGAATAAATTTAGAAATCTAAAGAGGTCCATCTGGTACACATCACAAAGAAAATGTACTAAACTGTAATTTGGCTTGTCGCTTGGAAAAGACAAGGTAAAATGAGATAAGACTTTATTAATCCAAGTGCAAAACGTGTTTTACAATGGTGTACAAATCCTACAAGACAACAAAGATCAAACACAAGGAGAAGACAACATTTATAGGATAAGATATAATTATCATGTATTCTTTTCAGTAGTACCTGGATAACTATTAGTGAAAAGGTGATATTTTAACTCTTGTGATGTACACAAATTAGCCATAGCATTAAAACATGGTGAACTGCTGATAGGATTATGATAGGATTAAGCATTTCACTGCATATCGTACTGTGTATGATTGTGTATGTGACAAATAAAATTTGAATTTGAACGTGCATGAATGTGCAAAGAATAGCCTGTCTCGTCTGATCGCCATCAAAACCCCTGAATCTTTGAGTCAGATAGCTTGGCCAGTACTCACACCTCTTCCACTATCACTAATCTGAACGTTTAATATGTATATAGAATTTAATGTAACATATCTTTAAAACCTATTTAGAATACAACGAATGTCTAATTATGTACATTAAATGAGTATGTACATACGTACTGTATAAACACCTATCAGCCATAACATTATGACCACCTGTCTAATATTGAGTAGTTCCTTCCTTTTGCCACCAAAACAGCGATGCACCATGTGTTCTGACATCTGTGTGTTCTGAACCTTTTTAAAAATACTACACTACATGGACCAACCTTCACTTCCCACATGCATCAATGACCCTTGGTTCCTCATAACCTTGTTGCTGTGTATAATTTTCCATTCCAGTGTTTACTAATGTTGTCTGAGAAAGTTTTAAGGAGCAATTTCAATCTATGATTGCTACTTGTTACATGAAATCTTCCCAACCATTGGCAACATCTTTTATAATGACTCTAGTTCCTCAAGACTGTGAACAAGACTTATTCTCTAGTCTACTAATAATTAGGACATCGATAGCCTAAAACCATCCATGTGGTCTGATATGGCTCTCATAGATAATTGCCATAGAGCAGTGTGTCAACACTGGTCTCCATCACAGAGTGTTAACCCCCTCATCATCTTTCACTGCAGTGAGAGAGCGAGGGCTATAAAGTGCACAGCGCAGCTGATGTAAAAGAGGAAAGCAGCAGGTGTGATGACTGGTGAGCAATGTGGCTTTAATGGGAACGCTGAGTTATGGCTTTATTGTAGTTGATATCACCACCACAGCCCACAGACCAGGCCACCTGCCTTATCACTAGTCATAAAAGATGAGATATGGACCTTACAAGAATAAACTCAAGCAAATAGCCCTGAAATGTTAGATAGCTTTCATGAAAATACAATTGAGGCCTGGGGTTTCTCTGTGTACGGCAGACAAATGTCAACATAACCAATTCTTTTGCATAAAATTTTATGTTCTTTTCATATGGTGTGTAATAGGGCGGTAGCACTTGCATATCAGCTCTTCAAAAACAATAATGTCCCTTCCATTTAAAAAATGCCATGTATGATCAGTTACCATATGCTCCTTATTAAGCTGCTTATACCTCACAGTGGTGTCTTGTTTGTTCTGAAAAGCACTAGTGTCTTTACGCTTTATGCTTTGATATTATTAGGAAAATGTGTAGATGATCATAAAGGTGATTTAAACTTAATGGAATTTTTGCCTAATATTAAATTGATAGTTTGAGGTCTTTATACTAAGTCCTTTACTCTTAAACAATAATTGGACATTCAAATAATTAAATTTAGAGTCAAGCACCCAAGTGCTCTTCTCTTTGCTTGGTGTATCCATTAAAACAGAATATCCTTCTACAAACAATGTTTTTATGACATCCACCCAAGCCAGCGGCTTCAGGCCTTTCATTCCTCAGTCCGATTAGGCACTATTGCTTTGAGGACTTCACTTGTTTGCTCTCATCTACAACAGTCACCAAAAGTGTTTATGTTCAGTGTTGACATGTGGTTATCAGGTTCAAACAGCATAATATCATAAACCCCAACCATGTTTAAATTGTATTAAATGTCATGTACTGTAATCATTTAGATACATCAGAGCATAATGCATGAATGCAAAGATATTATTTCTGGTATTGTGTAAAATTTTAAAGCCATTAATTCAGATAAATATAATAGAGGTTGAAGCAGCTTCACAAAATCAATCTTAGTCATCTCTAATAAGCTAATAAGTCAGAGACAACAATGGCAAGAAAACCTCTCTAAGATGAAATAACAAAGAGACTCAGAAAGCAAACCTGTCCAGTCCAAACATTTCAGCAACACCATGGCTCATTGAAATAAGCAGTCATAAGAAAATGTTAAGAAAGCAAAATCTTTTTTAGAGTTAGTAGTGATGTGCTGAGAAAATGTCAGAATATCATTATTTTCTGAAATAGTAGTTCACATAAATTCCGGTGAACAGTTAGCTTTTGACCTGTGATACTGTACATATGATTTTGTGCATTGTGTTGCTTCCACATGATTGTATATCTGCATGAATGAACTGGTGTACAGGTGTTCATTTCAACATGAAAAACATCTGTACACAAAATCAGTCACATGATGGCATCAAGGATGGTGCAATTATTATACTATACATTGCTTCTATAATTTGATTTGAGTTTCTAAAAAGGGCATAAATAACTGTTGAAGCGTTTATACCTTCAAGCATTTTTGGCCCTGCTTTATGTATGTACAGGTGAAACTCGAAAAATTTGAATATTGTGCAAAAGTTCATTTATTTCAGTAATGCAACTTAAAAGGTTAAACTAACGTATGAGAGACTCATTACACACAAAGCAAGATAGTTCAAGCTGTGATTTGTCATAATTGAGATGACAAAATCCACAATCTCAGAAAATTAGAATATTACATGCAATCAATAAAACAATGATTGTACATAGAACAATATCGGACCTCTGAAAGTATAAGTATGCATATGTACTCAGTACTTCGTTTGGTCCCTTTTTGCATCAATTACTGCCTCAATGCGGCGTGGCATGAAAGCTATCAGCCTGTGACACTGCTGAGGTGTTATGGAAGACCAAGATGCTTTAATAGCAGCTCTTCTGCATTGTTTGGTCTCATTTCTCTCATCTTTCTCTTGACAATGCCCCATAGATCCTCTATGGGGTTCAGGTCAAGTGAGTTTGTTGGCCAATCAAGCACAGTAATCACATGGTCATTGAACCAGGTTTTGGTGCTTTTGGCAGTGTGGGCAGGTGCCAAGTCCTGCTGGAAAAATTCAGCATCCCCATAAAGCTTGTCTGCGGAAGGAAGCATGGCTTCAAAATCACCTGGTAGATGGCTGCATTGGCCCTGGACTTAATGAAGCACAGTGGACCAACACCAGCAGATGACATGGCTCCCCAAATCAACACAGACTGTGGAAACTTCACACTGGGCATCAAGCATCTTGCAGTGTGTGCCTCTCCATTCTTCCTCCAGACTCTGGGTCCTGGGTTTCCAAATGAGATGCAAAAGTTGCTCTTATCAGAAAAGATGACTTTAGATCACTGAGCTTCTAACATGGTATGTTGTTCAGGAGCGGCTTGACACGAGGAATATGACATTTGAAGTCCATGTCCAGGATCCGTCTGTGTGTGGTGGCTCTTGATGCACTTACTCCAACCTCAGTCCACTCCTTGTGAAAGTCCCCAACACTTTTGAATGGACTTTTCCTGACAATCCCCTCCAGGCTGTGGTCATCCCTGCTGCTTGTACACCTTTTTCTTCCATACGTTTCTCTTAACTTAACTCCACATAACTTTCTATTAATGTGCTTTGATCCAGCACTTTGGGAACATCCAACTTCTTTTGCAATTACCTTTTGAGGTCAGCTGTCACGTCAGCAATCTTTCCCATGATTGTGCTTCCTACTGAACCAGACTATGAGATCATTTAAAGGAACCCTTTGCAGGTGTTATGGCTTAATTAGCTGATTAGAGTGGGACACTTTGAGCCTAGAATATTGAACCTTTTCACAATATTCAAATTTTCTGAGACTGTGGATTTGGGGTTTTCATGAGCTTTAAGCCATAATCATCTCAATTATGACAAATCTTGAAACTATCTTGCTTTGCGTGTAATGAGTCTCATATATTAGTTTCACCTTTCAAGTTGCATTACTGAAATAAATGAATTTTGCACAATATTCACATTTTTGAAGTTTGATGTGTGTGTGTGTGTGTGTGTGTGTGTGTGTGTGTGTGTGTGTGTGTGTGTGTGTGTGTGTGTGTGTGTGTGTGTGTGTGTGTGTGTGTGTGTGTTTGTGTGTGTGTGTGTGTGTGTGTGTGTGTGTGTCAGCATTACATATTATCTAGTGGCATTTGATTCCACTGTAGGTCAAAATATGGATGTGAAAGATATATAAGAATTTCAGCTTTTCTTTCTTTATATTCACATCCAGATGTGTTAAATTAGAACATGCCAACGTTTGTTTAAACCTAGCCATTTTTCAGATTATCAAAAAGATTAAAACATTTACAAGTATTTCTTGTTGTCCAGATGTGCCCTGTTACATTAACTGTTCAAATGGTGAATAGTTCTCTGGGAGTCCTGGGTTTTGCTTATGAGGACAGCAGTCTAAAGAGAGGCCTGAGAGATGTCTATAGGAGAAAAACAAGCCATTATGAATCTGAGAAAAAAAGGGAAATCTTTCATCAACTTAGTCATTGCACAACCATCGGTCATAGGAAATGAAAATAATAGAAACCACAGGTCAGCCAAGGAAGACAGCAGCAGTTGATGACAGAAACAGTGTGAGTCTGTGAAGAAAACTCCCCAAAACAATAGTCACTGACATCACCAACAATCTCCACAGGGCAAGGTTAAATGCATCACAAGCCACCATTTAAGAAATACAGAAAAAATATTGGGGCCATATTACACGATACAAACTCCTAATCATCAAAAGAATCTGTAAGCCATAATAGAATTTAATATACAAAAGTTCTGAAACCAAGACAAAAAATAATATGGAGAATGAAAGAATTTAGTAATGAAAACATATAAGCTCATGGGTCAAGCATGGTTGCAGTAGCGTCATGGCTTGGGCTTGTATAGCTGCTTTTGGAATGGGTTCACAAATTTTTTTGATGAAGTAACTCATGATGGTAGAAGTAAAATTAATCCAAACATATTCAGAAACATCCTGTCTGCCCATTTACAAAGAGATGCATCCAGTTTTATTAGGAAGAACTTCATCAAGCAGAAGGACAATGACCCAAAACATCGTATTGACCCAACCAATGATTTCAGTAGGGGGGGGGGGGGGGGGGGGAAGTGAAAGGTTTATGCTAGACAAGTCAAGTAAAAAGACCTTTAACCCCTGAGAATGCACTTCACCTCCTGAACAGGAGACTGGAGGGAGAACACAACGAAATACTGACTGGTATTTTTATTCATTTACTTTTCTAACTTAAAAAAGTACTTCTACACTTTTGCCTACTTAAAAACTTGGTGCAATGTTATGATTTGTTTATCACATATAGATGTAAATACCATTAAACAAAAGCTCATCAACTCATATCAAAACCAAATGTGGTGGTGATCAACAAGAACAAAAGAATTGGTGTTGTCGTTTCTGTACTTTTGGATGACTCTACAGTTGGCTGTGGGCAGACTTAGTCTGCATAGTCCTTGTAATGACTTCATTTGAATGAAACCCAAGTCCCCCACTTGACAAAATGTTCATATAAACTGTTTATGTGGTTGTTCACTGGCATTATTTGGGCTTTTTGTGGTGTTTGTTATTACAGTATCTCTCCTAATTTTTCCTTAATGTTGGGTGGCATTTAGGGCTTTAAAATGGAGGGAGTGTGAGTGTGAGAACACCAACGTGCTCTCACCTGTGCAAATTCTAAACGATTAAACAGTTAATCTATTTAAAGTCTATCTTTCAGGTAAACAATATAATTGTAGCGTTATTTATATTATAATAATTCAGTCAAATTACTGCTGATTTCTTACATGAAATCATGTTTAAGAACTCAAACAACATATTAAAACAATTGTAATATTTTGACACGCCCTTTTATACCAAATGCTCAAATGAAGCACCATTTTAGTTTTCATGAACTTGACCAGGTTTAAGAGAGAACAATGCTACTTTCTCACTGTTTGCTTCTGTGTAGGCTTTTTGGAATCTACATTGCTCACTTATCATGTGTTGTACAGGGCTTTGAACTGAAACTGTGAATAAGCTTAGCAATGCCCTATTTTCAGAGGGTTCCCAGAACATGCTCATCAATCAGTGGATGGGTTCTTTTCAGCACTTGACACATGAAGCATTAAGCAATAGCATTGTGTTTACAGAGAGGGAGGTGCCAGGCTTTGCAGCGGTGCTTTCGTGCTTCTCAGCACCTTTTGGCACAATCTTCTCTAGCTGTTTTCTCACTCAGCTTCAGCTGCTGTGCCACCAACCAGTGATGAGCACAGAAGAGGAACTTTCTGCTTTCATTGACATTTTCACGTTATTATATTATTATATGTCAGTCACTGGAAAACACTGTAAGCATGGTTTGTTTGGTTTGTACATCAACTAACTGGATTGTTCATGTATAATGAAACATTGAAATTGTATCTAGGAAATAAAAAAATCATAAATATGGACAAAAATAAATAAATTTAGCAAATTACTGAAAGCACATTTTTGAATTCCTGCTGGTGTAAGATTATAGATGTCCACTGTGGTCTAAATTATCAATGTTCATTGTACAGCCTTACTTTTGAAAAATGTTAATTTTACAGAAATTGTTTTGCTTTTTCGCTTGAATTTAACTGTCATGGATTATTTTAGTTAGTTGAAGATTCCATAAAGTGACTTCAGGAATTGTGCTCACTTTATTAGAGAAAGTGAAAATGTGGTTTAAAATGACTTAATATCAATCACACACACTACTGTATGCCACCTACGACTCATGTTATTTTTAATATCAATGGCAGTCTATGGATCTATGAATTATATGTTTATAGATCTATGAAAATGCTGTTTTATATAGAGTATGAATATTTTATCAGACCTCTAAATCACATATGCAATGGAAAACAATAACACGAAGGACAGCAGATGCCTTTACAGTTTAACATTTGAGTCTAGAAAATATAAAATAGATTAAAAGGCAAAAAAATATTATAGTTATAATATTTTAATAATATAACATTGACCTATGTTTCTACATATAACTATCACATATTTTAATCTTAATGCTTTCGGTTGTCGTTGTTTATATACTCAGTGTTGGATGAGCCGGATGCAAGTCATTTCTAAGCTAGTTGTGTTTAGGGAATGCTACTCAAATTGGTCTTGCTAAGTTGCTAAAAAACAAATTGAAATGGCCGTTTACATTCATCTCTTACCATCGGTCAAACAAATTAGCAGTCAAATAAGCTGTAACGTCTCCATGATACGTTAATGTAAAAACACCATCGAAAACAATCAAGTAAAGACATGGCCTCAGATGTAAATTTATTGATTTAAATATCTTCTTTTAGAAAGGATCTCACATAATTGTTACCATTGTGACAGAATAGGAAAATAGTATTCATAAAATCAATATCCATTTCCATATTGGATGCCACTAATAATACAAGTTTAAGCCCTTGCAGATGGTGCCACAGGAAGAGGCCGTTGGTAGTGGTTTTCTTATGGAGCCGACTCTAAAAACCTTGTTAAATCTCACTGCGAGGATACAGTATCTAATCTGCATTGTGTGCACGGCAAAATGTTCCAGCGCTCTCCTCCTGCTGAAGTCCCAAACAAAATTTGCTTAAAGACTGCTAGAATGTGAATGTGTATAACTGACAGGAATAGCATTGCACTAGACCATGTCCCTTAAAGGGTTAATAAAGTGTTCTAATAACAATAATCTTGTTAGAGTTTTGTTTTATTTTAACATGCTATTATTTTTTTGTGTGTTTAAGATATTTCTATTTATAATAGACAATTTATCAAAATCAGGCCAAAAAGTTAGAAGTTGCATGTATTTTTATTGAAGTGTAAAAAGTGTACAAAGACAAAACTGCTTTTTTTTTTTTTCTTGGCAGAAACCACACTGATAGGTGCAAGTGCTTATTTGCAGATATAATGGTAGAGAATGATATGTAAATGAGCAGTTTAGAAGTTTTATACATCATACTCCCAATAGCCTACAGGCATATGCAACCCAACCTCATGCAAAATAATTCTAACGAGCAAAAGTGATTTGTTGAATTAATATGAAAGAAGTCTTTAAAAAAAATTCCGACTAATAAATGCTCAGTAAAACGTGATCGCTACTTCCCTTTTGCTGCTGTTATTAACTTTGTCAAGGATGAACTTCATCAGTTATGTGTTTAAAAAAAAAGAGAAGTTATGAATCACATAACTTGTCGGTGGTGTGTGCTCTAAATGCATTAAATGCATCTAAAAGCCATAGAAACCTCATTTTAGTAGTTTTTGTATGCTAATAGTATCTTAGTCATTCAGAGGTGGTCAGGTGAAAAAGACTGTGTGTGTGTGTGTGTGTGTGTGTGTGTGTGTGTGTGTGTGTGTGTGTGTGTGTGTGTGTGTGTGTGTGTGTGTGTGTGTGTGTGTGTGTGTGTGTGTGTGGTTTTCTTTTGGGATGAGCAGGCCTCATTTGTACTGTCACTTGTGTCACACCAGACTATTCCCAAACTTGCTTATATGTTTTTCGATCATGTGTGACTTGAACACACACTGGTGACTGATTAAATGAAGTAGAGGGCCTTTGATTGATTGGCTTTTGTGGAATGTATCTTGACAGATCCAAATCACCTGTTTGTTCTTCTGGAAACTGATCAATTAAACATTTTAGTAAACGTATCTTTCAGTTACATTTATATCAAAGGTATTGCAGTTGATTGCTGTGCTACTCGCTTTAAGGTAGAAGAGACTATGTTTAGTGTGACAGAGTATGCTAAAGAATCCAGTATGTACCATATACAGTACCTCAATGATTGACTAAAATATTTAAAAAACACTGTAAAAATCCTTGAAAATGCTATTTGACACCTTAAGACATTATAGATGTTCTGCTCCAAGCTAAATAAGCTTATGCTTGTGCCTAACACTGTGCTTCGTAAAACATAGGCAGGTATGTGCCATAATAGAAGAGGTGTGATAAAAGACTGCATTCCTGAGTATGAGCAGGTTTTAGAGCATGTGCTGTGTCAATAATGCTGCCCTCAATCTGAACTCTGAATTTTTTTTGTTTTTGTTTTTAGAGTGGAATGAAGTAGAAACGAAATGTGCAAAAATGTTGGTTGATGTGCCTTATGTCTTTCTGCCTTAACTGTCCGAGTGGTCATGTTGATACTGTACATATGACATTATAATGATGAGTTTCCATAACCTTTTCTATTTGATTTAATTTGATTTACACAAAAGGTGTTTTTCTATTTAACACATTTTGTGTAACGGGCATTCAATAAGAACATCCACTATTGATTTAAACTTATCGAATGAAAGTCATCTTTTGATAAATGGTCATGGTAATTGATGGTTATTTTCTTGTTTGATGTGTGTCATTTGTGGTATTGTGGTAAAGTTGTGCTGATGCATTTTGGCTCCTGAGTTACTGAGCACTGGTTACTGTCTGTATCAGTATTCGGTTGTCCTTCCTGTGTGCGTGTGTACGTGTACGTGTGTGTGTACGTACCTGTGTGTGTGTGTGTGTGTGTGTACGTGTGTGCATGTGTGTGTGTGTGCATGTGTGTGCGTGTGTGCATGCGTGTGCATGCTTGCGTGCGTGCGTGTGCGTGTGTGCGTGCGTGCGTGTGTGTGTGTGTGTGTGCGTGCGTGTGTGTGTGCATGCGTGTGCATGCGTGCGTGCGTGTGCGCGTGCGTGCGTGTGTGTGCATGTGTGCGTGCATGCGTGTGTGTATGCGTGCATGCATGTGTGTGTGTGTGTGTCTGTGCATGAGTGTGTACGCACTCATGCATGTGCCTTGTGATAGACTTGCATCTAATCCAGGCATCTGCTGTGCTCCTGGCAAAGGCTACACATCCACTGTGACTCATTAAGCAATTACTACTGTTAGTCACCTTATAAATCTCTGAGGAACTATATTGCTAATCTTGGTGAAACTTGGTAATGTTGTTGAGTAGTTGAACTGTCAATTGCGCAACTTGTTTTCAGATAGGAAAAGCATAAAGTTTTACTCTTAGTGTAGTAAAACTAGAACATTCACTATATCCCTCTATATTTACAGCTGATTACGAATCCTCTAATCCTTACTGCCTACTTATTAGAACTAAACATGACTAAGAGAATGATACATGCATGTAAAATTATCATCAAACTTAATAATTTATAATCATTTATTTTGTGGGGAAAAAAGGTTGATTTGTTTCAGTGTTGTAAAATAATAAATAACTGTCATCAACCTCATAAATTAGTGGTTAAATTACACATCGTTTATTGGGAGACATGTGTCTATGCTTGTCACAGCTGATTAATGGATATTTAAGTGAACACCCATGTGTTAGCCCTTCAGGTCACATTTTTTGCAGTGACCCTGTATTAGGGTGGCTGACTTTCTCAGGTGAAAATGATGTTTCTTTAAAAGAGAGAAACTAGGAGTTCCCCCCTTACGGCAGTTTGACAAGTTACTGAAAGCCTCACAATAGGCAAATCTGTAAAGTGCAGGTTAAGGGGAGAAAATCACATCACGCAAACATGTCAGTCACCATGTTAGTTTGCTTTGATAACTTTGGCATATTGTCAGACTTAAGCTATTGTAAAGCATGTTTGCAGAGTAAAGAATCTCAAAGCATTTGTTATTTGCTTATACCTTAGAGGATGTTTAAATTAATTAAATAAGGTCTTAATGCATTTTGTTTGTAAACATAATAGGGTAACTTGTATACAGTGCATGTTGACTTTATGAAAACATCACCACAGTAACAGCTATGGCGCTTCATTCCAAGCCACACGGAGCTGCTGGGTTTTGGCTGCGCTTTACTCAAGGCCATAAATGTTTGACAACATAAATCGTGCCTTTAATCGGAATTCAATCCAGTATTTGAATATAAGCCTTCACCATGCATGTGTTACGTCTGTCTGTGCTGACTTTTAAAATGAGATTACAGTTTTAACTGTTTGTCACAGCTATATAAAATTAGTTAAATAAGAACTTTTGATGATTTAAAAGCAGTCATATCTAGGGAAGTGAGCTTAAAAGACGTTTTTTTTTTTCTCTCTCCTTTTAGTCTTTGTCTTTAAACACCCCTGAGCTGATTTGTTGTTAGAGACGTTTTTCTTTGAACATAGGTACTTTTGAATTTTTGGGTGTGTCTGATGACTGCTGTGACAGGTCTGTTGTGTACGTTTCCCATTCCCTTGAGTTAGCAATTTCTGATTTGACTATTAACTTAGTTTAAATTCCGGAAAATGAAAGAATCTTGCTTTCTAGAAATGAAAGCCTAGTTAATTAAAATTGAATCGCTTCTTGGCATGCTGTGTGGTTACAGGTTATCCTAATAAATGCCCTATTTAAACAATGTAAAATTGACTGTCAAGGAAAATAGGAAATTGGAACAAAAGCAGTGGGAAAATACGTGTTATACTATGGAAAGTAATGCTTTTAAATGATTAGAGAATTTAAAATTGTGCTTTGACGACATCTGCTACTTCCTGCTAACTTCTGCATGCTGAGAGCAGCAGGCATAGGAGTGTGCCAGCCATAACCCCAGAGATGTGGATTAATTGTGACTTTGCGACTCTGTCAGACCCAGCAAGGAAGCATGGAGGTAACAGACAGAATGACAGACGGGACAGATCATAGCACATGGCATCTAAACCCGGGGACTCCAGAGGGACATAAGATTTTGATATGCTGATCGGTCTGGATGAGTCTTATTATACTTAAAGCTGACGCTTTCTCATTTATTTTTGACAGTTCTGTGTTGTTGTTGTTGTTGTTGTTGTAGGCTGTCAGGACTAGATAGACATTTTGTCTGCTTTAGTCTAAAATGATTATGTAAATTATGCTAGCACGTTAGCTGCCGTATTTGAAATTCTACACTCTGTATATTTAAAGGCAAATGTAAATATTGTGTAGAGTAAACTTTGTTGCATATACTGAGGCAAAAATGTAAAAAAGAAAAAAAAAAGAGTTTGCACACATTCTCGACTGAAGTAAGTCTTGGGTAACTGAATAAGATCTGATTTTATGATGGTAGGGCAGGTGGTTTAGAAAGCTGCAGCAGAATCCCCTTGCTTAATTGCTTTGTGAATTTTATTATTTAAAGGATAAGGCAACCAGATGGTCATTTGGATGGAAAGTTAACTTTTTATCCAGCTCTGTGTTTAAAGAAAAATAGGGGATTTTAAAGACCTCATTATGGTTCAAACTTTTATTAAAATGGTTGATTTTAATCAACTCTAATTAGGTCACTGATCGAAATAAGCATTTCCTGAGCTTTAAACAGCCTCAGTGTAAAAGGAAATATTCACAACACCTTTGCTCTTATTATTTTGCACCACTTTAATCTTACCACTGGAGAAAGCATTATAACAAGATGACTCACATAGTAAATGAAAACAAACGTTGCTTTGACTTACATGATTGATTGGAGTAGAACTACAGTGTGCTCACTTGTTCCCAGGGTGGTCCGTTTGTGTTAGTCATGTTATTTCAAGAGTTTAACAGTACATGCCCTCTGAACATTACACATGAACTATGCTATTAATGCCATGTCTTTCTGACTAGGGTATTTTTCATTAAGAAATCTTCTTATACTACACTCATTTTTATTCATAATTAAGCATAAATAAGACAGAGGTTATTTTTTTAACAGTGATCAGTTCTGATCATTTTACAGAATGTAATCATTAGATCATTTTATCATTTGTACGTTTCAGCATAATTTGATGATACTTGGCATTGGTGTGGGGAATGTGGAGAGAAATAAATAATGTAGTAGTTATTTAGTTATAGTGTAGTGGCCTAGGCATAATATACAGTATGTGAGGGGGAAACAGCATTGCTTTGGATGTGGCCATAGATGGCAGTATTTTGCTTCAGTTTCTGCACCACTGTGAGGTGGGCGCTTCAAATCTTGACTCCACTTACCCTTATAATATTTCCGGTCTATTGTAGTACCTTTCCTTGGCTGTACTGATGTATTCCTTTCTGTTTTATATTCCTAAGTGTTTGCTTTTTTCTTGACGTATATCAAAGGCATACTGTTAATTCATCCTACGTTGTTTTAAACAAGTCAAAACAGATAGGATGATATGATAAAAATACTTCCTAATCATTATGCATATTTTTTATAATCTTGTAAGAAAATACCCCTGCTACTGTTAGCTACATTTAGGTTAAATATTATTCCAAACAGATACTTAAATACAGTACAGAAAAAAAATTATAAGCTAACAAATAAAATGATTTAACATTCATTGTAACCTTAGAGGTATTGCATCAGTGAAATGAATGAATATCTCTGGTGAAAAACAGTTCTATAAATATGCTTCAAAACTTTAACTCATACACTCTATTGTTGCCATAAGCCATATAATCTCTTAAGTATAAAATCAATTATTCTGTATATTACGGTTGTTTCTGTACTTCCAAAGATGGTCTACTAACATTCTGCTTGGTATCAAATATTATTAGATGAGTCATGTTTGAACATTGAAAATAACAGTAAAATAAAGAGCAGTTGTGGTTCATTTTCATTCTAACAATTACACTCCACCCCTATTTGCTAAGTTATTGAGGATGTGTTGACAACCTCTTCCTCAACAAATTGTATTTGTACAACAGTATTTCACTGATGTCTTTTGATATGGCTGAGGCCAAGGTCAGTTTTATATTTTACTGAAATCATAAAGTGACACTCGAGATAAACAGAATGTTTACTCTCCCTGTGTGAGCTGAGACAGATATGTAAATTTAGCCTTATTCTTTCATCAAATTTGCATTCGCCCTCTTAACCAAACACTATAGGGCTCCAATTCAAACAACTTTAATGATGGCTGCCCCTTTATGACCGATTGCCATATCAGGGAAAAAGGAAAGAGCAATTTAGATTTTGAATGAACTGAGAAAAGCATCCTAGCTATCACCCACTGTCTGACAATAATTGGATCAGGTTTCCAGCAAAACGGCTGTATTCTGATGCTCTAGTGGATGACTGGTGATCGGCCGCCTTTTTTGCGTATTTGTTGTTTGCCTTTTATCTACCACTTGCAGACCTTTCCATGGGCGCTATTCCGGCCCCCGCTAATCAAACAACTTTTTAATAAGACTGAACAGCAGCTTCGTGGCCTGCGGATAGATTCGCCACTATCACTGTGGAACACTGGGAAAGTAGGAATGAATTTCAATGAAGACATAAAATGCATGGAAACATATACACTGAAAAAGTTGTTCTTTTTTATCATGAATGTACAGAAGATATCAATGTGCTTCTTATAACAATAAAAAAAATGCACATCCGTAATATTAATGGAACAATTTCTGCAGGTATGGCATTCAATGCTTTATTTTTGTGACCTCCTCTGATCAGTATTGTGATGAGCATTATTGCACTTCCAAAGCATTAACCTGTCTATTTGCCCTACCTGTCTACAGGGAGTTGACAGGAGATAAAATTACTGCAAATACTTTCTAATGCTACTCTGTAGGATGGTCGGATTGCTGGAACTCCAGTTTTGGTTAGAAGGTCTGGAGGGAATGTAGCTGATTTTCATGCCTCATTCCTGGGCTGAATATTGATGCGCTGCAGGTCCTCGCAAGCTAGGCAGCTGCTTGGGTTAGTGCAGCCATTGAGAAGTTAACAAGCTCAAAACAAAACAAGTGACAAAAAGCCACAAAAGGGAGGGGGCTGGGAGATTGAACACAGCCTTTAGAGACACTGTGTTTAAGGAGCATCCCAGTGTTCTGTATCTCCGCCTGCATGGACACAGAGGCAAAAAGTGAACTGTGGTGTGGGCCTTTGCTAGGTGACTGAGGTTTTGTGGTCTGGAATGTGCCTTCTATTAGATCTGTGGTTCTCCTTGTGAAAGCGCCTCTGAGTATTTCAACAATTTCTCTTAGTTCTGTACATCAGCTTATGATAGCTTCCACAGTCAGGGTGAAAACAATTAAGTGTTACCTTTTTTTTTTTTTTGGTAAATATATCTAAGCATTTTTTCTTTTTCTGGCAGGCCATCAAATTGCTATCTAATTGTAGCAGAGGTGGTTGGGGGGAGCGGATATCTGCTATTCTCTCTCGTTGGCTGCTGGCGGCCCTTCCATTCACAAAGCCAGGGGATGCCACACACATTCTGTTTGTTCTACATGAGCAAACAGATTGTAAACTGGCTGATAATTTTTGTACTGACAATGTCATTTACGGCTGTCAGGCTTTTGTCTCTTGTGTTTGCTTTATTCAAATATGAACCGAGTGGACCTCCCCTCTGCCGTTCTCTTCTGCATTAAAATCACATCAATTCACTTCCATTTCATCTTATCTGAAATTCATTGGAGGCAATCACTTGGTTGAATGCCCCTACGTTTCCATGGAGACGAAAGGTCCTGCACAGACTTCAGAAGGATTAGGAACTTGTAAGATTTAAGTCGTGAAGTACACACTTGCTTTGTTGCTTCCTGCTTTGATATCAAGTTAAGAGAATTGGCCTTTTGTGCTTTGATTTAGAGAGAAAAATAAGTATTGATTCTGACGACTTGTTGCTCACAAGAGATGATAAATTATGTTTAGCTGCTACGTTCTTGCACGGTTTGTGACATTGTTTTTATTCTAGAAAAGCCATTTATGCATTCCTCACGCTGTGAGTAACTTGCACGTGGACACTGGAAATTTATGTTTCATTCCTGTGTTGCGAGATGTGATCTTTGTGCTGCAGCTATGACAGTCGTGGTGGCATGCAGTGGTAGGTGCCCCAGTGGCACAGTTTTCAGTCCAAGCCCAGACAATAAATCGAGCTCACCTCCCTGACTTGGTGCTCCTTGCACATACATCCCCTTCTTTTGTTCTTCAGAGGTCAGGGCAGCTGAGTGTTCAGTTATTCACATCCCAACTGTCTGTCTGGAAGTTGCTGCAGATGTTACTGTGCTTTCCTTTCATTCTTCTTCTCTCCAACTCTCCACCTCCTCCCCGCCTTCACAGACTGCCTGTGCATTTGCCAAGCTAGTTTTTAAAGCAGTGGAAAGGAGGAAAAAAGTAGCCTATGAAAAAAGACTGTGAGGCGAGGCTCCTGCCCCTGAATTGGCTCCTCTTTTATTTGTTGCCAGCCAAAAGTACAAAGTAAACAAACTGAAGTAAATGAATTCATTTTTAGTTGCGGTGGGGCATTTCGTGTGCAGCCGTAGGCTGCTCCTTTTTGTCCGTCTTTACCATCAGTGCTAACATCTATTATCCTTCTTTGTTGGAAGTGACAAGCATTTTTTTCTCCAGACTTTAATGTGTTCAAAATATTTTGTCTAAGCACAGGAACAAAGACTTATGTTTGAACGTAGTAATTATTGCATTTGAATTGTTTATAAGAACCTTGTCGTTGCTGTAGTTTAGTTTGCATCACAGTGAAACTTCAATACATAACCCCCTATTTTCCACCACTGAAAATGAAAGTGATTTTAATAAAGCCCAGCGGCTGTGAAGCATTTATTGATAAAGGAGGCATGATTTTAAGAATGGTCCACATGTTTTAAATGAAAGACAAATCTGCTTAACATGTTTGCAGTTTGAGTGCACCAACACAACAGTTCATCAATCAGTCACTGTTATAATTCACCTACAACATTTTATGAAATTTGAGGAGTAAACAGGAAAGATCTCAAGTGGCATGCCATTACCCGGAGCCTCTAAACAATCAATCAACATTTGCAATTTGCTATTTACCATGTTATTTGGACCTTTGGCCATATGTCACAGCCTTTAGACCTGAGAAGTTGATTACATTGAAAAATACATTGGAAATGGGAAGCTGCTTCTTATGAATTCTTTGCAGTACATGTTAACTAATAATCATTAAAATACATGTGACATTTTTAACATTTAAATGATGAATATAGTACATATAGCATGTTTAGAGCATTTCAACTCATATGATGTTTTTGTTAGATTTGTAAAGCTTTCAGCACTGGCTGTGTTACACTAAACATATATTTGGCAAATGAGAAGATTTTAAAGCTATTCAGACTATTGTTATTATGAATTTTTTAATAAATAAAAAATATCAACAAATGCAATCAGTCTGGCAGTGGTTAAATTAGGGAGACATTGGTTTCAGTTAACCCAAGTTGCATCCTGTCCAACCTCTTTTTCTATTACTCAAGACAGAACTTACTCAGCCTTGAACGTGGTATAACTCACAAAGAGCCGCCCCTGAAAGAGCTCAAGACCTGGTCCTGCCCATGCCTGTTGGGGCGATATTCTATGGGAAGAGGATTATTCCCAAATACCATCCCTAAGTTAACAAAGACAACTGATGATGGCAAATTAGAGTCTGGCTTTTGTGCAGAAAAAAAAAAAAACATATGGGATGAAACTTACTTTTAAGGCCCATCACACCTGGTGGTCTCAGATTTATAATAATATGTCATTCTAAAACGTTATGTGGTGGATATGCACTGAACACACGTTAAGTGTAACATTAACAAATGACTAATAAAAAGCCTCTTTTTGCTTTGTTGGGGCTTTTACATGTTGGTGCAAATACCTCACATTTATTTTGGAATTGTGTCCACTAATGCAGCAACATTGTTTATATATTCTAACAAATAAGGTTTTTTACTAAAAGATTTATATAATTGTATAACGTGAAATAATTACTAATGCATAAAGACCAATCATATACAGTGTCTAAACCCATAAAGAGGTATTTTATTCTGACAAGGAATATCATCTTTATACAAAATAAACCTTTTAGTAAAACCCATATTTGTTAAAATATATAAACAATGTTGCTGCATTTCTGGATAATGGGAACAATTCCAAAAAAATGTGAGGCATTTGCACCAACATGTAAATACAAAAAAAAAGCTCTTGATTAGTCATTTGTTAATGCTAAATGATTGATATATGGTTGATTCTTATATCAGTCATATAAATTATTTAATTAGAAAAGAAATGCTAAATCAGCAAATTTACAGCAGATCATGCTTTAGAATATCTGTGTATAAGAAACACAGGGACCGCTTTAAATAAGTTGAATCAATAAAAAATATTTTTTTATTATTATTATCATTATTATTCTCAATGAGAATAATGAATGTTGCATTTTTTTTTATTTAGGTGAATTAACTAAATAAAAAAAAGAAATCATAGAAAAAGAAATTCATGCTCAATTCCAGGACTTGCAGTAATCAACTTTATTGTAATCTTGTTACAGCCAGTGGTTCTCTGTATGCTGAGAGTTCTCCACTAAAGTGTGACACTGATACCATAACCACCAGAAAAAAAGGCCCACCTTGGTGTGCTCCTGTTTGCAGGGGAGAGCTTAGGATGTGCTTAGGCCTAAGAGATGGTGAGAGCTTAAATTAGTGAGATTTAAGAATCAGATCAGGATTGGGAGAACAAAGGCTATGTCTTAAACGGTGTCCAGTGACACTACAATAGCATTCTGACCTGTTTGTAGGAGCTTACTACGAGAAGCTGTGTCAAACACCCACTATTCTGTTCTGTAGTTGCAGATTTTAAAAGCATACAAAAGACACACAATAATCAAATTGGATAAAAGGTTGAATGGGATGGGAATGAATTTGTGTTCTCATATATGCAGTTTAAAGTTGTCATGTTTTATAATGTGGGATTCTGCTTAATTGTCCATTTGTAATTTCCAAGTATTTTGAAGCCCATGTACTGTATGTTTTTCAGGATATTTTTCTAGATTTTTCAACTCCTCTTAAGTCCTTTCAAAAACTGCTTACGTCGATTTGAAGAGATTGCAGGGATATAATCAACGATACTTTAAAGGATCTCACAAGACAAGTTCGACTGGGTTAGCTCTAACGGGGTACACCTCAAGAATTCCGTATGTTATTTTGTAGGATTTACATATTTTTGATCAACTGATGTGGAAAATAGGAAATCATAGTCCAAGGTTTGTAACTGCTCCTGTAGTTCTTTTTATTGTAAAGAGAATGTAGAATTTGTCATGTCTCAGCACTTAAACTTTACTTCAAGTGAGCAGCATGACACAGGCCCAGGTCTTGCACTGAGGACTAGTGTCATACACTTGAGCAAGACCCTTAAACCTAATTCTATACTCAAGTTATGTTTTGCTTTGGTCTAGCCAAGTGGCTATATTGTCATTTCAACCATATGCAGAACACAGTGAAACAAAACAACGCTACTTCAGCAGCATGGTGGTACATTTGAAAAACAACAAACTTTTTCGCAGAAAAACAAGTGTTTAATTCGGATTCATTAATAAAATCTTGTTTAAAAATTCATAATTTCATTAATTACTTGTAATTACATTTTTGTATTGGTATGATATTTATTGTCATAATTCCAGTATTCATCTGAATAGTTTAAAGCATAAAGCCACTATTGAAATCATTATCAAAGCGCTCTCATTATCAAGGAGCTGTGTGATTGATGTGCTGCGATAGCAACCTGTGATGACTGAGTTGAGCTGCCTATCCAAGATTTGTCCAAATTGTTCTTTTGTATGCGAAGCAGGCTACTTTATCTTGTCGAACTGCAGGAGGGCACAGAGGATCAGCTAGAAGAGAGGGTGCCCTGCTGTGCTGGATGTCCCCATTAGGCCACCGTGCTTTTGTGTGTCCATTGTTACAGGTCCAAATCCCAGCATGTTTGCTCAGATCACAATTCCTAATTTGGATATAACCATGCCAGCTCTCTATCTGAAGTGAATGAAATGGTGTCAAGTAATAAAGGCAGTAGCATTGGAACAGCTTTACCATTTGGCAGTGCATCAATGGCATCATTTTCTATTGAGAACTCTGTTTGGTTATTGGTCCTTATTGAGCGGGACATATTGGTTCCCTGTCGTGTTAAAAAAGAGCAGTAAAAGAAGAATCTCAAAAGAATTTGAATACTTTATTAAACCTGAATATGGACTCTTGCTATTTTCACTGAGTTTCACAATGCTGCTTTTGAATTTCAGAACTCTGGATTACTCTGTTAGGGCTGTTTGAACAAGTTACCAGTATTGTTATTCTCATAAGCTTAGCCTTAGAGCATCCATTCAAATCCTGATCATTTTAATCTTGTCTACAGAGAGTAAAACTGAAATTATTCATAACTACTCAGTGCAGATAGATTTTAAAGGGGTGACGTGATGGTCCTTCATTGTTTCCAGCTTTGAACAGCAGTTTATAAAAATGCAATCCCCTTCCTCTCAGCAGTCATACAATCCCCTTCCACTGAAACATAAAAGACTGTCATCTAGTTGTTATTAATGTCATTTTAAATAGAATTTAGTAAGGTTTCCTTTTGTATTTTGTTTGTGGTAAATGGAAAGGGTTTGCAAAAAAATGTCTTATTTAAAATATTCATAGAGTCAGTCGTGGCCACTGATGACTCCAATGAGTTTCACTGCTTTAGTACTAGTTTGCTTATTTGTTTTCATAGTTACTAAAATATTCATATTAAAACTGTTGCCATGAGGCAGTATGTACACCAATCATCCATAACATTTAAAATCACCTTCCTAATATTGTCTATATCCCCAGTGTACCAAAAAAAAACAGCTGAGGCCTGAATTCCAAAAGACCTCTGAAGGTGTGCTGTTGTATCAGGCACCAAGACCTTAGCAGCAGTTCCTTTAAGTGCTGTAAGTTACAAGGTGAGGTCTCTATGGAAATTACTTGTTTGTCCAGCACATTCCACCTATGCTTGATCAGATTTAGATCTAGAAAATTTGGATGTTCAAGTCAGCACTTTCAACTCTTAGTCATGTTCCTCAAACCATTCCTGAAAATTTTGCAGTGTTATAGGGGGCATTGTTGGAATGAAGTGGAATGAAGTGGTTTCCAAGCAAAATATTGCCCAGAGCATCACACTGCCTCTGCAGGCTTGCCTTCTTCACATAGTTCATTCTGGTGCCAGGTAAGCAACACATATGCAGGTGTCCACATGATTAAAAAAAATAATAGACTCAATTAAGCAGACCGGGCACCTTTTTCCATTGCTCCATGATCAGGTTAGGATACTTAAATGACCATTGTAGTTGTTTTCGTCAACTGACTCTGACCGGCCTCAGCAAGCTGAGATTCACTGTGTGTTTTAACACCTTTCTATCATAGCTCACATTTTTCAAGATTTTGTGTTTCACAACTTCTTCTCTGGGAGCAGACCAGATAATTTAGCCTTTGCTTTACATGCACATCATGTTACTGGTTCACTGGTTGTCCTTCCTTGGGCCACTTGTGGTAGGTAATAGCCACTGCATATCAGAAACACCTCACAATACCTGCGGTTTTGGAGATGGTCTGTCATCTAGCCATTGCAATTTGGTTGTTGTCATGGCTGTTGTCCTTGTAATCTGTAGCATGCTTTGAGAGGGGCCACATTAGCCAGCATTACTCTGGTAGTGGCTCTTATGTTATGTGCTTTTGGTTTTTATATATATACTGTATGTGTGCAAATCCTAAACTGGCAGCATATTATAACTTCACAGACCAGCATCTTACTTTCTCTCAGTATCCAGCATCAACAATTAAAAAATTTTACACTTAAAATACTGTTTATTTACTATTCTGGGCCAAATATACTACATATAATAAGTATTATATCCTTGCTCTTCTAACAACCTTCATTTCTGCAATCAGTGAAGAGGAAGCAATTTAGCCAATAATCTAATAAAGGGAATCCTCTACTTGCTTCATTGTTGCTACATTCAGAAATCCTGAGTATTCTAAATGCACAAACATATATAGACAGCGATATTTAAACATTATACTGTGAGTTTTAATACAATTTTCTGAAGCACACACATGCTCTGAGACACACACTATCCTTAATCACAGCTTTTAGACCTCTCGTCTGCAGATTTGTGTCAGATCAATATTTTGTCCAAGCCTCATCGCTTTTCTGTTTACTTTGGCTAGTGCTGCCTAGCATGCCAAGTCCCCACTCTCTGTTTGGACATGTGACTGTGTAATAATGACAGGTAGACGAACTAATAGGCAGTGCAATATCTGTGGCTTGACCCCGTGTGCCTTTCCTTAATTGATCCATTGATTAGCATGAGGTTCATCAGTTGGAGGGTGACCAGACCTTCCCAGTGACCATTGCTTTCAGTTTGAGGACAAAAGGAATAAAACAGTTCATTTATCTTGCCTATTTATTGTCGCAATGATAAGTGAAAATTGAGTGTAAATGTGTAAACAAGAACAACTGTACATATCCAACTTTGCTTCTTGTTTATTTGTCATAGGACATTTTAGGGGAGGGAAAAAAGGAATCCCAATGAACCAAGAGCTGTTTGTGTTCTTAAGGTATGATGTAGTATTTGAGGTTATCTTTTAAACTGCAACTTTAAAGTATCACATTGTCCATTGTGTAATCTCCTTTCTTTTTATTTCAACCCAAGCTCAGTCTGGCCCAGCTGAAGCCATATATGGCCTATATGTACACTTGGCCAAGCTATGCAAACTTCGACATGTGGATGTCAATCTTTTCCATATTTGCCATGAGCTTTATGAGGCCTTGATTAGTTTCCAGAGCAAATTTGGAGTGTAAGAAAACATCTGCAGCGTGCGAAGTGTAAGCCAGCAGTCTGGGCCGTGGCATGTCGCAGAATATTTACATGACCATGTTTTGTTGAATTATAGCCTTTGGGTAAAGCAAGTAGTGCACCTGCAAGATTTTTAAGCTTACTTGATCCCTTTGTGGCTTTTTTGTGTCTGTGTTGCCGTGGATGGTAATAGGAACATCTTTACAATGCAATCAGTGAAAGCTTTTATGTTATTCAACTTCATTTTACTGATACATTTGAAATGACCTCAAAGCATGTCACGAACAAACGAAGACGGACCAGAAGACTAGCAGTTAGCCCTGTAGTGTGGATGGTAAACCCAAACGCGGAAGTAGCGCGAACAGGCAGGATAACCACGCTGTTTATTTTTAGAACTCTCCCGGAGCGAGAGCAAGAGTTTACACAAATAAACCTGTGTTCTAATAACACACACTCAATCGAAAGCGAAACCCAAGAAAGTGAGTACTCACGATTAGATGAACAGAGAGTCAGCAATAGCATGGGCAAACTCAATGACTGAGCGATGTGTGGAGCCATCTTGTTTCCTTTACTACTTCCAGGTTCTAGTGCCGGTCGTGTTAGGAGTGCACATGACAGTACCCCCCTGTCCAGGACCGGCACCCGACGGTCCTCGGGTGGAGGATACCCAAAGACGGTAGTCCCGGATTAGCTCGGGGTCGAGAATTAACCGTGCCGGAATCCAGAACCGCCCCTCGGGACCGTAACCTTCCCAATCAACTAGGTATTGCACGCCTCTGCCCCAAGGCCGCGAATCAAGGATCCGACGTACGGTATAAGCGGGACCGCCCTCAATGATTCGGGGAGGGGGAGCAGGGTGGGTGGGTGGAACCATAGGGGAAGTGGTGAAGGGTTTGAGTTGGGATATATGGAATACCGGGTGGATCCGGAGCGCCGCAGGCAGCTGGAGCCGGTAGGTGACAGGGTTAATCCAGAGGGTGATGCAGTATGGACCGATGAATCTTGGGGAGAGCTTCCGTGATTCTGTCCGTAGATGTAGGTTTTTGGTAGATAGCCATACCTTGTCACCTATCTGGAACAGTTGTCCTGGAGGGTGTTAACGGCGATGTTGGAGGGTGTAGCGGGTGTTGGAGCGTCGGATGGCGTTGTTTGCTTGGTTCCAGAGCCGTCGACACCGGCGGACCAACTGTTGGGCCAATGGTACTTCAACCTCCGGTTTTTGATGGTCGAACATCGGAGGCTGGAAACCGTAGCATGCCTCAAATGGGCTTAGATTGGTGGCGGAGGAGACGTTGAGGTTATGTGATAATTCTGCCCAAATGAGGTAGCGGGCCCAGGAGCACTGGCGATCAGCGACAAAGCACCTCAGGTAGCGCTCCAGTTGTTGGTTGGTCCGTTCCGTCTGACCGTGGTATCCAGAAGACAGACTACAGGTGGAATTGATCAGACGGCAGAAGGCCTTCCAGAACCGTGAGGTGAACTGGGGCCCCCTGTCCAAGATGATGTCCCTTGGGAACCCATGCAGGCGGACTACATGTTCTAATATCAGTTCGGCTGTGTTTTTGGATGACGGGAGTCCGGTGAGGGTCACCAGGTGGACAGCTTTGGAGAACCGGTCGACGATCGTGAGGATGGTGTTCTTTCCTTCGGAAACCGGCAGGCCCGTGATGAAGTCGACAGCAATGTGCGTCCAGGGCCGACGGGGAACTGGGAGTAGTTGAAGTTCTCCTGGAGATGGTCGATTGCTGTCTTTGGCCCGGGCGCACACTGGGCACGCCTGGACAAACTCATCAATGTCCCTCCTCATGTTGGGCCACCAGAAGGCGCGTTGGATGAATTGTAGAGTGCGACGCCTTGCGGGGTGACCTGAGAGGAGGGAGGAGTGCCCCCATTGGAGAACCTCTGGCTTGACGATGTTGGGCACATAGAGTCGTCCAGGCGGCACACCTGCCGGTTTGGTCTCCGCAGCTTGTGCCTGGCGAACCCTCGTTTCTATGTCCCAATGAAGCGGTGCGATGATCTTGGTAGGTGGTAGGACAGGCGCGGGGTCCGCCCGGGGGACTTCTTCCTCATACTGTCGTGAAAGGGCATCAGGTGGAAGTTATAGTCTTCAAAAAATAGAGCTCACCGCGCCTGTCTGGGGTTCAGCTGTTTCAGTGAACGGATGGTGATGAGGTTCTGGTGATCAGTCCAGATGATGAATGGCTCTCTGGTGCCCTGGAGCCAGTGTTGGCATTCCTCCAAGGCCCACTTTATGGCCAGCAGCTCGCGATCCCCTACTCCGTATCGCTGCTGAGTGGGGTCAAATTTCTTGGAGAAGAAGCTGCAGGGATGCAGCTTTTGGTCTGGACCTCGTTGGGAGAGAACGGCCCCGGCGCCCACATCCGACGCGTCCACCTCCACAACGAATGGTTTATTGGCATCTGGATGAAGGAGGATAGGAGCCGTAGTGAAGCGGCGGCAGAGTTCACGGAATGGCAGTAGAGGTGAGGTGGAAGGGGTGAGATGATGGGTGCATCAGAGCAGTTAGCGGAGCTGCAATCGTACTGTAGTCCCGGATAAAGTTCCGATAGAAGTTCGCAAACCCGAGGAAACGCTGGAGTTGTTTGAGAGTCCTAGGTAGGGGCCAGTGACTCACAACCTCCAGCTTTTGCGGGTCCATGGCCACTCCCTGGGGCGAGATGACAAAACCCAGGAACGTGATGGAGCGCTCATGGAAAGCGCACTTCACCAACTTACAGTACAGCTGGTGGGCAAGCAATCTCTTTAGAACCACTCTGACGTGTTGTACATGTTCACTGACAGTCCGGGAGTATATGAGGATGTCGTCTAGGTAGACGAACACCCATCAACCTAACATGTCTCTTAGAACGTCGTTAATGAATTGCTGGAAGACAGCAGGAGCGTTGCAGAGTCCAAATGGTATTACCAAACTTTGATAATGGCCGGTGGGAGTGATGAAGGCCGTCTTCCACTCATCGCCCTCCCTGATGTGCACCAAGTTGTAGGCGCTCCGGAGGTCCAACTTAGTAAAAATGGTGGCACCAGAGCGGGCGTCCAGGGCAGAGTTGGTAAGAGGCAATGGATGTCGGTTCTTGATGGTGATGTTGTTGAGCCCCTGATAATCGACACATGGGTGTAAGCTTCATGAAGAAGAACCCTGCGGCGGCAAGTGAGGAGGAAGGCCGGATAGAACCTTGGCACAGTCCACTGGAAACATATTCCTCCATCGCCTGCGTCTCGGTGGCAGATAATGAGTAGAGGTGGCCGTGGGGTGGCATGGAACCTGGCTGAAGGTCGATGGCAAGGTCGTAGGGGCGATGAGGAGGTAGGTGGGTCGCCCGTCTTTTACAGAACACCTCAGCCAGGTCCCGGTAGGCACTCAGGATGTTGTCTGTGTCAACCTCGGGGGCCTCGGACTCCCTAGAACACGTCCCAGCCCGGGCCCGTAGGCAGAGTTCAGAACAAGTCAGCCCACATTGTAAGATCCGACTTTGTGTCCAAGATATGAGCGGGTCGTGGTGAAGTAACCAGGGGTGTCCGAGAATAAGTGGAGGCGAGGAGATGGGGGTGAGGTAGAAGTGGATCTGTTCCTGATGTTGGCCGATGTTCATGGTGATGGGTTGGGTTTGGAAGGTGATGGGGCTGGAGGAGAGGGGCCGACCATCGACAGATGTAATATTTACAGGCTGGGATAACGCCTCGATCTTTACCCCCAGTTTCTTGGCGTAAGAAGAGTCAATGAAGTTACCAGCAGCACCGGAGTCGATGAATGCGGTACTTCCGACCCGTTTGTGGCCAAACTGGAGGTGTACTCTTACCGTGAGGTCCGGTAGGTGCAGTAGAAAACGAGGAGCGAGCTTCCGGAACAGGCGTGTGAGAGAAGAAGGAGGGGGTTCGGGGCGTGAAATGAGGCAGTGATGGCGTGATGGGTGGCAGGGTGCGAGGGGCTGGCTTGGGTCGGGCGAGCAGACGCTGGTCGATCCGGAGGGTGAGTTGGATTAAGTCCTCCAACATAGCTGGAAGTTCTCGTCCGGCGAGCTCGTCCTTGATGCGCGCAGCCAGTCCCTCGTAGTAGGCCGTTCGGAGGGCGGAGTCTCCCCAGTCGGTCTGGACGGCGAGCGTTCGGAAATCCGCCATGTAGCGGCTCACGGATGAGCCTCCCTGCCGCAGATGATATAATTTGGAGTCGGTCTCCACCTCAGCAGCAGGATGTTCAAAGGTGAGTTTTAGCTGGCGGGTGAACTCTGTGTAGGAATAGGCTACATCTGAATCAGATCGCAGGACCGCCGTGGCCCACTCCGCTGCCTGCCCGGATAGCAACGAGACGAGAAGAGCAACGTGCAGTCGGTCTGTGGAGTATCTGGTGGAATTAAACTCAAACTCAAGATCCAACGTGGCTAAAAAAACACTGCATTTCCCATCCGTGCCATCCCACTTATCCGGTAGAGCAATGAAGACATCAGAAGAAGGGGGGGAGGATGGCAGCGCAGCAGCCGCTGCAACGGGCGTGGTAACAGCCGGCTGAGCGGCCGTTCCGCGGAGCATCGCGTTCTCTTGCCGTAGCTCCGCCACCTTGGATGTCTTGGATGCCTTGGCGGAGAACCACGACTTCACTATGGAGCTGATCGATCAGCTTAGCATGTTGATCCACCACATCGCAGAGGTGAGCGTAATCCGCTGGGTTTACTGCTGATGGCTCAGTCATTCTGTCACAAACAAACGGAGACGGACCAGAAGACTAGCAGTTAGCCCTGTAGCGTGGATGGTAAACCCAAACGCGGAAGTAGCGCGAACAGGCAGGATAACCACGCTGTTTATTTTTAGAACTCTCCCGGAGCGAGAGCAAGAGTTTACACAAATAAACCCGCGTTCTAATAACACACACTCAATCGAAAGCGAAACCCAAGAAAGTGAGTACTCACGATTAGACGGATAGAGCGTCGGCGATAGCATGGGCAAACTCAATGACTGAGCGATGTGTGGACCCATCTTGTCTCCTTTTATGCTTCCTGAATAGCGACCGTACTACTTCCAGGTCCTATTGCCGGTCGTGTTAGGAGTGCGCATGACAAAATGAACACTTAAGAAAAGTTTATGTACTCTTTTTTCTTTTTTTTCTTTTTTTCATGAAGGCATTACATAAATTAGTTTCTTTATTTTATATTTATATATATATATATATATATATATATATATATATATATATATATATATATAATTTCCTCTTTTCTAAACCCCTCAAAAAGGATTAATTGGGAAATTAAGTAATTAATTATTTTTTTGTCTTTAATAACATTGTCTGTCTCTCTATAGTAAAACTTACACGCTTGCCTAATTCACATATATAAGGCTCCATTATCATACCGGTATCACATTAAAACCAGTTGAAGTTCTGAACGACTTTGCCGAAGGACAAATTACTAAGGCTAGATGACTGGTTCAGACCAGCACCAAAAAAATCAGCAGGTCTTGTGGACTGTTCCTGGTATGCAGTGTGTAGTACCTACAAAAATGTGGCCCACAGAAGGACAACTTATGACAGGGTCATGGGCACTGAAGGCTCACTGATGCATGTTGAGCATGAAGGCTAGCCTGTCTGGTCTGACCCCACAGAAGAGCCAATTTTGCCAAACTGCTGAAAATGTTAAAATTTCCTATGATAGACAGGTGTGGCAGCCTGATGTGTCGGACCAGTCAGACTGGCCATGCTGACCCGTGTCCACTGCCTAAAGTGTCTACAATTCTCTAGGTAAGGTTCTGCTGGAAATCCTCTGGTCTTGGTTGTCTTGTGGAGGTTACATCAAGAATCCATGGGATGTGCTGGACAAAGTCCAGTCTATGGATGCCCCACCTTGTAGCTTACACTTTATGAGGTCTTGTGGAGTCGATGCCTTAACAGGTCAGAGCCATATTGGCAGAACAAAGGGGACTTTCTTTTTTGTTTTGATGTTATGGCTATTATTTGTGTATTCACATATTCAGATCAGTACTATATCCTCTACAGTATTAGTAAAGGAGCTAATTGTAGGATTGTAGTCAATAGTATAGGATCCAATCAGTCATTCAGTGCTAATGTCCTGATTCTGTTTTTCCTCCATTTGTCACCAAACTGTGCACTGAGTTGATGCCATGGCAACAGTGGAAGCTCCGTACCTCAGCGCAATAACACTGTTCTGATCAGCCAGAGATTCCTGTATTGACCACACTGGAAAAGATTAAATGCTGGTGACATTTCTAAGGTGAAATTTGCAATTTCCACAAATATGACTTGGCTGGGATGCGGCATGACAGCACATAAAATCAATACAAATAACCTGAATCCCTAATACCTTGATCCCTGTTAGTAGAGGGATGCATTACAACTAAAACACTGGGAGTGGGAGCAACAGCTCAGGAGCTGATCCCTGATTCCTATCGACTGGCTCCAGGCCAAACACTGCCGCAATAACAATTAGGTGCACAAGTTTGCCAATTCTCTCCTCCAACAGCTCCATGTGCCACAGTGCAGGCCAAGCAAGTGAGCCAGAGTTACAACTCTTTGACAAGTGTACAATTTACTTTGTAAGCATCATACCTAGCATAGCTTTCTTTTGAAAATCAGTATAGTTTCTTTTATCCTCTATGACTCTGAAATACAGTTCTGTACGTTTGCCAGTAAATGCGGAGGGTCTCATGATTGAATGATATGTTTTCTTCACTGTCTTTCCTGTCAATGAGAGAATAAGTTATGCCTCCTGAGCTTTTCTGTCAGTAGGCATTAAAGTGTTGCATGGTGATGGTGGACAGTTGGAATGTGAAGAACACCTTAATCTGTGTCTTTGAGAATCTTTCCCTTCCAGTGTGGTCAGGAACTCCTAGGTACAGGTGACCCGTGACGTTGCGAGTGTGAGTTTGTCTCTCTGTGCATAGAAGTGTGTGTGTGTGTGTGTGTGTGTGTGTGTGTGTGTGTGTGTGTGTGTGTGTGTGGAGCAGGTACATAGAAAGGGACAAGTACAGACTTCTCCCCCTCCTACGGCTCTGTTTGCAGTGTGTGTGTTGGTTTTAAAAGGCAAGCAGGAGTAAAAGAAGAGCCATCATCATTACGCTGAGAGGTTGAGCCGCACTGGCGTAATGTGTGTGCTGAGTTGCTCTGTCTGTTTGTAAGGCCCTCAGCAGAAGTGTGGCGCTTGTTGACATTCTCCATATAATATTGTTTGAATTTTTCATCAAGATCCCCGCCTCTGTTACAAGAGCCCTTTTGTTTCCAGCTTGTTTGTACATTCTTCGTGTGTGTGTGTGTACCTACCTCTCCTTGTATTTGTGTGTCAATATGCTTCTCTTAAACTGAAACTCCTAAAAGTCAGGTCTTTTTTAACCGAGGGGGTTAGAGGGTCGTGAACAGACTGGCTGCAACACCATTCATCCCCACAACAGACACACACACACATATACACCCCTTTTGCTGGCACCTTTTGTGCAGGGGACCCTGACGTGGCCTTGAATGCAGGTCACCACAGGTTACCCATGAATAGCCGGGTGTCTGTGCAGGACTGAATGGGGCTGATGCATGCTGTTAAAAATGACCTGCCTCCTATCAGTGTCGGTGACATTAAAAACAGCTGGCCCAGACATTCGCCCCCTTTTCAGCAACGTGAAAGTTGGTTTTCTCTTTGTGTTTCTCATTGTGCCAGCTCACTCCTGCCCTTTGTCACACCGACAGTGTCAGAATCGTAAAATGAGTTCATCATCATCTGTTCTGTTGTACCTCCTGCATCATAAATCAAGGAATTGACTTCATTCCAGTTTGTGTCTGGTTTCAGGAATTCAGTCAGTTTCAGTTTCACTAGGATGAACATTCTCGCTATAAAGAAAGCAGATTATGTTTGCCAAAATGGTGTTGATGAGTGAGCAGGAGAGGTGACTGGTCATATTTTGCGCTACTCTCTCATTATCATTTAGCTGTTTTGTCACTATTTATATGTAATAACCACAACTGAACTTCACTGTTAATTTGTGGCTCAAGCTATTGATGGACTGGGCTGCTGATTCTAGGGTTGGGGGTTCAAGGCGTGACACCGCCAGGTTGCCACTGTTGGACGTATGCCCTATACCCATAAATAATATCCACGCACTGAAATGCAGGGAATCCTCAATTATAGTCAAAAGCCTGGAGAAATGGGTGCGTTGCGGCAGGAGGGGCATCCAACGTAAAAACCTGTGCCAGTAAATTGTGGATCAAATGAGCAGATGTGGCACCCCTGGGAAGGAGAAAAAACCTCATTCACTGTGAAGATTCTACATCCGTGAAGAATTGCAGTAGGTATAAACAATATGTATATTTATTTATAAAAGTGGGTCTGACATCTGTAGACGAAGATATATAAACACATACGCATGTACAAAGCTGCACAGTGTGGATGGAGGAGGGAGCTCTGTCTCTGTGTGGTAATGAATTTGTAGTGTGTGTGCTCTTATTGGGGTTAATGGAAGGGGATCATCCCAACGGTACAGCCCACTCTTTCAAACCCGCTCTCCGTAGATGTTTCCGGAAGCAATCCTTTATTCCTTGCATTGTCTCTCCGCCTCCTTCCATTGTTCTCGACTCTCCAGGGGCCCCTCTTGCTTTATCTGATTCCAATTCTGTGCGCCATTCATCCCGCCCCCTATCTGAATGTCTGCTATATAGTTCGGTTATCTTATCAGCCATGTCATCTCTTTATCGGCTTTATCCCGACCCCCGGCACCCGGCTGATCGCTCACCCTGCTTTCCTCAGTGCCTCTGTGTTCCCCACACACACAAAAAGAGCAGCACTTCTCTCATTTTATAGTTCAGGACAATATCCATACCAACACGTATGTTTCTATGTATGTTTATATATATCATATCAGTGTATATATTAATTGTGTAAATAATAATAAAGTAATATAAAATCAGTGTTCATATTTTTTTGTGTTTAAAACAAAGAAAGAAATATTGCCTAAAGTGATGATCACTACTGTTACTACTGTGTAAATCTGAATATTCTGCCCTCCAGGCAATGTCTCTGATCGTTGTGGTTTATCTCTCTACTTTCAAAAGTATGGTTTGTAGCTTAAGGTAAAAGTCTCTCTTGGCCTTTCTTATTCCTCTGTCACTCACTAACACAGCTTGCCAAACTTTTATTTTTGTTCTCTGTCTCTCGCTCTGAATGAGCTTATGCTGCTGCTTCTCATTGGCTGCTGATGGACGGGATTGGTCACGTTCGCCTTAGTGAAAGGTGAAACCTGCTCACTGTTCCAGTCTCTGGCAGACAGCAGCTGTCTATCTTTTTTTCTTCAGCTCACCCACTCCATCAAGCTACTGCTCACACACGTACATGCATCCCACCTTCATCAGCAACGTTCAGCTGCTCCACAATAACAACATCTTATTTTTGTTCAGCAATAAACCAATTACATCCATGTAGGGTACCATAAAATAAAAAAAAACATCATTGGCAAAAATGATTCATCTGTAATTTTCCATGACAAATAAACACTGTGTTTTTTTTTTTATTCAGTGTACATGTGGTGTAAAAGACTAATAAATAAATAAATAAATAAACCTTTTTAAAGTGTTTTATTAATTAACTTCAATGGGAATAAATAACAATGACAATAATTACTAATGAGCAAAAATACTTTTTTTGTATAAGACACTGTAAGCTAACTTACATTCAAAAACAATTTTAAAAGTGGCACCTTTGTGGCAAAATTAAAAACAGGATGATTAAAAATAGTTGTCACTTGACTAGAACAGAAAGTACACATTTGATGTTGAGTCTAATCGCAAGTTGATCTCTGCTAATTCTTTTTGTCATTCTAAATGACTTGACAAGCTTTATAAAGCATTGGCCCTCTAATGGCCCTCACCTCGTGTCCTATGATCTTCCTGCTCGCCTCTGTGACCCTGCCATACACCCAGACTCTCTTTTGTCTGTACTCAAATTGAATGGCATCTATCTCTCCCAGACATGTTCTGTACAGCTGGCACAGATAGAGTGAGGGAAGCAGTGAGGGAGGAAAGAGTTGAAAGAAGGAGCTTCTGCCTTTCTACACCGCTCAGGTACACCTGTCACCAACCCCTCCCCCTCCCCCTCACTACTCTCTTTGCCGCAAGTGAATAAAATGAGATCAAACGGTTTGCGTGAGTTGATGCCTGGGAGGACAAGGTTAGGCTATCACCTGCTCCCACAAGCCTCAGTTAGCTCTTTTACACGCCTCTTTATATACATGTGCAGTCACCACCATGACTCAGAACCATTTGTCTTCTTGTGTTGTTACTTGTTTATTGGGTACTTTATTGCCTGTAATGAATTGTGCTGATCTACAAAGCATATTTTATCATATTTCAGGTGTGCAGTAAAGTGAATTAGTGATGTTTTTGATGGCTTAACACAGTATATCGTTTTAGCAGAAAGCAGTGCTATTACATATTAGACAGTGTTTTTGTCCACATTGTATAGCAGGTACATACATATAGACTAGCACTAACATATGCTAGTGTTTACATTACGGTCTGTTTTAATGTGTCTGAAAGGCAACTTTATCACCGATTAAATATGACTGATTAACAGTTTCTCAATATTCTTGTTCACAGCTAAATTTAAAATAGGTAAGCCTGTAAGACTGAAAATCATAGTTCAGCATCGGCTAATCTACTTTGTTACATCATTATCCACCATTATCTACTTTGTATACATCACAACCCATATTTGATCACTCTCCCAACAGTAAATGACCTTGGGACTGAGACGAATAACTGTGGTTTAACCATGGTAGGGCTTGTGAAGTATAGTTAGAAGATGTATTGTATTTAGTAGTGAATTATGAAAACATTTATTTATAAATTGTATATTTATGACTATAATCATATAGCCTATTAGACTGGTCACTTAAATTATTATGGTTTAATCTATAATTAGTAGCCCTATATAAATGACAACTTGAATCTAATGGTAATAGGAAATGTATTCTGAGAGAAGAAAGTTCAGAAATTAAAAACCTACAGTATTTATCTAGTCCCTGGGAAATGCCTACAGGTGTAAATTTCAGGGATTTTTTTTTTTATCTTATCTATAAAATTTTCTTTGCCCATGATACATTTTGTTGGCAAATTTATTTATGTAATTTATTTCTGTATGATATGCATGTTGCATATATGTGCTGCATGTAACATATTTATTATGGAGGCATTACAGAACCCTATATTAAACATTATAGAAGCATTTTGATAGACTGGAAAGTTTAACTATCCCCTCCAGCATGATCCCATTATAGGTGTAGAAGCAGACAAAGGAGATGGAGGGTTATGTGTAGTCTGCCTTCTTAGGAAACACTTGTACTTTTTACATAATATTTTTGTCTACCACATCAAAAAGAGCTATTGAAAACAGAGCTGTTTTTTTCTGTCTTTTCATAGCTTAGCTTATCATTGCTAACTCACTTTGATTAGCTCAGTTGCAGCTCACAATAGCCAGACTTATGGAGCGACACAATGCTCTGCCAACAAAGCTGATGCCTCAAGTCCTTTTGGAGCGGTTTGCCACGAACCTTTTTACTACACAGTACACCCTACAGCAGTAATCCTGTGACGAATATCTATAGCTTTCTTTTTTTTTGTCTGTACGCTGTTGTATTCATCAATGGATCACTTATAATTATCTGCCATTTGAATTCTGGTTTAAGCTTTGTACATTAGGGTGAAGATGAAAGGTGTGAAAATGAACTAATGCCAAGAACATTTGTTTCCGGAACCTTTTCAGATGTCTATGCTTTAGGGTGTTTTTATTTCAGCAGTTTAAAGCATATAGTATTTTCAGTGAAAATATTTCAAGTAACCGTGTTCACATGTAGACCAACCCGTACTGTACTACAGTTTACTGCATTAAGTTCATGGTGGCTTTTAGTCTTAAAGCAGTGTGTAGTCAGAGTTTGTGTTCAGGTTTTACACCTACCCTCCAACACACCTTCGTTGGTTTCTAGACTAAAGCTAACAAAGGTGTGTGTTCACTAGAATTGACAGCGATGTTTGCACACACACACACACATATATATACACACATGTATGAAATCTGTTGTTTGATTGAGGTTTTAGATCATATACATTTTATTTGCCTCGGTTGGCCTTTCCCTTTACACCAATTCTCTCTCTCCTGACAAATTAATATTCCCTTCTGATTAAGTGTTTGCCATCGAAAGCCTTTATCATTGTCATGCTTGTAATCAGACCCTGACTCCTCGATTGCTAGCAATTAACTGTAAGGCAGCTGGAGCACAAATATTAATATCAGAACAATAAAAGGACCGTCTGTCTGATCTGCAGCACACTGCACAGAAAATTAGAAACAGAATGAAGTGTTTCCATAATGCACTCTTTAAATCCCCTTGTTTTTACAAGAGGGGATGCGTGTATTGCAGCTTTTGTTCTTGTTATCACTTCCGTCATTTCTGTGTCAGACAGAGAGGGTTTTGGGCGATAGGGCCTTCTTATCAGCTGATTACATTATCAAGAAAATGTCCAGTTCCTACTAGCGAAGTGCACATGTAGCTATGATTGACATTGGAAATGCTGAGGTTAAATTGTTCTTAACACCTTTCCCTCAGGACTTGTTAACATTGTGTTTAGCACGATTGAGGATGATTGAGAACAGCTCATTAATTACAGTCAGGCAGCCTCAGCTAAATTGATTAGCAGTTGCATGTGACATGAAAACATGATTATTTAGCACAATGGAACATTTAGATTTGAGTAAAAGCAGGTGTTATAAGGTTTTATTACAAAAGAAAAAGACATTTTTTAAAATATAGACTATAAAGGATGCCCCAGCAAGAATGCACTAACAATGGCAGATACTTTATTCAATGTGGAACATATAAGGAGATGGGGAGGAGCACATTGGACTTGATCTGTTGGCGTAGGCGGCTGTTTGTGGAGCTTGGCATGGCTGCGTGTATTTGTGGTTGTCCCTGACAGCGTAGGCAACTCCAACCCAAACACAGCACCTGTGTTTGCTCTACTGCTCACCCCCAATCTCCTCCACGCAGGTCACATGGCCACCAGATAGCCTCGGTACCATGGGAATACAAAAGCAGGGGCTTTTAGTGCTGTTAATCATTAACGTCAAACTTCCTTTTGTTCTCCCTCTCAGCTCTGCAGACGCGAATGTTATCTCTCATATGCGGCCAGGTCAGACGTGACTGCTAAGTTGCAGGTGAAGGTGTAGTGAGGATGATTGGCAGGGTAGCACCAGCATGGTTTGAAGGGTTAGGGTTGTAACTGATGATCTTTTGCAAACTGACCCATACCTGAAAAGGAAAAGGATGCAATTAAGTTCATTATCAGATTCACTAGTTTGATTTTTATATGCATGGAATGTCTGTTTAAAGTAGCACTGTTGGAATGACAGCAGATTTACATTTAAATTTTTTAATTAACAGAAAATTATTTTGTCATGACTAATTTGTGTGTGTGTGTGTGTGTGTGTGTGTGTGCGCGCGTGTGTGTGTGCGCGTGTGTGTGTGTGTGTGTGTGTGCGTGTGTGCGTGTGTGTGCGTGTGTGTGCACGTGTATGTGTGTACCTATTGAAATAAAACACCTAATACCTAATGTCGCCCTTTTTTCTACCTAAAAAAAGACGAATAGAAAAGGTCATGTTTTTTTTTTGTTTTTCATTATAGCCACATTAGAGCCACACCCTGTACAAAATTGCAGTTTTTTTTTTTTGTTTTGTTTTTTTATAATTGGGCCTCCCCATTCCTATATATATGAGGGTTGTGTCTCAGGTTTATAGTCATACAAGTCATCTAGATACATTTTATTATCACTTGATTAACATGAATGAAATGTATTGATTGATCATTATATACAGGCATATTAAATATATAGAATTTCTTTAATAATTGGGAAATTTATATGGAAATGATATACCCCTACCCCCCCCCAAAAAAAAAAAAACTATAAAACTATGTCTACATAAAGCTTGTTTGTGGATTAACCCTGGACTCTGCTGATAAGCACCTGGAATTCTCCACAAATCAACAGTTGAACCTGGCAGTAGACAGCCTCTGCTCTGAACCACCCATACGCACAGATGCATTAACACACTGAATGTTCCTGTCAGAGAAATAAAAAGCGGATTAAAGGAAAAGCATAGATTCTGAGCCACAGCCAATGGGGAAATAAACGGGGTTGATCCACTGCGTCAGAGCAGGCCCTAACAACGGTGAGGCTTAGACAAAGGTGCCTGTTTGCCAGCAGCAGGTAGAAGATGGATGGCTGGTTAAACATTGCAGTCATACCTGAAAGGTGCCATGGGCCGGTCAATGAGGCCAACTGAGGGGACATTGTGTGGCAGTCACATGCTCCCATAGCTCTTATCTTTGGTCTGTGCGCTCTTAAAAACTCAAATGGCCAAATGGATCTATTGGTAAAACAAAAGAGTTTTGGGGAGTCAGAGTAGAATATTAAGCCGTGTCTTTATTAGCTCTGAGGCTGTGAGTTTATATTATTCCTCCTGAGACCAAACCACTGACTTTTCTTTCAGGTAATAATGTTATTGGTTTGAATGGTACGAGTGCAGATTTAGGTCAGAATGATTTTTTTTCAGGCCTCTGAATCTATTTTTGAGTTGTTTTGAATACCATTTAATTTAATGACTATTGTGATTATTGACATTTTTGATGCACTGACATTATAACTGTCATCCAGTTCATTCATGTTATTCAGCGGCTTGCTCTAGCTCCCTTGTGGGAATTTGCATGAGGAAACCACTTTTCCTATTAAAACTGGCTCAGTTAGTTACCATTCACACATACACTTATATTTGCATACATGAGCTTTGGCTCATACATTGCATATAAATCTTTATGTTGGTAAGCAATTATTCAATATGCAGACCATTTTAAGATGTATTGCAAAATCAGGACTTTTTTCAGTTTTGAAATGTGCTGTGTTCTAAGGATTTGATCTGCACCAGCCTATCCTTCTATCCTTAATGGCAGGTTTGTTTTTACTTGCAGTTGTGGTCGTGGAGTTGTATATTGCTCAATATGGACTGACGCAACATGTCTGTGAACGAGTCAAAGATGGGTTATAATGTTTATTCTCGTAATATGTTATAAATTGTGAGCAAAATATAATGATCAAAAACATAAACTGTGATGTGAAAAAGTGAAAAGTTGCTAGACTACACACACATGGGGGGGGGTAACTAGAGTCTTTCTTTAATGACAATAATCTTCAAATCACAAGGTTCAAATGCATAATGGTCAAATGAAGTTAAATGTAATTGAAGAGACCTGCAGGCTCATTTCTCTCCACCCTTCCACTATATAGCTTTGTAGTTGCAGCCTTGAATAAGACACTAATCCTCAAGAATGAAAGGAAGATATGACATGAAAGTTAGAAAACTCTTTAGTGCCAAGGAGACTCATTCCCTTGTCATTCTTTGCAAAACGTTCATGAAAGGATTGTACCTGACATTAGAAAGTTTTCTCCTACAAAAACAACCCTTAAATAGTTCTACACAGAGAGTCTTATAGGAGAACAGACTGGTTTGGCATTCTGAGAGCATAACCAATAACTTTCAGCTTTTTCGTTGTAGCCTTAGGCATGGCAATAAAAAAAAAGTCTAAATTAGATGAGTAAATAATTAAGTATTGGTCAATTAAATACATGTTGCTAACTGAAATTGGCAGTGCAAAAATAACTTTCAGAATTGCATATGGAAGTTCTATACAGCGCAGGGAGTGATCATTCGTGTGAGTTCTCAGAGTAATATCAACATTGTTCCGGTACTTGCTAATCACCCATCTTTTGTACGTTTCTTCTTATATGACTCTGCTATTCCCTTTCATTTCTGAGCGGTAAAGCTTTGTTTCATGTCTCAGCACTCATCAATTACACAGTGGTGGCAACTTAAAGGAGTGCTGAAAAGCCATGAACAGAGCTTTACTTTAGCATCAGTGAAGCGTTATGCAAAACTATCCCACACACATGTTCATGCACACACCCTTACCAACACATGCACAAATGGACTTGCATTTACAAGTTATACAGTATGAGCATACAGAATGCTACACTATCCACAGGACTGATTTCCTATGTGTTTTGACATATTTTGTTGTGCATTCTTTATTATTAACTCTCTTATTTTCTGTTTTTCAGAATCATGACAGAACTATATGTCTTCTACTGTGAGACTCCTTCGTTGAAACATGATAAGAATATAATAGTCCATTATCATGCAGTGGAAATCAGTCCGACTACTGTGATGTCAATTGCTAACACTAATCCAGCTGTTTCATTTCCTCAACATTAATGTTCTCTGTTTTATGAGAACTCTATGTTTTGATTTGCCAAATCATAGCTATGAACATAAGAACATAGACCGGAGTAAATGGGTTCGATAGATTTTAGCAAATAATTCCTTCCTTGCTTCATTGCAATGCAAAAGATCTAGCAGAGTTGAGGATTTCTATTCTATTTTGAGAGGCTATTATTCTTTTTAATATCAATAAGAACTGTTAGTTTAGTTATTTATATATATATATAGTAAACATCAGCTTCTAATGTAAAAGAGACTCATATTATTAAAGAGCTAATATTAAAGAAATAATATTTCCATAGTACAACTTTACTAAATCATCGATAAAGCGGGCTTTTAGCTTATTGGTTCCTAATTTTCTTAAATGAAATTAATTCAGATAATAATCTTGCATTTTAAAGGGTAAAGAATCAAATACAATGTGTCCTGATTTCATTGTTTATAATCATACATAATTTGATTTTTTTATATATAAATAAATTGAAAATAATTTTCATTTGGTTCTGAATTTTTTTATGTTTTTAATGTTTTTAATGTTTAATGGCATAGTTCCAAAAGAAGTGGAAATAATAGATGTGGTCTCAGTAATAATTGGCTGTAGATGTTGTAGTGATTATCATATTAATAATAGTCCAATATTGGATGCACAATAAATAGGCAATTGTGCATAATGCTGTCTTTAACACATCTGTCTGACAGGCTTTCTTAAAGAGTGGAAAAACAGAGATATCAGAATCTTCTGGATTCTGATATTTAATATAATTTCTTCATGACACTATGTGACCTTGGGGCTATGGAGTTTTATCCTTGACTAACATGTACTTTAGTGGTCTCAGACAACTTTAGAATCGTAGATGCAAATGACACATGGCATAGTTTTGATTTATGTAATAATCTTTTCTGGGTGGTGTGCGCTGTTTAAAACCCCTGTTTTAAGAATAATAGAATCTTAGGCAATTGTATTTCATACACTCTACTCATGTTTTTTTTTCCAAGGGGTAATTTCTTTTAATTGCTGGTAATTGCTTAAATGAAATGATTCAATGTGCAACTGATCTAATGAGATAACTAGCATTATAACAGCTTAAATCATGCACACATGCTTAAGTGAAAGGAGAAGACTTGAGGTATTATCCTTCTGTAGTCTTGACCTTGCCTCATTCTTGATCCATCCTCCCTAAACGATTGCACATGCAAAGGTGAAGGCAGACCATGGAGAAACTTGGGTGATATGATGCACACTTATGGAATAACAAAATAACAAAAAGCCACCTAAAAGCAGATAAATGACTATACAGTATGTTGTACAATAGGAATTAAATGCATGGGGCAGCTGGGCTCTTATCTGAACGAAACCCAGCAACAAAGGAGTGCTAAGACTAAGAGGCTTGATGCATGGGAAAGCCATGGGCCAGCCATTGTGACTGCCCTTCTGCTGAGCAAATAGTCCAAACTGTTCATTCCCCGTCTTCCATTCTCTCGCCGCCACATTGTTTGTGTCCTTGCATTTCATTCAGCAAGGAAGATTGCTCTCAGGCCCAGTGAGCAAACAGTCCAGAAAAGAGCCGGCTATCTTCTCCTGTTCCCAGGAGAACTAGCATTTTGATTTGGGCTCCAAGCTGTCAGAGGATTGGAGAGTTGATGTCAGGGTGCCTGAATTAATTGCTTTAAGCCAAGGAGGGGCTAACTGCGTTTATCACCAACTGCTCAGTAAAATGTGTTGTAGCAGTTAGACCTCTCCTCTAGATGCTGGCTTACTGCTTGTCAGAAATCTTGTACTTGATACACAAGGTTCAAGATGTTTGTTTGTTGGTTGGTTGGTTGGTTTGTGTGTTTGTTTGTATTTTTTTGCAATTATGATTAAGATTTCAGTGAATCCCAAAACAGTGCATTGATGGGGATGAAATTAAAATCCATTAAAATGCATATGTTAAGTGCTTTGTTTGTTCCATCAATGGCAATGTATTATTATTATTGTGAATTGATCTGAATAATAGATATATAACAGAAACATGGGGGGGTGCATTATTATTCATAATCAAGATATCTCTCATACCACCATTGTTATTACATATAGGTGTTTTTATTTTATATTAATGTATTATTTATTACTCTGCTGTCCAGTGTGTACCCCACCTAGTGCCCCATGTTTCCTGGGATAGGACTCCCATGAAAATACAGTATAGAGAATAAAAGAATGTGAGTATTATTTATTCTATGCATTTCTATTTTTTAAATAATAATTAATTTTGTGTTTAATGTCAATTTTTAATGTCACAGATAGAAACGGTGCATTAGAGCAGGAAATGGGTTCTAATTTATACTCCAGAATAATAACTGTCAATTTAAGGACAATTAAAGAAGCTAAGTGCCTTTGATGAAAATCATCAGAAAAACCCACAGAATGCCCATTTAATTCAGCATTTCCTGTCAAATAAAGTGTATACACCCACTTAATAATTTCCTAGTATCCCTTGATGTTTGACTTTTTACAAAATATACATTTCTAACAGCCAGTCGAGCAAAAGCATTTTTAACATTGGGGATTTTAACCACAACATGTTGAAAGCCAGGTATTTGAAGAGCCTACCTCTTTGCAAATGATCTTCTCACAATCAAACCCTATGTTGTAATTAATCTTTCCCTTCGTCTAAATCATCTGCACTGCTCAAAAGGATTCATCATGTTGGACTAGTCTCTAATAATGCACAGCTTTGCATGTGCAGATGACTTATTTGCATTGGTATAGTAATAGAACAGTCTTTGGGATAAGTGGCCTTAATGCTGGGTTGGTCCGCTTAAGCCCCAGATACACAGTTATGGTAATGGTTGGTAAGCCTAAACTGAACAGTACCTCAAATGATGTTTTATTTTTTAGCAAATTTGCAAATATTTTTTTTTTTTTGTATGACTGTGCCTAACCACAACAGTCAAGTGTGACTGTTTATGTAAGGTTTATCTAAAGTTATGTTTTAGTGTCTGATGCTCTGAATAATAGTAATTTAGGCATGTTAAAAATGTATAGGTCATTTAACACAGCCCAATCCTTGACGAATTCTGTTGTATGTCTATGCTGGGGGGGTCTTTCTTTTGTAAATCACTGATGATAAATCTACTTCCCCAACAATACAACATACACTTAATCTGACAGAAAATTGAATTAGTCTGGCCACTATGTCACTGTCAGTGGTAAGCAGACAAGGGTTAAATTGTGTGTGTCTGGGGAGCACTACCCTGTAGTATCTACAAGTAATCTCATCTCTGGGGTTCTAAAAGTGCTTTATTCACACATTAATCTCAGCATGATGAAAGATCTGTACCTTTTATATTAGAACAAATATGCGTTTGTGTAATGTGAGTGAAGGTAATATAGAGCAAGGCTAGAGGTCTTTAAATCTGGCACTTGGTACATTTTAAAGTTCTGAAAAAACTGTGCTGTTATTAATTCATGATTTGGATAAAAAAGATACAATTAATTTCCAAACATATATAGACTGTAAACATACTGACTAGATTATCGGTAGAGCATCATATAATTTGGGCTGAATGAGGTATCTAGTCTAAAGTATCTAGATGCCTTGTGTACTGGGTGGCACAAAGGTCTGGATCCAGAGGCAAACAAAATATATAAATTACACCAAATGCTCCTCTGACTTTGCCACACTTGTGTCTACACTAAATATTAGAATGTTGAACATTTTTATTCATCAGAACTGATGTTCTTATATGCAGAGATGATTTCCTCTTTTAATGCAACAATTGTTCTCGGACAGTTCTTACAGACAATGGCCTTAGATGAGAAAAAAGCTGATTGGTGTTCTATTGGTTCTATTCCATCTTCTATTGTTAATGTCAAAGCCATCTTGCAATATATTTTAAAAAAAATACATGATAAAAAAGACTTTGGATCTAGACTTTTGAACTATCCTGAATATAGTTTGGGGTACTTGTGAGGGGTGCAGACTTTTTTTAATCATCATGCATGTCTGTCCAGTTCTATCTTAAAGGAATAGGTTCTCATGAATATTGCATAGATATTCCTGCCATCCTCTCAACTACAAGCTCTCTGCTGTCCTAGAAAATGCTGGAATCACCTCAGTGACACACCCGTCTCACGTACAATAAATTGGACAAGCTCTGTCTCGGCATAACCTATTGCCTCTTCATTTCTGCATTGGGAACACATGCAGGACAAAAATTTGATTTGCTTTTGTTATTCAGCGAATCGCACTGGGGCATCTGGGCTTGTTTGCCTTTAGCGGGAAATGGAGATTGGTTTGGGCGTCTGAATGAATTGCTGGCACCTGTGTTTATTGCTTTCATTAAGATTTAATGAGTTGAGTGTCCTTCCCAGTGACTTAGTCTTGAACTGTAGACTTTAACCAGAGGATATGTTGGATGAGGGTGAGAATTACTGGAATCCATACCATACATGTATGTATATGTATGTCTGGACAAGGGAAAGGGAACAAACATGAACCAGCTATATGTATCCTTGTTTATATGTGATGTTCTGAAGAATTGCACAGCAAAGAGAATGCCGAAGACATCTTTTAAAGGGCATCTGAAGAGATTATAGTTTGCATATAAAACCTCATGTGAGTTTGTGAAGACTAACCATGTGTATAGGATCTGGTCTGCGGTTTGGCAAGACTTGTGTATGAGTGAAAGTACCAGGCAGGAATTTCACACTATGCTGTTAGAGCAGTGTGAACACACTATTGACCTCTGTTGCAACCCTGGTCGATTTCCGCTACCTTCCATCTGTCTCTCTACAGCGTAGTCTTAGCAGATGTGAACAAAAAATGATGTGAATTTGTTAACTGAGTGTCATTTACATTTGATTGCCAATAAGATTTTGTCAGAATTTTAAAGCACAAAATATACTATTTTTGTGCAAAATTGAAAGATTGTGACAATATTTCTCTAAATGTATCAGTTTAATCCTCTAAATACTAAATCCTCTAAGATAGTTGTATTTTATACTTACAACAGGACACTGGACAGCAAAAACCTGTTTATATGTATTTGAACCACTCATTACCCTTTCCAGAACTGTTGGCCACAGCCTTTCCAGCCCCACAATATGCTCGGATAAAGCTTTGACCCTGAGTCTACCACACGTCCTGATACCCGACACACTTGTGCTATGCAAATCTGGCCCGTTGTATTGCCATAGCTTTATGTGCATGGCACTTCTGCAATACAATCCACCCCATATTCACCACCACACTGCAGATTCACATGATCCCACAAATGTTATATGCATTTGTAATGCATTAAGTGTCCTGATGTTATTATTTTAATAACTTACTAATTCCCACAATATGATGTTCTTATTATATTATGTATTCCCCATACCAAAATCATGTGTTAATTATGTATTTACATGTAATTTATGTCAGGAGAATGGAAATTTCAGCAGTGCTATTGTGAGTGAACATAGATATCATGACAATACACATAATTCTTAATGTGTGTCTATACTGTAGAAGGTTAAGAATAAATTAAATAAATTAAAATAAATTGCATCTGATACAGAGTATTGTAATGTGTGTGTTTTATGACTATACATTTTTCTAGTATTATTGGTGATAATAATAATAATAATAATAATAATAATAATAATAATAATAATAATAGGTCAGTTAATATTTTAAAGACACATATATAGAAGAACAATTTTATATTTACAATGTAAAATGAATAATTTTGTAAAAAGACCTTAACCAGACCTTTTCAAAAATTAGTCTAATATTAGACAGCATAAAGGTCTACAGAGTAAAAACAAATGTATTATCCTGATGTCATGTTTTACTGTTTATTTGGCACACAAAGCTAAGAAAGATAATACATAAATAAATGTTCATCGCAGTGTATTCTTGTGTTATTAAAGACATTTTCGTGCTTCCTCAGAGACGTGTGGGAATCGCTGCTGTCAAAGAAACTGCCTTTGCCGAACTCTCGCTAACTTTGTGTTCTTTTAATATACTGTGGGGCAGCAGCTTTACTTTGCTGTGCTTTGGGGATTAAGAGCATTTGGTGTGAAGGAGAAGTTAAGTCGGGCTGCTGTGTCGCTCCTGTCGCAGCCGCGGCGTAAAAGCCGCTTTAACGCCGGTAAGATGGCCGCGCGCCGTTTCCTTGGATACGATCTACTTGGGTGTTCCGAACTTTAGACAGGCAAAGCGCGCACCAGATTGCCTCTGCGGGTTACGTAAGACACCGAGCATCGCCAAGTTTTATTACTGGCTGTGCCTAGGTCACCCATAACAAGATGTATTGTAGGTTATATTCATGTTATTTCTATGATTTGTATATATATTCTGTACTGAGACTAGTCGCAGCTGAGACGTAACAAAAATATGCAAACACAGACCACACCAATTTCATTGTAAGATCGGGTCCTTGGGGGTTTGGGAAAAGTAGATCAATTTTTATTGGCTACTTTCAGACTTTCATATTGCAAGTATGCTCTAAAATTGGAGCGCTTTTTGGCCATGTAACATGATTAAATGGATTTCACAATAAGGGTAATTAAGCCTAACAGTCTCTTTGATAAAGGTCATGTTAATTGGGATTTATGTTATGCGCTTAGAAACACAACTCATTTTCCGTGCTTATTTTGAGTCCATTTTAGCCGCCATCAGATTTTTTATACCCATTTTTAATTTATTTGTTAACACATTCCCAATTAAGACATTACACTTACTGGAGCGGCAGACCTGTAAAGAGTTCTTGACTTCTGTAGAATATTCTGGAAACATAATAAATATCATCTTCATTGTCGTCGTCATCAAGATTATTATTATTATTATTATTATTATTATTATTATTATTATTATTCACTGATATTATTATTAGTAGTAGTTGTAGGCATCTATTTTAGGCATCTATTTTTATTATTATGTTGGCCTTAATTAAGTGTAGAAATAAAAGCGAGTAGTACATTAAAATGACTTGCATTATTTAAAAATCATGCGAACTGTGAAAAACTGTGAAAACTGTGAAAATGCAGCTGCCCAGATTATAATAACTACTTAGTAATATTTAATATTTCCAAAGGCTTCCGGCAATAATAATAATAATAATAATAATAATAATAATAATAATAATATAACAACATTTATTATAATTGATGTTATTATTATTATTCATAATAATAATAATAATAATAATAATAATAATAATAATTATTATTATTATTATTATTATTATTATTATTATATCATATTAATTATTATCATCATCATCATTATTATTATTATTATTGTTGTTGTTGTTCTTGATGATGATGATGATGATGATGATGATGATGATGATGATGATTTTGCTACTTCTCAATTCCAAAAGACGCACGGCCAATTACAGTAACTAAACCATGAGTTGTTATATTTATAGTTGTGTAAGAAAGCAAAAGCTTTGTTGTGCCTTTCTGTCAATGATTTGATGATTCCCATTTCCGCCTGAAGTACAGTATGTGTAGTAAACCAGGTGTGTTCCTGAACTGCAAACCTGATTGTAATACGCGTTTAGCGAAATATGCCAATTCCTCCTATCTTTACCACGCGTAGTTATTATAGCATACGCACCATTACGCAAACCCCTTGAAGAAAACCTCAATAATGTGACTGCACGGGGTAACTATTTTGATAAACTGTCTCACATGTTAAGTTTCGTTAACGCAGCTTATTGTTATAATCACTTAACAATGGAAAATATCACGGAAACAATCGTTCTACAGATGAGAACTCTGTGGGTCGTGGTGTATAGTGCTGGCTCTTGTTCGGTTGAAGAAGAAAGCGCATTTCTCCTGCAGTATAAATGAAGCGCATAATCTATCAGCTGAAGTTGTTGTCTGTCAGCAGCAAGTCACGCAAGAGAAAAGGCTCCAGCGGGTCTTGTTACAATACGCGAACTGTATCTCCTAAATTCGAGGACAAAAAACTCCCCTTTTGTTAAACGCAGCCCGTCGAGTGTAAACCCCAGCATGCGGTTCAAGTGTGCGATAATTTGCTGTGAAGACATGAGTTGCTCCTACCTGTACGCTGCTGTAAATGAAAGTCGTGAGTTAGAGTCCGCTGCTCGCTCGCTGCCTTCTGCAAAGTGCTCCAGGCACCGCGGCATTTATTTGAGCTCAAACTCTGCCACTGTTGACTTTAGCACAAAGCAAAGATTTCGCTGCTCCGCTAGTTTAAAAAAAAAAGATTATTTTTACAGCGATATCGATCAGCGAGCTATAAAAATTCAGCCTCACATTAGGCCTAAGTCTAAAATTAGGGGCCGAAATTTAATATCTGTGCAAATTTACCCATAAGTGACGTGCTTCAATTCACATTTTAGAGTCTTGTATTTTGCTCATCCGGGTACACATCCTATATATGTATTAACACAATATTGTAATTGTTTACCAGCTATTGTTTATTTGTAAATGATCAGTATAGGCCTGTAGTGAGCGCAGAGACTGATCTAAAATATAATCCGGCCACATATCGCATCTGCCAAATAGAGTGTGTAATTTGTTAGCAACTTTATTTTCCTTAAAGGCCCCAACACAAAGTGCATAAATTATAAAAATATATCAAGTTGAGTCACTGAGTGATTCATGGACTGTAAGCAGGAAAAAGTGCTTTAGAATATGCAATGTGTGCCATAAGCGAAAGGTCAGGAAAGAAAAATAAAGCAATAATAAACTATGGATTCTTCTCCAAAAATCCATACTTAAAATACGATTTTCATGGTTTTTAAAACATGTTTTAAAACAAAACTGCAATAAAATGTATGCACTTGTATCAGCTATTGCAATAATGATACCTGATTCCTCTCCGCCTCTCTTTTACAGCAGTAATGAACAATGTGTATTTTTCTTCTTCTTCTTTATTATTATTATTATTGTTGTTGTTGTTGTTGTTGTTGTTGTTGTTGTTACCATCACTGTCATCATTTATCAGGCAACTTGAAACACCACTCCCACACCAAACTAATAAAATGTGGTAAATACATTTTGAGAGTATGTGTATGTGATTTTAAGCATTATATTATATTATATTATATTATATTATATTATATTATATTATATTATATTATATTATATTATATTATATTATATTATATTATATTATATTATATGTTTGGGTTTAAAAATAAAAACAACCAAAAGAGAACAGCTAAACGTCAATTTCATTGTACTACTATTTGTTTGTTGAAACACCTGTTTTAATTCCTTATCTAAATTCTCGCATAGCTCCTCGGACATCTCATCAGTCCACCAAAGCTTATTTATCGAATATCTGGCTAATTGGCTGTGGAAAAATCTGTCCCAGGAGACTGCTTTGCACCACACTCAGTCTAGCCTATATTACTATTTACACATTCAGGAATAATCAATATTATAAACGTAGGTTGTATTAGTTTCGGTCATTATCCTTACAACTTCGTTTTCTTCGTTTTATGGTTTTAATAAACAAAACGTGCGTTAAATTAGTAGAGGGAAATGCCTTTTCAGAATGCCCTGCAATCTTAATGAATAAATGAATACATTGATTGTGATATTGTGGTTACGTTTCATAGGGTAATCATATCTAAAAAAAAATTTTATGAACAAGAACCACATTTACAGACCGTGTTGAAAATTCAAATAACACTTTAATATAGATTCTGTTGTCATCATTGTCTACAAGAATACACATTTACAAGCCATAAATAATGTTTTCACAAATGAATGAAGAACCGTTCCTCCGTTTCATTTGGTTGAGATTCCCAGATTCAGATCAGCTGTAATTTTTGGTCCATTTTCAAAGTCGTCGAACAGAGTTCGTCACATTCGTTTCTTCACATTTTGTTACAAAATAATTACTAATAAACGTGACCACTAAAATAACGCGAAACGTCAAAAATGTCCAGAATACGTATGCACAAAGAGTAATTTTTACAAATTTACAAACACGTGAAAAGTTCCACCAGACTAGGACGAGTTCATGATGGGTCTGGAGTACACGCCTTGGTAATAGGACGTGTCTGCTCCTAACGGCGACGAGTCGAAACCCGCTTTTGCCGCCATGGAGCCCATGGAGAGCGCACCGGCCATCGGCGAGCTGTAGCCGTAGTGCATCACCTGCTCGTACGTTTTCAGGTCCATTTTGTGGTGATGCTGCTGCTCGGACGACATAAGGTTGTTGATGGAGAACGGGTGGTTAAAAGCATAATGATGATCTGGCTTCAAGTGCGCGTCGTGCGCGAGCACAGCGTGGTGCTGCGCCATTAGATGCTGCTGCTGTTGGTGGTGGTGCTGGGAAACGGGAGAGGTGGCGTTGTGCTCTGGACTCATTCCCGGGTTTGACTTCAAGTCGGAAAGCGACCGTTTGTGCTCGCTGACGGAGGAGTTTGAGTGCGGAGATTCATTGCCGTTGCAGCTTTCAGAGCTGCTGTGTGAACCGGGCTCGGACGACTTCCGGCCAGATTCCTTGCCTGCAGCTTTCTCGCACTTGAAACGCTTCTGGCGTCGCAAGTAGCAGCCGTTCTCAAACATGTTGCCCGAGTCGGGGTGCAGGGTCCAGAACGAGCCCTTGCCGGGCTTATCGGGTGAGCGAGGCACTTTGACGAAGCAGTCGTTAAAGGAGAGCGAGTGGCGGATGGAGTTCTGCCAGCGCTGCTGGTTCTGTCGGTAAAAGGGAAACAGGTCCATGATCCACTGGTAGATCTCGCTTAGGGTGAGCATCTTGGTCGGAGACTGCTGAATGGCCATGGTGATCAGGGATATATATGAATACGGCGGCTTGGCGTGCGTGTAGCTCCTGCGGTACGTTTTTGGGTCGCGGGATCGGTTAATATTTGACTGGCTATACATGGGGCTCATGGCGTTCATGTTCGTATAGGATGTCAGGGCGTTCATGGAAGGCGCTTGAGCCGTCATTGGGCTCATGCTCGGGCTGAGTGCTGCGCTCATACCTGTCATGGCCGGGCCCATACCCGCCATGGCACCTGCGCCCGGCGACATGCCAGTCATGGAGGGGCTCATGCCCGTGTTCACGTACGACATGTTCATGGTGTTGGCCGTAATGTTTGCCGCTGTGCTCATTCCAGACATGCTCATGTAGGTGTTCATAGAATTCATTCCCAGTCCAGTGTTCATGTTGCCGACAGAGGTGTAACACTAAAAAGGGGGAAATAAGTTTTTGTTAAATTCGATCTTATGACAAAAATCAGTAAGCTATAAAAGCATAATTTTATGGAAATATAATTTCATAATTGTATTTAAATCTCATTTAAAACTTTGTAATATGTTTTGCCTTGGGCTTTAATAAATTTTGAGCTTGAAAGTTCGATAAATATAACTTTTTCAGCTTATGCTTAAAAAATAAAAAAGGGAAATTAAAAAACATATTGGTCATATATGGTCAGTTTGCATATTAAATTGACCACACTGATCAGCACTTTGACGAGGGTAAGAGTCACTTTTGAACATTGAAGTTAAATATTTATTCGTAATAAAATAAACTTCCCTTCATAATTTGTGGTAAAATGTTTTTACAGCATACAGATATATATATATGCGTACATAAGCGTCCACGCCTGGAAGGAAGTTTGTATTTCATGTCAAGCCCAAGTTTTGTTAGGATAGTGCAGCGCGCCGAGATGGGGGAGGATTTGGAGGCGCCTCAAGTCAATATTTGATCTCAAAGTTAATATTATCTCAGGGCTAATATTGAGTTGTATAAAACGAAATCGCTTTCCATGAGGAAAAAAAAAACTATATACATATATATTTAGGGTTGGCTACCTACCTCAGGCTCTCCATAGTAGGTGCTCCAGTCCGCGTGATCGTGTCCTTCCATTTTGACAGACCCGAGCATCCTGAAGTTTCCGCTCAGTTTTCAGAGGGCTTCCCCAGACAAGAGCGTCCTCGTCGGTGGCTGTTTGGGAGCCACAAGGATCCTTGTGTTCTAGTTGCGCTCTCTTGTGAAAGGCTGGCGCATGTGTGCTTGTGTGCGCGCTTGTGCGTCTGAGCGCGTATGTGTGTGCGCGCGTGTAAGTCAGCTGCAGGCACGCTGACGGACGCTGAGAGGCGACTGCTGAAGACTGGAGTTCAAATGACGCCTGCTGCTGCGTGTTAGCGCTGTGATATAGCCGTGTGCGCCGGGCGAGCCTCCAATCCCTTCTTCACTCGGCCCTATTTGAATAATCTGCTCACACCTAGGCGCGAGACTTCGCCGCGTTGCCCCCCTTTTGTACACCTGCGCCACTCAAAAAGAGCAAGCGTCCATATGAAAAGATTCATTATAAGCTAATCTTATTGTATTCCAACAGAAGAAAAAAGCAGGGGGCGCGAGGGGGTTGTTAAGGCCACTTTATCACGCGCAGATAAAATAAAAAATAAATAAATAAACTGACGTTACCCCTAACCTTCAATCAGGATTAATTTATTTACTATTTATCTATTGTTTAAATTAAAATCAGATATTTTAAATAGTTTTATCCAAATTGTTTCAGACGAAATTGTTCTGATAAGTTGTTTTATTTGTGATAGCCGTTTCCCCCTTTTTATATATATATATATATATATATATATATATATATATATATATATATATATATATTTTTTTTTCAACTATTTAGTCCATTTTTCGTGTATTATTGTACACAAGAATCTAGTTAAGCAGCATGCTTTATAAAGGAAATAAACTACGTGGAACACGCCTATTGCTTTTATAGCTATATTGATATATGACTTTTATTGCTTTTGTAAAAATTCCCCAGACGCCAACTGAGTGAGATGTAACAAGATGAGTATTTGAAATCTGCTCTCGGTTGTTGGATTTTAAGTTTTGTTTACGCGCGCGCTAATGTGTGGTAGTCTAACTAATAACAGAACGAGGTTTGCTAATGTAAGAGCTCACTCTTAGCACACAGGTCATCCGTGTTGATTCTGCAGCGCGCACTGGCGCGATTTGATTGCCTTCACTAAACAAAGTAGCCTAACATTTATCCAAAGTGTTTGACTATCCACGAAATAGGCGAATCACGCAGGCGAATGCTGATGCTCTTGTTGGTAGGGCAAACTGCGAAGACCCTTGAGTTTGACAAATTCAGTTTCACTTTGCCCACTTATTAGTAGAATAACAAACTTCGTTGCAAATGAGACATTTTACATCAGATCAGAGCTAATATTTGTGACCAAAAGAGAAGGGATCGACCTGTCATAATCATGTGATAATGTTTGAAATGTCTGTAATTTGTTTCAGGACTGATCTTGGCTTATCGTGTGCCTAAATACCTACAAGTGATGCCACAGAGTTTGATGGCGCCCCCTTTTGGCATCAGGGTTTAGTTACCTGCGCTGTATCCAGTCTTCTAAAATGTTTTTGCTAAACCAGTTTCTTTGCTAAAAGTAAGCAGCACGAAGACTGCGTATTGGTTTCAAGGCCATTTTGGCTCAAGGGGGGGGGGGAAACGCCTGTTTTTGGAACAACGAGTCCATGTGAACATTGACATTATTGCCAAGGTGTTTGGCACGTGCCTGTGCAGCGGTGTTATCGTTTCGTATCTGTTTGATTGCGTATTTGCGCGCACTTGGCGCACAAATGTCAATATAATCTCGGAGTTTATTTGGACCTGTGTGTAATGTGTAAACGGCGCACAGGGTGATGGACACTCAGACGGCGCAAAAAGGCAAACCCTAACAGTTGCATAGACTGCCAGAGATTTACATATTGCTACATATTTACCACTATTTCCGAAACGTGGTTGTCATAATAATACTATATTATTATACTATATAGTATACTAATAACTATAATTAGGCTACATATGGACGTTTCCTTTGTAATCTGTCTGACATGAATCTGCAGTAAGATCAGACCAGACGGCCAATAAAAAGAAAGTCACAAATGTTACTGCGTATATGTGTTCTAGAGCAGCCCTGAAGAAGGAGTAAATAGAGATCCACGTGCATACATGATTGTGTGTTGGCTGGAAGTTTATAGATTTTTTTTATTATTATTATTTATTTTGTGGCGGGGAGGGAGTGTGCTGAATTCGTTCGTCAGCTTTTTGTATCATTTCATCAGATCTACATCCCAAACCACACATCTGACTATAACCCATGTAGGTAGCATACAAAGTTGACTGAAATATTACAATTTACTATGTTAAGCACAAAATTTGGCCTTGCTTAATTTATATTTTAGAATGAAAACCTCTTATTTTAGAGTAATATTTATCAATTACTGGTGTACTCAATACAGCATGAACAATAACCTATATGAAATGGCACTTTATATCAAGCCTACATTATGAATATGTATAAAATGAGTAAAAATGTACTGTCATTCAACTTTTTTTACTTTCTTTGTGTGCTCAATCATGAACAGAACATAAAGCACAACATATAAGTTACTTTAGTGTAAATTACATATTAATGCCATACTGACATGTTTAACATGGCCATTGAATTCACAGTCATAGCTGTAGAACTAACATAAAAAAATATATAAAAATCACATTATCTACATAGTGGCTATAGTGGCAGAGCTGCAGCATAGAGTACTTTTGGAAATTTTTGCCTAAAGTTAATCATTCATGAATGTGGTACAGATTGTGAGCACACTCAGTATTGAAGGTCACTTTTTTTTTGTATTTGATGAAAATGAAAAAAGTCCCTATCCTTGAGCAAACAGAACACGTTGGAGTTCTGGACTATACTTTGCGCCTGATTTACTCTGAACCAAATGTAGCATGGTGACAGGTGATTCAAGCTTCAACTACAAATTTCATCTGGAAGATAATTAAGACATTGGAGTGGAGCTCTCACCAAATTATTATTTAAGCATTCAAAAAATCGTACTTTCATTTTTTTTTCAGTTTAGTTTATCATTGAGCTGTTCGTGTTTTTTTCCATCTATGGTTCATTCATCATCTATTTGAATGCTTTCTGTGTGTTGCAATGCGCCATCACAGTGGGTGGCGTCTAGGTGATCCTACTCAAACTCATACATTAGGGCCTGTATTCTGAGCAAATATTGCCTTGGGATCTCTAAACACCAGCCTGCATTCTCCCTATTGTAGACCTAAAATCATGTTTCAGATCGCAAAGAGGTCAGGTTATATTTAAGCTTCTAAAAATGTTTGGCACAACCTTTCATGTAATTCAGGTTGCATTTTTCAACATAGCTATAAAAGTCAGCACAGGTTGGGGGCAGGTTTAAACTCAGTGTTTTGGACGACCTCCAGCAGTGTTAAAACCAGTGCAGAGAGCATTATTACTCAGAACAAAAATAGAAATTCATTAATGCCTATTTATATTCAAGTAGATATTTTATATGGCTCTTTTATTTGGAGGTTAGCTACATGATCTGATGCTCCATTTTTTTATTGATGTTTTGGAAGCTTACACTGCAGGTTGTAGTGCCCAAACACCTAAATTAGACTAGCTGAAACCATAAGTAATTTTCTAGCACTTTTTTGTTTGTAATAGTTTGTATTTATCTTGGAATTCTAAAAGCTGTGACTGAAGCTTCCGAGTAGAAATTATTTGCACTGTTTCAATCCATTTCTCACTGGCTTCTTTCTGTTTTAGGAATCTTAAATCAGTTAAGCAAGGATACATATCAGGGTCTCTGTGCAAGCTAGGTGGGAGGCACAATTCAGCTGTTTTTTTGCGGGAATGTGTTACTTAGAGTGTTCACTTTCAAAGCACAGCTTTCTATGGTTTTAAAACTTAAACAAACCTTAAACCTAGTTCCTGCAGTAAGGTTGCTTTGCTCTGTATCAGCAAATTTTACCCCTCTGTTTCTCCACCACAATAACAAAGGGCCAATGGGTTAAGCTTGTGATTTGTCAAAATAAAATTAATAACTGCACCCTCTTTCTTCTGGAAGGTAATGGAGAAGTGTTTGCTGTGCAGGCCCTGTGGTGACAGTAAACATTCCGCAGCGGTGCAGGAGTTCGGCCTGGCTATTATCCAGCACAGCTGTGACAACGGCGGTTGGCTGCAGGTTTGTGGCCGGCCAAAGCGTGTTTACCTGGAAATGAATCTCAAAAGTAGAGTGACGGGGAATGCACACAACCCTGACTGGATGGAGGGAGGAAAAAGGCTCAGGGTAGCCATTGAGGTGTCATTCACAGCCAGAGGGGTGGTACAGAAGTTATTGCACAGAGGCCCATTGGGTCTGGGTGCAAACACTGGCGTAAATGGGCTAAGGATTTCCTCAAATACGCACCTTTTTGATATTGAGAAGTATTCGCTGGGGAATGCCCTGCATTAGGGTCCTATGTGGTCTGTATCCAGGGGCGGTTGCAATACACTCCCCTTGTCATGCTAAAAAGACCTCAGCGTAGTCATGCATACCACAAACAAGGTGCCAATCCACATCCACTCCACATAGGATGACTGGGAAATGCGGAACTGAATTTACAAAACCAAGCATTTCTTAATTTGAGCTTGATTAAACTAGATGGATAAAAGTAAAAAAAAAAAAACATTAGGACCAAAGAAGAAAGAAGAAGACTTCTGACGCACTCAATATTATACAGTTTAATTCTCTACCATGCTTGACAAACTATTAGCACTCAGGCACAAAATGGCTTGGATTATATCCGTTATTTTAATCCATGCATTTTAATGTACACCACAGCAAAAGTGCAATATCATATAACCCTTCATTGTTATGCATCAACGAGGGAAACGCAAAGTCAACACACGTTTTAATTACAAACTGAAAGCAATTAAATGTGATGGCAAGCGTCAGTATGCTAATTAAGCCGTGTCCTCCCGTGGGAAGAAGAGTTCTTAAATATTACCACCATCAATCCAGATCCTGAAGCAGGAGCTGCCATCGTTCACACTCAGCTGACACATTTTCACTTCTCAGCTGTCACCTCTAAAGAAAACACAGGTCTGAGTGAAATTAATTCATTAGTGAAAGTCATTTAACTGTGGTGACAGGAGTTAAGCTTGCTGTTAACAGAAGGTTAAAGTTATTTCTCTCTTCCCTTTTTAATAGAAGAAGGATGAAATCACTGAAACAGCAATTGGAATAGGAATTCAATTGAATGAATTCAATTTCTGGTAAACAAGAGTCAGTAATGACTTTTATGTTTAACATATGGTTTCAAATTTTGTATTTTGACACATGTTAACAAAACTATATTTTTTATTCAAAATCATCAACATCCAAAGGATCATTAAATCTAAAAGTATGCCAGCTGAATGAATGTGTGACAGAATATGCATAGGTAACTGGGTTCAGGGTTGAAACATCATGGCGACAAAGTTCATACAAAGATTAGAAACAGCTACAAGCTAAAGCTGTTTAGCATGTGCTGGATAAAACTAAACAAAAATAATAGGATAAGCAAAATATTTTATACATTTATCGATAGCTCTTATGGAATCTTTCTGTTAATATTACCAGATGCTCTTTTGCTCTTTGACATACATCAGGACAGGTTTTATGTTTATATAATAAAATTTTCTCCATCCAATAAGTTACACACTGAACAATGCAACTGAAATGAAAAGTGGATTAGGGTTTTGATTTCATTTATAGGATGGGAACAACATGAATTGTATGAATTATTACAGTCATCATCTGAAAACATTCCTCTCTCCAGCATTTTTTCTGGATTTCTAAAAAAAAATTTTATTATTTATTAAGTGTTGTATTAGATTTTTTTTGCATTCAGATTTACTTATTTATTAGGAATTTAACAATTGTTTCAAGTACACATTGTCTAAAATTTAGTTGAATCTTCAAATATACCTATATCTGATTCTTAGGTTCTTTTTAGAAACTGCTCACGTCTCAGTTCTACATCAGTCAAAAGACATTTCACTGTTCCCATTTTCCATTGTTCCTTATATTTGTTCTTCAGTTGGCTTATCTGTAGCCTGATGGAGTGATGGTATGTTGAGAATTACTGCAGTCACCATGGCTGCTTACCTGCACCTGCATCACTCAAGCACTACCACGACCATTTATCTGGCATCTCCGAAAGCATGCCCATTTCTTGCCACACCAGATAAAATTTTATTTAGCCATTATGTATATTATATTATTGTTTATGTTTGGGAATTATCCATGTCTCTTTTTTTTCTATTGGAAAAAAAACTGTCTAGGGATCCGACTGGAATTCCAGACATCACTGACGAGAATCCCATTGCCTATTCTCATGTCTCATCCATATGTAGATGTCCAGTTTGTTAAGTTTACAGAAAAGCAGCAGGGAAGCACAAGACATCCTTGTCATCCCAGTCTTTAATTACCAAAGGCCTCTCAGCCAGTCTGCACATCCCATCAGTGACCAATCTGTGTTTACTTACCCGTGAAAAACCCTTGGCAGGGGAGCCCATGAATTCAGGCTCATTTTTACAAGCTCTGACAGCTAACAAGCTAGCCTGCTAACAAGGAGGCTTCAGTAACACTGGCCACTCAACAGATTAGCACCTCATCAGCCTCCTGTGGCTAAGGACAAATATGGCCTTCCCATCCATAAAATACAATAGGACAGTCAGCGATAAACAGCGCCTCAGTAGGGGGCCAGCTCCCCCTTACTAAACTTCCTGGCCCTTCCCCTTCTCTTAGGCTCACAGCTGGTAAAGGCACCCGACCCTGCTCCAGTCCCAGGCCTCAATTGCAGAGTCATGTGTATTTCAGGTGAGCAAATATTGCCACTTCTTTGAGAGTTCAGTGCCTGCCCCTTTTAGAAGTTGTGTATTGCAGTAACTCAAAGGAAGTAGGTGTGAGGACATGGGAGCTCCGCTCAGCACAGCTGGAGCTGTGCGATCTGTCCAACCATGCACCATGTCCTAAACAGCAGCCACTTTGTTCTGCAGACAAGGGTTTCCCTTCCATACACTGTCTCTCTTGTGCATATGTCTGTGCTCTTACACATTGTTGCATCCACCCAGCTTCAATGAGCTTTGTTTTAATTTCTTTTAGATGTGACAACTAGTAAAGAAGAATTGATCTTGACAGGCACTTGCCTTTTTGAAGCACTTTATTGTCCGCAATATACATTTACAAGGGGTGTCAACTACCCATCATGACATTAAACTCTCACCTGGGCCTTAATGTGGAGAAAACAATTGGAGGACAAACTGGCCATGTGATCCACATGAATTCACATTAGATAAATACGGGATCCTAAAGGCTCATCCCTGTATTTTTTTTTAGCAGTGGGAATGTGTTATCAAAAATGAAAGCTTTTATTAGATTTTCCACATATAATGAGTGCTCTGAAATTATGATCTAGATTTAATATTTGTGCACCTGCTTTGTCTTCATCAGCTCTGTAAAGTGTGTTTGTTTAATTTTTATGTATTTTTTTTTTTTTATCGTTGCAATAAATTCACTATGGCTTTTCTCACACAAAATGAAATGATGACTTATTCAACTAAAATATATGTTCACGTCAAACTGGCACTTGTGATTTAATTTCTCGTGAATGAAGGTGTAACATTTACATGAGACATTTATAGAAGTAGCCGCAGTAAAACATTTGAATGGTGCAAATGTTTTAAAGAAGGCCATGCATTTATGAATAATCTCAGCCAAGGAAGCAGGCGCAGTCATTCTTATGAACATTCATCAGGTCCCTCGTTCAAATCTCACGGCCACCAAGTTGTCTCTGTTGGACCCTTGAGCAAAGCCCTAAACCCTCTACTACTCAGATGTATAATGAGATAAAAACACAAGTTGTTCTGGATAAGGGCGTCTGCCAAATGCCTAAATGAAAATGTTGTTAACAGTGTGCAGAAGAGACATATCTGTCTGTCTCTACTGTACACACAATCATTCCCAACCTCACTTGCACATTATAGGAGCTCGGCTGGGAGTCTTTACCACAACCTTGTACAGTATTGACCTCACTCCAAGCCATTTTAACATGCTTGGATTATTAAAGGAGTTTCTGGGAGGCCGTGAACCAGGAAATCTGGTAATGCCTCTGGTGTATTAAGGAAAACTTTTCCAATCACTAGTAAAAACTTTGGAATAGGTGCATTGGTGTAGCAGGGGATTATATAGAGAAATATACTGTAGGTAGTTTCTACTCTCATAACTGTTATTCTGCACAATTAAGTCAAGTTTTGACTTGAACGTTCCTTGTATAAAGAATAAGGACATGAAAATTAACTACAATTATTAAAAATAATAGAAGAGAATGATATTCAATTCAATTTCAATAAAATTTTATCTGTATAGCACTTTTAACAATGTTGCAAAGCAGCTTTACAGAATCAAAGGAAAATTATGGAAACCTGTATAAAATGAGAGAAAATGTGTATGAATCAAAATGATCATCTTGTCCCTGATGAGCAAACCAAGGGCGATGATGGCAAGGAAAAACTCCCCGATATATCCCCACATATATGGCCAGGTGATGATATTCCTTTAATTAATGCTGATTAAATTAAACCTTTACTCCAAAATGGTGATGCACAACAGGCTTGTTTCTGAGTTCCCAAACATGCAGTATAGCATTTCTCTCAGACGAAGTGTCAGAGGTGCCCAGCTGGAGTGGAACTGCCTCAAGAGTCAATCAAAGAAGGCAGTAGGCAGCTCTAGTGGGGGTTCGCAATGAAATAGATCCAGCTCCACTGCAAATAGCTCTCGCCCATCCCAAATCAATCTGCTGCCTGAGCTCGTTTGCTTTTTGTGTGTTTGCTTGTTTGTTGGCTTGTTTGTTTGCCGTAATTCCTGTCGGTAGAGACTGACTCGAGGAGGATACATCACACAGACCACCCCAGAGCTGACAGGGGATTGCAACCTGATATGCTGTTCAAGGCCAGACTGAAAGCAGACAGCACCTGACTGGGCACATCTCCAGATTCTCACACGGCTTAAAGAGAGTAAAAATTGTGAGGAATTACAAAATCTACCATATGTAATTAAAATCTATATTATATTGTACTGGACACAAGTAAGTGGTATGATTTTTTAAAGAATCTACTTTTTAAAAAGCAATTATGGAGCTGCCAATAAGGAGCCGATATCAGGTCCGGAATGCCACCTAGTGGTGCAAAAGATAACTGCATCACTCATCTGCCCACCTTTCCAGACACATAGTCGAGGGGTTTTTTTTTCTATGATTTTTGTTAAATAGTTTTGGATTATTATTATTATTATTATTATTATTATTATTATTATTATTATTATTATAGGACTAGAAATAAAGAGGATGTCTATTTAATATCTGTTTTGCCTTTACACTTACAGTACCAGAGTTGAGCCATGCCTGTATGTAAGGTCACATACATTTCAATGAAACAGGCCTGAAACCCATAATATGCCAACATCTGGACTTCATCAGTCATATTTACACAATATGTGCATTTTTGAACCAAATTTGATCTCAGCATTTCTCCATAATCTCTCCAAATTTTAACTGCCAAGTTTTTCTATCACACTTGAGGCTCAATCTGCAGTAGAAAATCTTGGCTCAAGTTCACATGGTTGAGCTTATGCCTATATGCCTATTTTTAATTTCCTTTGTGATTTGTTTAGCTGTTGCCTAGTATTTAAATATTTCACCATCCCCACTTTTCACTGCAGGACAAGAAAACATCTCTAGAAAAGCAAAATGCCGCACACAATCCTTTACCTGTATAAGAGGCAGCTGATGTTTTTGCTCTGTGTGTGTGCTCCTAAAAATTATTTAATTCACCACTTATGAGATACCATTATCTTTCTTTATGGGATGTTGCAGAGATTTTTTATTTTTTTTTACTGATTTGATTTGTGTGTAATTAATCATAGCAGACTTTATTCCGTTTCCCGTCTCAAATCTTATTTGAGAGGGTTTTTTTTTTTTCGTTTCTTACCCCTGATCTTGGACCAGCGCAGTCATGTCCGGCTCCTTATCTAAATGGTCTATGATAAAACTCAGACTTCTCCTCACTTCACAAGCTCTGGTAATAGAATGGGCTGAGAGCCAATTTGTCTGCCAGGTTTTCCTCTCTTCTGAAGACGAGCACTTATCAGCAGACCACATGGCACGGTCCACATCTTTAAGCCATTTGAAGAGAGAAAAGATAAAGCAGCTCATTCTGAGTTCAGACTCAGGGGGATCTTTCTGAGACCCTCTGAAGTGCTTTTCATTCCACAACTACTTTTATTTAATCTCATGGCTGCGTGGCTCTACAACCTTACAATTGTTTGATGGCATAATATTGCTAAATTTGCTAATGGTAAATTAAATTAAAAGTATTTTTTGTTAATCAAATAATTTTAAAAAAACTATTTCTAATTACACATGATACTGTATCATTGTATGGTTCTATCTTTCATTCATTAATTCTAACAAAAGTAAATCAATTAAAAGTTATATCATTACAGTGATTGTTGAATAATCATTTACTTCATTTGTACATTTATACATGATTTATGAAAAACTGTTTTGGAAGTAATCTCTGAATGAAATTGCTCAAGGAGAAGAACTCTTGTATGTTCTATGTAATGTATGTTCATGTTAAATATTCTCTCCTCTCTCTAATTACTCCTCAGTGTTTGGGGTGGGCCAAGCTTTCTGATGGCCAGTGGTTACACAATTGGATCCAGCTGTTGCTAAGTGCATGTGGCCATTGCTATCTCTGTTCCGAAGTGGTGAACTTAGCCTAGCATGCATGTGGACACCCACATAACATACTATCATCATATTTCATACTCAAAAAAAAAAAAGGGGGCTCTCAAAGGGCATAACTAAGTAAGTAAGTAAAGACTAAATAAGTAAAGACATTGTGACCATTGTGAGTTTTTCTTTCATTGACCAAAGTGTACCAACAATTTTGTCCACGTGTGTATATGTAATTTATTTATGGTACAAATCTTCCAACAGCTATCCCCAAAATTTTCTGTGTGTGCTAATTATTTTACATCTGACTTCTTTCTCACAGAACTTTATGACTAACGCTCAAGAGTGGATTCAGACTGTCCATGACTCACCTTCAGATTTGGTTTGTTCACGAGATAAGCCTCTTGAACCTAAGCACATGAATTTGGTCACAACACTATATTGTTTTGGCCATTAAATGCAATAGAATTAGATTTTATTTTTGTATTTAATGACCAATACAAGTTCCTATTGTGACGAAATTCATATATTTCATGAAATATGTAGTAAAATTGCATATTCACCAGTAGAATTGGCAAAAAATAAATACAATTTAAAAAATTACACACACTAATATTTGGTTGGACCACCTTTAGCTTTGATTTTGCAATCTCATTCATCTAGAGTTGCATTCATTTTTGGCTAGGATCTCATACTGATGACATTAGAGTCAAACCTCTTCAGCACATCCCAAAGACTTTGAATGGGGTTAAGGTTGAGACTCTGTGGTGGCCCGATTTGTATGTGAAAATGATTTTGCATGCTCCCAGAAACAGAAACACTCTTTTACAATTCATGTATTGAATCTTTGCATTGTTCTCCTGGAATATGCCCTTGCCATCAGGGAAGAAGAATCTGCAATGATTGGATAACCTGGTCATTCAGTACATTCAGGTAGTCAGCTTTCTTCATTTTATTGCCATACAACGTTGCTGAGTCTCAATTGTGTGAGTTCTCATTACACTTTATATATAGGAATCGCCTTACTTTACTATTAAACACAGCTGTGATTTCAAATGTGATTTTTTTTTTATCCCCACATTCTTCTGCAAAGCTGATAGTTCATCACTATCCTTCCAAGTATTTACAGTATAACAGTTCTGGACAGTTCTTAACCCAATCTACTTCATCCTTCATGTTTTTCCAGGCCTTTTGCTGTTGCTGAGCTTGCCAGTTAATCTTTTTGAGAATGTTCCAAACAATTGTATTGGCCACTCCCAATTCTTTTGCAATCCCTCTAAATAGTATTTTTTGTTAAGTCTATTGATGGCTTCCTTTACTTGCGTAGACAACCTCGTGGACCTCATGTTGAGAGCTCGAGTGAACAGTAATAGGTGTCATGATGTATGCTCTATCTGCTCAGTTTTTCTCACGCTGTCACTTTCCCTCCATGTGCTCATGTTTACACTACCCTGTCTGTGTCCTTCCACGCCCCCGCTTCCGCCTCGTCTGCACACCTGTCTCGAATCACTCAGTGATTTCTCCAGCATTTAAGCACGCGCTGAACGCGGCTTAAATCGCTGGATTATTGTGCGTTCTTACCTCAATTTTCTCGCGTTTTCTTTGATTGCCTTCACGTTGCCAAGTTAGCTTTGTTTCTCGTTTCTGCTTTCCGCTTCTCGTCTCGGATTTTGTTTGCCCCGCTCTTTGATCTCCCGGTTTTTGACCTCGTGCGTCCTCTTCTGGTTTTCGGCTTCTCGTTCACGTTTTCGGATATTTCACCTCGCTATTTGATCTTACGGTTACTGAAACTCCGCTCGTCTTTTTGATTTCGCATCTCGCCTTCCGTTTTGGCTCTGACGCTTCGCCGACTGACTTCCTGGTTTCCGACCCTCGCTTTCGCTCCTCGACCACGCCCCCTTCCAAGCCTGCAGTTTCTCTTCGCTTTTGGATCCATCTCGCCCCGTGTCGACCCGTGACAGAATAATCCAGCCGTGATATGGATCCAGCGGAGTTTAATCGCATGAGAACGGCCCTAGAGAGCCAAGGCGCCTTGCTCGGAGCACATCAACAGGAGCTGCTCTCCACCAAGCAGTCACTGGCAGATGTCACTTCCCAGCTCCAAAGACTCAGTGTATCTCCAGCATCAAGTGGGACTTCTGGTGAGCAACGACAGCCATGCCTCCCCGCTCCCCCCACCTATGAAGGAGACCCAGGAACATGCCGCTCCTTTCTCTCCCAATGCTCGCTCATCTTTGAACTCCAGTCCGCCTCCTTCACCACAGAACGTTCTAAAGTGGTATATGTCATCACACTGCTCACAGGACGAGCCTGGGAATGGAGCACCGCACTCTGGGACGCCCACAACCCCTGCCGTTCCAATTACGAGAGCTTTGCCAAGGAAATGAAGAGGGTGTTCGACCGTTCATGTCATGGCCGGGAGGCTGGACGTAAACTACTGAGACTCTGACAAGGCGCACGCTCAGCCTACGACTACGCCATCGAATTCCAGACCCTGGCACTTTCCAGTGGATGGAACGACCGAGCCCTGTGCGATGTGTTCCTCGATGGCTTAACCGAGACACTCAAGGATGAACTCCCCTCATCACTCCAAGGGCTAATTGATTTGGCTGGCCAAGTGGACTTGCGTCTCCGCCTTCGCAGACCTGCCTGGTTTTCTCCACCCAGGGCTCTTCCTCGACCCCCCTCTCCACAAACCACCTCTCAGGACGAGCCCATGCAACTGGACAGAACCCGCATCTCCCCAGAGGAGAGACGACGACGTCGAGTGGAAGGGGCCTGTTTTTACTGCGGGAAATCAGGTCACCGACTTAAAGACTGTCCAGTAAAAGGAGGCACCCTCTAGTTCAGCTGGGAGCACTAGAGGGTGTGGCTCCAAGAAGGCTCCCAGACCAACGTCGTCTGCTCCCTGTCCTCTTCATCCATGAGCAGCGCACACACGTGGTGCAGGCGTTAGTTGACTCAGGTTCGGACCGCAACCTCATCAACGCGGCTTCAGCCAGGGCTCTGGGGATCCCCGCACTGCCCTTGGAGACTCACCTCAAGGTTCAGGCCTTAGACGGGAGTTCGCTCCCATCTATCACTCATAGAACCCCCCTCATCGGCCTCAGGGTCTCAGGCAATCACTCTGAGCAGACGTCATTGTTCATCATGGAGGGATCCCATGCCACGATTGTCCTGGGACTGCCTTGGTTAATCCGCCACAACCCACAGATCGATTGGGTCAGGAACTCAATTTCGACCTGGAGCTCATCATGTTCCATGACCTGCCTACGAGCTGCCACCACGTCATGCCCCGGTCTTGCCCCCGCAGGGGAACCACCGGACCTCACCCACATCCCCGCAGAATACCACGACCTCAAGGAGGTTTTCAGTAAATCCCGCACCACCTCCCCACCGCCCATACGACTGCGCCATCAACCTGCTCCTGGGCACTACACCACCCAAGGGCCACCTGTACTCACTATCTCCCAAGGAACGCGAGACTATGAATCAATACATCACTGAGTCCCTCGCAGCAGGCATTATTCGCCCCTCCTCAGCAGGAGGCCGGATTTTTTTTTTGTGGGCAAAAAAGATGGGTCCCTTCGTGCATTGATTACAGGGGCTTAAATGACATCACAGTCAAGAACCGATATCCTCTTCCATTAATGGCTACTGCCTTTGAACTCCTCCAAGGGGCCAAGATTTTCACCAAGCTAGATTTACGCAACGCATATCACCTCGTCCGCATCCGAGAAGGAGACGAATGGAAGATGGCCTTCAACACACCCACAGGACACTACGAATACCTGGTGGTCCCCTTTGGCCTGACTAACGCCCCCGCTGTCTTCCAGGCCCTTATTAACGACGTTCTTAGGGATTTCCTCAACTCCTCAGTGTTCGTTTACCTCGACGACATCTTGGTCTTTTCCCGGGACTTGGAGGAACACCAACACCACGTTCGGTAGGTACTGCAGAGACTGCTGGAGAATAATCTGTTCGTCAAGGCAGAGAAATGTGAGTTCCACGTCACGTCCAACACGTTCCTCGCGTTCGTCATTGGCCCCAAGGGCATCAAGATGGAACCCACCAAGCTTCAAGCCATTGCAAGCTGGCCTACTCCCACCTCACGACAAGAACTTCAGAGATTTCTGGGCTTTGCCAACTTTTACCGCCGCTTCATTCGGGGTTACAGCTCTATAGCTGCCCCCTTAACGACTCTCACGTCCCCCAAGAACGACTTTCACTGGAACGTGGAGGCCGAGAGGGCCTTCGCTGAACTCAAGGGCCGATTCACGTCCGCCCCCATTCTAACCATCCCGGACCCATCAAGACAGTTCATTGTGGAAGTCGACGCCTCCAGCACCGGGGTAAGGGGCGTCCTGTCCCAGAGAGCTTCACATGATAACAAGCTGCACCCCTGTTCCTTCTTCTCCCACCGTCTAAGCCCCGCTGAAAAGAACTATGGCATCGGTGATCGCGAGCTCCTGGCTATCAAGTTAGCCCTGGAGGAATGGAGACACTAGCTAGAGGGGACGGAGACTCCCTTTCTGGTCTGGACTGATCATAAAAATCTCGAATATCTACGGGGCGCCAAGAGACTCAATGCCCGCCAGGCTCGATGGTCCCTTTTTTTTGGCAGATTCAATTTCACCCTCTCCTATCGTCCAGGATCCAAGAACTCCAAGCCTGATGCACTCTCAAGACAATTTACAGCCTCCCACGGCACCCACGCTAATGACACAATCCTTCCTCCTCCATCCTTGCTCGCCGCCACGGAACTCGACATCGAGACCAAGGTTAAGCAAGCCCTAATCCACGAGCCAGGATGTCATCCACCACTCAAGGAGGATGTCTCCAGCTTTGTGGCAGCATGTGGCATCTGTGTGAGATCTAAACACCTCAACACGGCCCCCGCGGGGCTCCTCTGGCCCCTGCCAATTCCACACCGCCCCTGGTCCAACATTGCCATGGATTTTGTTACAGGGTTACCCACGTCCAATGGCCACACCTGCATCATGACGGTGGTGGATCGATTTTTCAAAAGCTGCTCACTTTGTTCCGCTGCCAAGTCTCATGATCCGCCAAACTCATGATCAATCATGTCTTCAAGCTCCATGGTCTCCCAAAAGACATTGTCTCAGATCGGGGTCCACAGATTCTGGAAGGCCTTTTGTAAGCTGATTGGGGCCACTCCCAGTCTGTCCTCAGGGTTTCACCCCCAATCAAACGGTCAGACAGAGAGAAAGAACCAGTCCCTCGAGGTTGCCCTGAGGTGCATGACCTCCCGGGATGCTACTTCATGGAGTAAGTTCCTGCCTTGGGTGGAGTACGCCCACAACTCCCAGATCTCATCATCAACCGGCATGTCACCATTCCAGTGCTGTTTGGGGTTTCAGCCACCCCTATTCCCGTCTCAGGAGGAGGAGGCCAATGTTCTATCTGCCCAAGCCTTCATCCAACGCTGCAAGAGAACCTGGCGGCAAGCAAGGAAGATGCTATTACACGTTGGCAAAAGGTACAAGGCTCAAGCAGACATCAGGCGCTCTCAGGCCCCTAAGTACAAAGTGGGGCAGAGAGTCATGCTCTCCACCGGAGACATTCCCCTAAAGACCGTCTCTCATAAACTCTCCCCTCGATACATTGGACCCTTCACTGTCACCAAGGTCATCAACCCATGCGCAGTTAAGCTCTTGCTCCCCTCAACGATGCGACGGATCAATCCTACGTTCCACGTCTCCCAACTACGCCGTCTCGCCTCATCGTCTGCACACCTGTCTCGAATCACCAGCTGATTCTCCAGCATTTAAGCACGCGCTGAACGCGGCTTAAATCGCTGGATTATTGTGCGTTCTTACCTCAATTTTCTCGCGTTTTCTTTGATTGCCTTCACGTTGCCAAGTTAGCTTTGTTTCTCGTTTCTGCTTTCCGCCTCTCGTCTCGGATTTTGTTTGCCCCGCTCTTTAATCTCCCGGTTTTTGACCTTGCGCGTCCTCTTCTGGTTTTCGGCTTCTCGTTCACGTTTTCGGATATTTCGCCTCGCTATTTGATCTTACGGTTACTGAAACTCCGCTCGTCTTTTTGATTCTTTTTGATTTTGGCTCTGACGCTTCGCCGACTGACTTCCTGGTTTCCGACCCTCGCTTTCACTCCTCGACCAATTCCCCTGAATTAAAGCTGAAAATCTTGACTTCGCTCTCATCTTGAGCGTTTCATTTTTAATTCATTGAGGGGGTGTACGGAGGCCAAATGCCAAAATACTTATCTTAGTTTCAAAATGTACTGTTTGAACCTGACTATCACTAGCTCTAAATTTGTATTTAATTTCTAATTAACATCTAATTTATCACCTATGTGACTCTCATAAAGCACACAAGCTAGTATGCAAAAGTGCTAGTGAACTGTCAATAACCTTATTTTTAGGTACACATGAAAATGAACTTATAAATGGAAATGGTGTTGAAAAGGGATGAGGATAAGAATAACCTATTCACTCATATTAATTTTTCTACCATTCTAACGTCCAGGTTTTGTAAATATTAATACTTTACAAACTGGTGGTTTTAAAGGAGTAGTTTTTGCCAAATAGATGCTTTTAATGCTTTCATGATTTACTCGACTTGTTACTTTATGATGCTAAATATTGTGCTTTGTGATTTCATCAATTGAATTTCAGAGCTAAATGTGTCTGCTTTCGAAAAGTATTAACTGCCTCATGTTCCTTTAACATGTTAAACATGCTAAACGTGGCTGTTTATTTGATTTTACCAGTGGCCATGTTTTAGAACTGACTCACTACCTATGAATATTGCAGTTCTGCTGTCTGCACTAATCAGCCATAAAGTTACACCACAAACTATCTGGCACCATGATGTTGGCAGAGGATCCTTTGGGTGCTGTGGGTTGCAGGGTGGGGCCTCTATGAATCTGACTTGTTTTCAGGTACATCCTTTGGGTGCCCATAAGCCTTGGGTACCCATGATCTAGTTTAGTTAGTTTACTTGTCACAATTATTTTTTTATGATTTGATTAACAGAAAGTATTTTAACTTAATTTATTATTAAAATGTAGCTGTATTATGCTATCAAACAATTATAAGGTTGTAGATCTACACGTCATACAATTGATAATTAGTGTTAATGTGTTGAAATTACAGATGATTGTTGTATGTACAATAAATACCCAAAAGTTTGTGAACACCTGACCAACATGCATGTGTGTTTTTCTGAAGTCTCCAATTCATACTTGGTTCCTTTTTTCTGTAATAATAACTACCACTATTTTGGGAAGGTTTTCCACTAGATTTTTGCCCATTCATCCACAGGAACATTACTGAACACTGACGTCATGTGACAAAGCCTAGGGTGGCTAGGTTGGCATTCAAGTTTATCCCAAAGGTACTCAGGTAGGTTGATGTTTGGGTTCTGTACAGGACAGTCAAGTTCTTTCCACTGCAACGTTGCCAAATCATGTCTTCATGGACCTTGCTTTGCGCAAAGAGGTACTCTCATACTGAGACATGTTTGGGCCTCTTAGTTCCAGTGAAGGGAAGACATCCTATACACAATTGTGTATTGTGTATTGTGTTTCTACTTTGTTGTTTCAGTTTAGTATAGTGCCAAGTGTCCAAATACTTCTGGCAACATTTTTCAATCCCAAAATCATGAAACAAAGGCCCCTTACACAAAGTAGTGCATTTAATTCTTTATGTACTAAAATATACAAAACACTCACACCTGCCAATCCAGTGGCAACATGAAGTAATGATTATATGGATTCAGAGGAGCAAACATCCCCCCCCTCTCCCAGACAAAGCGATGGAAAATCTTCCATCTCATGCAAACATTAAAAGCAGTCAAATTGATCTGCTCAAAATGGCTCCTTATTCTGTGCTATGGCAAACCTTGAGAACAGATTGTGCACTGTATGCCTAATTGTAATCAATAAATAATTGAATTTGAACATTTATAGGCAAATCGTAGCTGCTCACCATTGTGAATGTTCCATCCCATATAGTGCACATAGAAGGGGAGTTTATACATACGTACTTACATCGTACTGATCTGAGTGAAAACACCTTGTACTGAAGTCAATTCAGTATTTATAGCTAAAATCATTTTACTCCAGTTTCGGGTGATACTGTGAATATCACTAAGTTATGTTACGTGTTGAACCTTTTGTTATATTTGACCCACCTGAAAAATAAAATGCAATTAAAACATGATCTGTAGCAATTGATCTGTAGCAATTATTAATTATTTTGATGTGTTTAACAACTGCACAGTAACACATTGTAGTGCTATTTCAAGTCAGCTTGACTGTGTGAACAACAGTCATACTCTCTACTGATGGAACTTTTAAAAAACAGGAAGGAAAAACAGTATCAGCTTAATCAGAAAAAGTGAAAAAAAAAGAAAATAGAAACACACATGATTCGTGCATGTTTTAAATTATGAAGAATGTCTATGTATGATTTCTCAGATTAGTCTAAGTAACTGATGAAAATAAATTTTAGAGGCCATTATTAAAGTTTTAAGTATTTTCTATTTCTATATAGAAACAATTTTTCATAGTGATCTTTTTGGTCTTTCTCCACGTATATTGTAAGGAAACCTATGTTTCCTAACTCCTCTGTAAGGCATCTTTTTTTTTTTTTTTTTTTGTAAAACAGCCTAATATCTTCCAGTTATAGGATACAAGGTTATTTGTGTTATAGGCTATATGAACTTAGCCCTTAAATAAGTCAAATTCATAATACTGACATTTAGAGTCCACTAGGATTAGAAGAAAATGAGTCTTCATCACAAAAGTTCTTGACTGTAAGTTCTGGAAAACCAAAAACTCACACTGCTGTGTGCTTTTGTAACACTTGGCCCCTTCACACATCCCCTAATACCCTGCATCTGCTGCCTCAGCAGAGTCCTGTATTCACTTTAGCTACAGGTCCTTAAGGGTCTAGCGCATTCTAGTAAAAAATATGACACTGTCCTCCTGAACAGATTTAGTCCAGAATGTAACTAGGGGTCTTCATCCATGTCGTCTAGGTTTGGAGCCATAATGAAATGTTTGGGGTAGACCAGACTGTGCCCATCAGCAAACTCCTCCCAGCGTGCATCATCGCTCTCGTGGGTAATGTATCGCTCGCCTCGCCGGGTCTCAAACTCCCGCAGGTCTAGCCATGTCTGGTAGTCCTAAAACAAGCAGGGATATGCTTACATAAACAAACAAGGCCTCAAGACTTTTATTGAGAGTGTGGAGGCATCACTGTAATGCCTCACTATTTGCTGTGCTGTCTAACCTGGAACCATGGATGACTCAGGGACTTGTCCACGCTGTACCGCTTCCTCATCTTCACTTGAAGAAGGTTGTTGATAAGATCTGTAGCTGTGGATTAACACAAAGCTCAAATTGTAAAATAGGTTTTAGATCAAATTTATAGTCTAAAGAAAAAAAAAATTAAGAAGTCAGCTACCTTGCATATTATAATGATAGCCTAAATAATGTGAAACGGCAAGTTTAAATTTTGAGGTAATCCTAGGTCATAAAACTAAAATTATAATTAGACAACTATTACAGATTAATTCAGGTCACAACTTTAAAGGTTATGTAGAGTTTGTCATTTCTGAAGTTTATTACTGTGACATACTGCATCATTTAAAATCGCCACTATCAATCACAAATGCATGTTTCTATACAACCACTTCCTGAGGCTGCTTGCTCATGTTGTTATCAATCACAACATCACAAATTAAAACAAAGAAAACTTTCCACTACGATATGAGTGTAATCAAGATCCTACATGAAGAAGATTTATCAATAATAAATGTAATTAAATGCCACCAGTCTGAAAGACATGGAAATACGTGACATATAACATCAGTTTTACATCAAAATGACCATCTTCTTTGTTTTTTATTGCATCCTCTTTAAAGCAAGCTCAACGCTACATGCACATGTGACTAAATGTTATAAATGCCAAGACGATACCAAAATGTCAAATGAGTAATGCCAAACATTTCAGTATGAACAGTATATGGACCTAAAAGAATTATGAAAACAGAGCTATAATGAATGCTATTTCCTTTAAAAATTATGATGATATTTAACATAACAGTGTCATTAAGCGCAGAATGTAAAAAAAAAAAGAAAAAAGAAAATACAGAAACATATTCTCTGCCAGAAAAAAGGAATAGTCAGAGGTGACTCACTGGAGCTGTGAGGTCTGAGATTGTGGTACTATAGACAGACACGGGGGTGAGAAGCTTCACCATGTCTGATAGACACATAGCACCTACTGTATGGTTTTGTGTTTTAACTACAGACCACTGACCTTAATTTTAATATTGTAAACCTACACTCAAACATTTACACATCATACAAGTTTTCAGTTAATGCTAATGTTGGACAAAACCACCTTAATTTAATCTGACTCATTCAGCAAATATATTACAAAGCAAGCCACTATTTTTTTTAAAGAAGTAAAAAAAAACTCACGTCTAGACAGCTATGTGTTACTGTGAAATATGTTGATGTAAAACATTGGTGCTTGTGTGGATAAATCAATGACTAACTTCTAAAAGTTCCCTTGTCCTCAATTAATGTGGCATAAAACATTAAGCGACTTAAATGATCAGGTCATTACACCAGTTTAGAGATTTTTTCTTTTTACAAAGCTTTAGAGTTGGAGAATTAGATTCATTTTGGGGGCCTTTATGTAAGAATAACCTTCAGAGCAAATGCCTTTTCCAAGATACCAAGATCCAATATAAATTGTATTATGTGTCCATAATAAAAGATTAAAGATTCTATTTTTTTCCAAAAATTATACTTTCTCTTATTTACACTTTAATAATGATATTATTTTTTATAGTGAAGTTAAGAGGAAAGAATCAATACATCAACAGACATACATTTACCATTTCTTATTAATACAATATGCACTACCTACAGTACCAAAGTTTGGAATCACCTTCTAATTCTAAGGTCTTTCCTGATTTTTATTTCTATCTACATTGTAAAACAAGACTGAAGGCATCAGAAAGATGAAATAATCATCTTAAAACAGTTGATATTGACAAGTGTCTGCAACTTATATGGCATAATGGCTCTAATCTGAGGTGATGTTTGTTATCTGGCAATTTCTGAGGCTGGGAACCCTTAATAAACTTCTCCTAGGCAGCAGAGGTAAGTTTTGGTTCTGCTTCCCTGGGAAGATCTTCATGAGAGCCAGGTTCATCATGGTGTAAATGCACTTGACAAGACTGTTCTTGCAAGAACTATTCGAAGAGCGAAGAACCTTCATGTCTCAAAATAAAACCTGACTGTTATTGTTGTTGTTACTTAATTACCTAATACCATATGTGTTATTTTACAGAGGAAAACCCTATTCCCTATTTCCATCAGGGTCAGAAAGAAAGTAGAGTTGTATATCTTTTAGGTTGCCTTAAAAAACAGCCGCAAAAAATGGTGGATAAAATGAAAGAACAGATTTTTATTGAGAAAAAAAATTATAAACAATATCTAACAAGTATATACAGTAGTTATAAATATATTATAACAATATTATATTTATGTATTTTAAATATTAATATTTTTATTTCATATATGAAATAAACATTATTCATTAAAAGTTATATAGTATTTATATTATATTTTATTATTTATCATATATTAAAAGTTTAAAGTATACATAAATATTATTAAATAAATAACAACTAATTTACAAAATATGACACCTCTCCTGCCTTTGCTAGACTGGGGCCGGGAATGCACACACTGCCAGCTGATGTCCGCAAACTGTTAAATACGTTGCATCCCTCTGCTTTCAACTTCATTCCCTGTGTCGTCAAATGTTTCATTAGGTTTGACCTGTTTTCCATTTTACACGCAATTGTTGAAAGATATTTGTTGCATGTGTCGGAATCCTTAGTTGTAAAGTACAGCCACACTTTGTTTAGTTCTAGTTCTTTAGCTTTAGGTATTTTAATTTAAGCATGTTTAGCTTAGTGAGCTAACGCTAACTGCTGCCATCAGAGCAAGTATAATTACTGCACTGGATGGTCGTTTCCCGAGTTGTGCTTTCAAGTCATAATGTGAAAACATCATGGACATTCTCGTTACTCGTGTTATTAAATTGGATTTGTATTATTAGAGCTTTCTGACTTAATATAATAATTTTTTAAATGCAGAGAGGGTGATGATGCTTCTTATATCTGTTTGAGAGAACCAGAAGACAAATATTTCAATCGATCGCTCAGGCATTTAAGTGGCACCGAAGTGAGGCACTGTAATCTGCTTTCTGATTCAGTTCTACTCCATACCAGTTTAATAGGTTTCGGGACCCATCCCTAAAAGGAAGTGCATGAAATTATGCTCCTATCATGCAGAGTGGCCACTGTACAAGCCTATGGTGGCAGCCTTATGATCTTGGGCTGCTTCAGTTGGTTAGTTGGTCTCAGCAAAGTTATGGAGCGATAAAATGACGTCAGCCAATGACCTGAATGTACTGAATGACTAGTACTGACTAATGGCTAGGGACATAGTAACATTATGACACTTTCTTTCGTTATGGCACAGGGATATTTCAAGATTCATCAGGCGCAGTTTGTAATAAAAGTGGTTCTGAGCACATGAGGAATTATTTTCACCCATGAATTGGCTACTACAGACTTAAACCATTTGAAAGGCTTTGTTTTCTTACCTTCTGTGGATATCTCCTTCCAAGGCATTGGTGGATACATAAATGCTGCATTCTGGATCTGATCATTAATATCTTCATCCTCGTTAAAAGGGAAGGTACCACTCAGGCTGACGTAGATGATGACCCCCACTGACCACATGTCCAGTGAACGGTTATAACCTTTACTACGAAGAACTTCAGGGGCCAGATATGCTGGAGTTCCCACAACAGAGCGACGGAACGACTTCTCACCAATTATGCGAGCAAAACCAAAGTCACATAGTTTCACCTGTGGAGCAAAATGTACAGTCATGATACCGATAAGTGTTTTCTGGTGTTTAAAACAGTCAAACCAGTGCCAAGATTCTTACCTGAGGAAAAGGCTCTGCTGAGGCTAGGAGCACATTTTCTGGCTTGAGATCACAGTGAACAATGTTTTTGAAATGCAGATGCCTCAAAGCCACCAGAATCTATAACCGGAAAAAAGCAATGACGTATTGTATGCTAACAGCTTTTGGCACATTTACAAATTGAAAATCACATATTTCATGATGGATGCTGAAAACATGTGTTAGTTAAATCAAGTTTAATAAAAAACACTATTTGTTTTCAGTGAAATATACACCATCATGCACAGTCAGGGGCCTCTGGCCACATCAGAGCTGTGTGTGGCTGCTAATTGGAGGCTACAGATCCATGGCTAATAGATGAGCCCCTGTTATCCAAGCCCCCCAAGGGGCCTCTTGGTTCTAATCATCACACAGACTCAAGCATTGGAGCACTTCAGAATCCTGATGAGATCCAGACATGTCTAAACACAGCCCCCATTCAAAACAGCACATCCTTCAGAATAAACACAGTTTAAAAAAAAAAAGACTGAAGATTCTTGAACAAAAATTGAGGAGTTCGATAATTGAAGAGTTAACCTGTGTGACGAGGAATTTTGTGATGCGCTCGGGCAGTCTGCTCTTCTCGCTGGACAGGATCATCTCCAACATGTCCCCGTGCAGCTTCTCCATGACAACAAACACCCGCTCTGGGGTCTCGAACATGCACTCCAAGTTGACAATCCCAGGATGCTGCAGGTTCTTCAAATGAAAAAAGGAAAGGATTTTACAATCAACCATTCCACACTATATGATTCTTCACCATTTCATCAGACTGTAATGGTCTCACCTGTAAAATGGCTACTTCATTTCTCAGCTGGCTTTCTTGCTTGGTAGGGAACCTCATTTTATCGATGACCTTTATTGCTACATCTCTGCCTGTCTTTCTGTGTTTCCCTTTAACAGAAAAAAATGGTGATTTATTCAAATTATAAACTGAAAAGGCACTTACAGTGGTGTCTTAGAGAAAAGAAGAAATATTTCACCACCATACCTCCATATACAACGCCAAACTGGCCTGATCCCAAAACTTCATCAGCAAAGATCTGGTAAACAGAGCTGATATCCTAAAAACAAGTCAAACATAAATCAGTACATTTAGGTTACTACCCGAACAATAGCTTGCTGTCTATAACTAAGCACGCAGATAATTTAGCTTTTTTCCCCCTCACTGTGTGTATAGCGCAGAACATGATGGTGGGTGTATAACAAAAGATGGCTGTTTTACAGAAAATGTGCTAGTTTCACATTGGTTGTTGTGATAATAATGACTGAAAACCCACTATAGTAAAGTGTGTGATACTAACACTGACTTACCACATTTTCCTGGATTTGACTGTTAGATACAGAAATGCTCATGGACAGTTCCTCTGTAGAGACACAGAACAGTAAAGATAATTTACAAATGTACTACTTCTAACTCTAGATCATCCTTATAAAATGTGCAATCACCAAAATAATACAGAAAGTCAATAAAAAAAATACATAAGGTTGTACGTAAACCTGCGGTGAGCTTGTTTAATGTTTAAGAAAAACTAGAAGCATTGGGTTCTTCTCCTGAAAACATGGCAGGCTGCTTTATAGATGTAAAATTGGTTCAAAGTAATGAAACATTTTTTTTTTTTTAACATTTTGTAATTTGATTCTTGCTGAAACATGAGCAAATGCCATAATCCTTGTACAGAAATAATATTAACGATCAGGCTGTGGAACAGCTCTGCAGCCTTGTTTTAAAGAAAGGAGTTTACGCTTTAAAAGAAAGAGAGGCTATTAAATGGAATTTGTGTCTCACAATCAGTCCTAGAAGGCAACAAGGAGCTGTTCAGTCTCAGAGGAAATGTTGGAACAGTGTCATGATTGGAGTCATTTTCTCCAAAATTCTTTTGAAGGACAAGGGGTGTTCAAGTCAAACCAGGACGTTTGATTATGCAGAATTACAGAACATAGTTATGAGAGCAAAAAGAAACTATATTTCTCTATATAATCCCCTGCTACACTAATGCACTTACGCCAGAGACTAATGCTTGAATACGATCGAGGTAGAAAGTTTCCTCAGTCCACCAGAGCCATGATCAGAGTGCATACTTCACATCTGAAACACTTTCCTCCCAGGGACTCCTTTAATGGCCCAAACATGTGGAAATCACATAAAGTGCGGTCAGGACTGTACAGGGAATGTGACAATAACTCCCAGCTGAATTATGTGCAAGTGGTGTTCGATCAGGTGTTCTACTCTCTGAAGTAATTTTCTCCTAAATTCTTTTGAAGGGCAAAAGGAGAAATTTAGGAGTCCACATCCAATCAGGACTTTTGATTCTGCAGAATTAAAGAACACAGTTATGAGAGTAAAAAAAACTACCTAACCCTTTCTGTTCAAAGCCCACGACCACGAAGTTACCACTGTTGGGCCCTTGAGCAAGGCCCTTAACCCTCACCTGCTCAGTTGTATAATTAGATAAAAATGTAAGTCGCTCTGGATAAGGGCTGCTAAATGCCTAAATGTAAATGTTCACGAGAATGACTGCAGTGGGCTCCAAGCCACTTCCTTCTTTAAAATGCTTGACCCATTCAAATGTTTTATTGCAGCTAAAAGTCTCATCATTTGATGTCTTCTGTAAATGTAATTTTTTTTTCTCCTTCATTCACAAGAAATGTCACGGTCCCGGTTTGACTTGAACGACCCTCAGACATGCTGGTGATAGTTCATGGAATGTCAGTCAAAAATAAAGCTTTGCAGAATGCTTTTATTATTATTATTATTATTATTATTAGCATTTTTTAAACCAATTAATTTCCACCTTCTTCTAAGATAGAATCATGATCATGAGCTTATTGAAGCTGTCTCATGCCTTCTCTTCATTATTTGTAACCTACATCTATGACTAGATAATTTAGAGTAGTTTAATTAAGATGCTGTCTCGCAATGATCATTATCAAATTCATGTTAGTCCTCAACGGTATTTGATTATGTTGTCCTATCACTCAGTCCTAACCCACTGTCCTTTTAATGGAACTGTAGTCAATTAACTACTGTAGCAACTGTGAAATGATGAAAAGTGCCATATAAATGACAATATTATGCATTATTATTATTATTGCTCCTATTGTTTTTACATTGACACAATACTAATAATGCCTTATAGATTTATATACTTACTGTGGTCCTTGCCCTGACCAGCAGCAGCACCCACACTTGGCTGAGGTGTAACTGGAACAGGCATGAGGGCTTGGCGGATGGCCATCTCCCAGCCCTGCGCCACTTCCAGCCCCACACCAGAGGCAGCCAGCATGGGGTTATGCATATGATGGGGGCCACCAGTGTTCTCCCCAACATAATAGACCATAGTAGCAGTAATGATCTCAAAGCAGTGCGGATTGCCTCCCATAGTAAGACTACTGAAATCCCGTGCTGCCTCCACTTGCAGAATCTCAGAGAGAGGAATCTCCTGTTGGTAAAACAAGATAGTGATGAAAAGTGAGATTTGGATACAACATGGCTAACAATAAATGAATGAATGAATGAATGAATGAATGAATTGTTAAAACCTGAGAGAATCTGAATATGAACCTCCATTCCACAAACTCAAGTAAATGAGTACTACAGCTAGCTTTCATAATTTGAGATACAGTTAATAAAAATCAGAAACACAACAATCACCTTCAATAACAAGAAAGTCAATGTCCAATACTGATCACAACCACTGTCAGGATGCTCAAGACCGGTAAGAAAAAGTACAAACAACATGTCTCCTGTATCTTATGGCTAAGTCCATACCATACCTTTAACTCTTTCGAATAGAGTACAGGCTTTGGGATCACACAATCCATGGTCTTCATTTTATCCAGTGTACTCAAAATGAGCTCATGTTCCTCATGTCCTCTCTAAGAGTTTAATATGATATTAAGCAGGCTGCCTTCTGATGGCATTTGCTTTTTGTCCTCCCACTATTCTCAAACGAAAGAGTGAAACAGTAGTTGTGACCAATAGCAGCTTCCTCTGAGCTTCACATCAAGTGTTTGTGGTTAGAGGGTGGACCACATGGCCCGGCCCACTGAGGAGCTCCATAATTACAAGGCAGCAAACCGAATGTCTTCATGACTTCATGCTTGAGTGTGTATGTGTGCATGGCGCGTGTATGTGCATGTGTGTGTGGGTGTGTGTGTCTGTGTGTGTGTGTGTGTGTGTGTGTGTGTGTGTGTGTGTGTGTGTGTGTGTGTGTGTGTGTGTGTGTGTGTGTGTGAGAGAGAGAGAGAGAGAGAGAGAGAGAGAGAGAGAGAGAGAGAGAGAGAGACCATGCTACCACTGCACTGCGGATGGCCACTACATGGTAAAAGGGGGTGGTCTGGTTGAGGAACAGTTATGTGGAAGCAGGATTGAAGTCCCTGTAGGCCATAAAAGATGTGGGGAAACCAAAAGTACAGGGCTTCTGTCTTCAAAGGAGCATGGTATCATTTCCAAATGTATAAAACAGGCACAGTCTTTCAGCTCTTGACACATGACCATCCCAACATATGGGGTGAACAAAAAAAAACAAACAAAAAAAACGGGGTTACTTAATAAAAAGCAAAAAGTGCTAAAACCAAAAGCAAACAATCAGCAGCTCTCAGTCAACTGAACACAGACAGTCTGTTTCATTACATCTATCCAGAGGATTAAAGAAAGCACTACGTGAAAACCAGAGTTCCTGGTAAGGGTGGGAAATACTTAAAACACAAAGGGCATTGCCTGAAACAGACAACTACTGGGCGAGCTGCCTTATACGTTAATAATTTCCTCTTTATAAAACTCTACAAGACTACTGTTCCAAAAATACAAAAAAAAAGATGGGTGCATAACGAAATATCCAAATTGACTACAAGTATACTATTGAGCAAAAAAGGTGTACTAAATAACAAATAACACCAATATACTTAGAGCTTATGGTGGATATACTGTACCAGCATGTCAAGGGAAAAGAATTATACCAGGTCCCAAGAAGGCTAATAAGTAAATTTCATTCTAGATGTAAATATAGTTTAGACACTTATTCTTACGTGTACTAAATAATCAGATTTAATTACATTTACTAGGTATTCGCAGTGTTCATTATTTTATGCACACTTTTTCAAGCGTTTTCATTTGTGTTTGTAGGAGAGCTATCAGTCGCCTTTGAGTCAGCTTCGGCTGATAAACATTTCCTGCCCTGTCATGAAACTACCCAGTGAAAAACAGAACAAATTTTTGAAGAGTAACATAGTGGTAAATTGTTTTGCTTGTGGTTGAGAGATCACATGCTCAAAGCAAAAGCAAGGCTGGTATTCATCTCTCCCATGTCAATCTGAGCACATGTTTAAAGGTAAATGAGGACAATTTATATTTTTATATACTGTAGATGTGTTTTGTAGCTAGTGTAATTGTATCATAATCTTCTTCAAAGTAACTCAAAACATGTTATAAATTTATCTAGACAAATAATTTACTCCCAGTTCAGTCTGAAATGTGAAAAGAAAAATTACATGGGTGTATATATATCAGTCATTATGATTTGATATTTTGTTTAAAAAAAAAAGAGAGAGAGTAGATTATATTGTTGTACTGTACTGTACATACATGATGCATATATAGTACTATTGTATATTATAATGGTCTATAACCATGTGTGAAGTGGAGGGATTTGCAATGTTACAAAGTCAAATCAGAAACAACTATTTAAACATAAGTATATTTCTTCATGGGGAAGTCAAACCATGTGCCACTGAAAGGTTGAAGGGCATAACTGACCTAATAGTGAGCTGAGCCCAAGTGTGGGCATTACTGATTTGGGTTTTTACTTGCAAGAATACATTTGGTTTTTCAAGAACTCACTGTAGTCCCCTCACAAGAAGTAGACCGGGGGCTGCCCACAATACTAAAGAATGAAAGAAGACATCATGTGTGTAACGCCTACTCTGTTCTGCTGGTGTCGTGATGTTATATGTCTTTCTTGGGCACGTTTAGTTTCAGAGGTTTGTTACAGTTAACTGTCACTATGGTTTTACAATGATTTGAACAGATGCTTCGATATTTAGCAAAATGGTACACAAGTGAAAATATGATGTCGAATACATCAGCAGTAGAATGCACTAATGAAGTGACTGTTAGAGGGAGGAGTAAATCTACATATTCATGCACATCATTGCCATTTACATTTAACAATATGTATAAATGTATAACTTTTTATTTATGTATTAAGTGCATGTTTAAACACAATTGATTACATTTCTAAGATTTATTTTAAAACTACCTGTATATTAAAGGTTTCAGGATTAAATACATACTCTTCACCTTTACCTGTACAGTATATTTGTACATTATATGGTAAAAGACATATAATGTAGACATACCGTATAATGAAGAGTATTTGAAAAACAAAGTATTTATGGAGTTGAAAACTGACAAATGTATTTGAAGGTTAATTTCATATTTTCACATAAAATACACGGCACAATTAAAATGTTATTTATTGGCAATATCTATAATTTTAGGTTATATGTCTAAATCATATAATGTAAAATTCTAGGTTACATGTTTACAATTAAAAAAAATCTGAAGGCATGAACTGTTCCCTTTGAATTCCATTTTGTTTTTTATCTTTGGCATAGTTTTATAAAGCTGTTTAATTTTAAGAACAAAGTAACATTTTGTTGGGACATTTTTTGTAAAAATCAATCGTTTTTTAAATTTACAATAATTTTTGTTTATCATTTATTAAACACAAGGGTCACTATAGCACTTTACCATAAATCTGTTGAAATTACATTGACATTACTGTTGACATTACACATTCTTATGGAACAATTTACATGCAGCACTGACATTTTATGTTATCAAAGTTTATAGTTCATTACCATTTTCAGCAAAACCATTTGAGGTGTCAGAATGACCTCAGATGCACTATGACTATATCTGAAATGTTTTATTTGACAGCTCTTCCACTTTGACCACAGAGAAATTTTACGTCTCAGAAAGTGAAACCAGATAAGCGGGGGAGGGGACATTTGAAGGGCCAGTAACCTTACTTCTATGCAGAAAGGCCAACAGTAACAATTATACTTGTCTAAGCAGAATTTGAGCAATTCGTTAGAACTGTGGCTTCTGTGTAAATGACTACAGTAATTTCTACTAAAATCTTTCCTGACAAATGAGTCTCTTACCTTGTAGAACTTGGCTCCTGTGTCATTCTGAAACAAAGTCAGGCTTTTGCTGTCCAGCCTCCAATAGTGTCTCTTTCTCTGAAGAAATAGTATAACAACTATTAATTACATATTATAAGGTCTCTCTCTCTCTCTCTCTCTCTCTCTCTCTAAACAAACACATACACACACACACACAGTGTCAGCCTTCAGAAAAAGAAAAATGTGTGTAAATAGTTTAATACTTAATGTATTGTTATACATTATATGCTGATATATATGATAATATTATGATATTTTATAATATTATAATAATATACAGCATACAATTTTTTCTGAAGTGTGTATACATTTCTTGTCTATTCATCTATTGTACAACTCTATTGAGAAAAAATACTGATTTACATCAGGGCCGTTCAAGTCAAACCAGGACTTTTGATTCTGCAGAATACAGTTATGAGATTAAAAACTACCTTTATTCCTCTTTATAATCCCTTGCTAAATTGTTAGAAAGTTTTCTCAGTGCGCCAGAGCCATGATCGAACTGCCTGCTTCATGGCATCATCACTACTGAAATGCTGGCATCACAGAAACTCCTTTAATGGCCCAAACATGTGGAAATGGCTTGGTGCGAAGTCAGAACTGTACGGGGCTAAAGTTTTAATAACTCACAGCCGAGTTCCTGTAATGTGCAAGTGGTGCAGTAGGCAGTATGAGGTTGTGCATTATTCAGTTAAAAACAGAATGTTTTTGGTAATCAAACAAGATATTTATTCAATTCAGTGAGTTCTTGGGACATGAAGCAGTCTGATCATGGCTCTGGCATACTCAGACAACTACCCTGATACTATCCAATCACGAGTGAAATGCTGGGTAGATGCATTCGGACAGATGTAGAGAAATAAAGTTTTTTTTTTCCTTATAGCTTGAACACCTCTTATATTTATTAAGCTATAAATGAAAGTAGGAGTTGCTGAAGGATCTTACAAGGTTGTCTCTACTGGTGTAGTGCACCATCCATCCCTCCCTGACCATAGTGGAGCTTCTTCTCTTGGTGTGTTTAATGGACTGCACTACGCGCATCAATGGGATATTAGTGCTAGTGGATGGGCTAAAGAAAGAGAAAAACAAAAAACAGTCTAAATCTGATCATATGTTCACACACACTAAAACTGTAAAACAAAACAATCAGTGACTCACTGTGGGGAACAGGACAACAGAGGTATTATTAGAAATGTCATTCATTCATTCATTTATTTATTTTATTTTTTTTTCCCCTTGATTGATTTTCTTCCGAATTTATTAATTTAGCCACGTCCACCCATCTCTCTGATAGGCTCTCTCCCATCAATTCAAGAATGAAGAAAAAAATCAAATTATTTGGTGAATAACCAAAACACAAGGGTTCTACATGCAGATCAATCCACCTTCTGACATTTAGTACGCAAATCAATATCAGTTTCATACCTAATCTGAGGAGCTTTTACTGGCTCTTCGTCTTTCTCCTGGTCTGAGAATGGATAGTCCCGAAAGACCTTGTCCTCAGGAGTAGAGGGTTCTTCAGAATCGTCCTGACCTCTGCTGCTGTCACTGTTGACATCACTGATATCCACCTCCATGGTGGTGTCAGAATCTGGAGCTGGACTGGCTGGTTCTGACATAAAACACACAGAACATATGACATGAAAAACACTTCCTGGCCACGAAGCATCAAAATGATACACTACTACAAACACTTGCTTTGTACCTCCATTGAAGACTACTTCCCCAAGACAGTCTTTTGGTACCTTAGATGCACATCGCTTGTGGCAGTTAAACTTGCAATCTAAGAGAAGCAGTGGATATGTTTATTTTTTCATGAATCTGCATTTACATATATATTTCTAGAGGGCAGAAAGAGAGGCTCACCCTTGCACTGCATGCCCTGGCGGAACAAGCCTTTAAGCAGGCGTTTGCAGTACTGGCAGATGGTGGGGCGTGTGTATGTATGGATGACAAAAGTATGTGGCACTTTCACCCTCCCCAGCACCATCTTCTCCATCCAGATCGGCCGACCACTCCAGGATGGGATTCGCTTCCCTGCTTCCTGATGGGGGCACAACAACACAGAAGAATCCACACAGATTTCATTTGATTTATTTCATTCCATTTTCATTAAAAAATACTTGGAACTGGATAAACGCCAGATGAATAGTTGCACAATGTTTGAATAGCGGCCAGTTCCAACAAGCTTGGTGTTCATTTTATATGAATTCTTGTGTCTGCAACCAAACAATTAGTCATGTGTTGTATCTTTTATTGTTGGAATAGCACAAATCCAACCTTTAAATCATCTCACTCTCATACTGACTGACTGTGCAATTCTTTTGTACTTCAAAATCTCACCAGTTTAGGTTTGAATTCCAGTGATTTTGCAGCCCAAAGTGTTCCATCATTCAAACAAGTCACACTAAAGTATATCTGTCTCCTGTAGTCCTTGGGGAACAATGAAGAGTGCTTGTTGTGCTAAGCTTCGACATGTTGTATAAATGATCAACCTCTGATCTGACCTCTGAAGCTCGATTCATCCAGGTCCACAACCTATGTAGACTATACACTGAGGGATTTCCACACAAAAAAAACGGCAACCTTAAAAAAAAAGTTAGCAACCTTATGCTTTCTGCATTGTGTAAACTAATAAAAGTATAAACTAGTAGTTTTTAACATGCTAGATTGATGCCATTTTTTTGGTCTGTGCCAAAACAGACACTGGTACAAACCTGCATTTCTTAGAAACAGCGAAGTGTAATTCCAAGGAAGATTCCCATACAGAGTGTCAGGATGATTTACATTACTCAATGGACAGTGAATTAAGTTTTTAATCCTTTCCTTCTCCTTCTCTCTCAAACATCAGCAAATCTGACTCAAGCATTCCTCTCAATTCCACAGAACAAAAACATCTATATTTATTGCTTTATATACAAAACTAGACACACAAAAGTTGAGGAAGTAATAAATGTAATACAAATGACTACACTCAGGAGAAGAGGAGAAGATAAATCATAAAGACGCATACTGAGACTCCCTTACCTCCTCCAGGGTCACCACTGCATTTTCTGCTGGTAGAGACCGAGGGATGGACAGTGATGAACCGGGTAGAGAAACATTGGACAGGCGCCTCTTCCTGACTCCGCTACAGTTGTTTGGGATCTTAAAGGCGCATCGCTTGTGATAATTCAGCCCACAACCTGATACATAAACATGACACATGAACGTCGGGACTACCACTAACAAATTAAGACACATTACATGAGAGCAGATATGATTGCATTGTTTGCTCTTTTTGTCAGTTCTTTTAAACGTCCACTAGAGAGCTCCATAAACACTCTCTCACTGTACGTGCAAAAGAGAAACAGCTTACATAAAAACAGAGAGCTCATATCACATTTGAAACCATTTAGATAAGGATTTAGTAAAACTTAAGAATCTATATTAAATTTATAGACAATAAGCAGCTCTTGGCATGACTTATAAAGTGTAGTATAGCAGCCTGTATCCATTAGCAAAGGATATTATAGAAGCAAACGTTGAAAGCCACATCCAAGGCTTGGCAAAGACAAACTCTGCTCCAATCAAAAAGCTGCTTTATTGGGCTTCAAAGACTAGCTGGATAGAGTCAAGGGGAAGCCAACACAGCATTGAGACATCTCACTGCACGACATTGTTAGCCTGAGCCAGAGGCACTGAATCAGTGTGCTCGGTGCTGTGTCTGGAAAACACTTGATGCTTTGGCCTTTGGTGTGCAGACATCCACAGTTCTGAAGCCCATATGGTGTACATGTGTAATGTATTGTCCTTATGTACTGCATGACCACTCATATGAGTTTGTGTTTCTATGTAATCAAAAGATACAATGCAAAGTTTGTGTGTAATCATGTTATATGCAGACAGCTTCAAGTACAGATTTGTCTTTTCATCCGGCATTCTTTAAACGTTAATGAAATCTAAAGCATTACCTTCACATTTAAGGCCTTGTCGAACGAGACCCCACAGCATCTCCCCACAGTAGTCACAGAAGGTAGGGGCCTTGTATGAGTGCACATAGAGGGCGTGAGGCCGGATCTGAAAGTCTTCCACTGTAGCCTGAGCTGTAATTTAAACGTAACTTAAAAATGAACTCAACCAAAATATGGACTTGATGAGAGTAAACAGCACAACACAAAAATGAAATGAAAAACCAAAAAAAAAAAAAAAAAAACAGAAACATTTTATTATTATAATTGTATTTAATACTGATCACTTTTTGAATTAGGGAAAATAAAAAATAAAGACTAGTGAAATCCAATAATGGATTTAATTATACAAGCATTTTGGGGCACATGGGCAATTTTCTGAATTTGATTTGATAAAACAGCAAATCAGCTGCATTAACTAAACCCATATCTGAATAAACCAAACCAAATATATAATTATATATATATTTTTAATCATAAGCACTTAATCAAATCAATATATTAAAGTGTATATAGAAGTGCAGCTTTGTGATTAATACGTACTACAAATTTTATTAAATATATATCTATCCTAGATATGCAACTGTAAATATTTTACCAATATTATGATAGTTTTTTTCAGAAGCCTAATTTGTGCAAATCTGCTAAAGGTTAAACCACAAACAGTACTGTAAAACACTACTTTAGTCAGGAAAAGTGATTCACAGATATGATTCAGCAGTGAGTCATAGCGCAGTGTTGATGCATTTTACAGCACTGAACACACTCCCTAGTGGTTACTTTAAACAATAGTGAAGTCATCTGGTGGAATCATGCATCAGGTCAGAACTTGAAGAAATGATTCCAAATTAGAGGATGATGTCCTCATGCAGGTTAAGCCTCATGATATACACTAAACTGCTCTTAAGATATAGCTGTTGTAGCACCATTATATAGCATATGTACTGACTAAACAGGGAACAAACAAAAAAACGAAAGAAATTGCAGACGCTATTCCACTAGGTCAAAGTGGAATAGACAATGATTAAATAACTCGGCAAATGTGAAGATATTTATGCTGAGTGTAAGTAAATGCTGAGTATAAGGCTGAAGTAACTGGCTGAGATCCATTAACTGTGTGAGATCAATCTAAGCTTTACACTGTACTTCACAGCTATAGAAAAGAAGAAAAAAAAAAACAGGTGAAGGAGACGTAGCTTGCTTTCAAGGACTTTTGTTCAACCATCTGTGCTACACTGATGAGGATCCCAGAACAGCTACAGAGAAGCAGACAGAAAAATCCAATTGACCTGTAAAGTTTAATGGTAAAAGTATTTTTTGTGACTGGGGCATTGAGAGGAAAACACTGATGGTGTACACCTGCATCTTCTATATAACTGGTGGGAATTACTGCGGTAACGGAAAACGAGATTAAATGCCTAATCTTCAGATTAAAGTCTTCTCATCTGGATCACTCATCAGTGATAAATCAGTGGCTGATTGAAAAAAAAAAACTTGATAGCAGTTGGGAGTGGTTTCCTTGTGGATAAAGAGCCGGGAACACTCTGGTGCTATGCACCCTTCTTCAGACTATCTAACAAAATCTAAACACTGCAGAGTTTATGGAAGCGCTATACATCATTTTCTTTTCCATTTTCTTCTTGCTTCATCTTTTACCATACTATAGTATAACATTTGTGGACAAACTTATACTTTGGACTGATTAATGAAACCACAGAATGAATTATATTTTTTAGAGATTTCTTTTGGCTGGCATACAGAGAGTAAGAGAAAGAGACACTGATTCTTTAGCTCGATAACATGAGCCCTGCATGAGTGAGGTCCTCTCCATGGATCAAAGGCATAAAGCTGAAGACTGGAGCTGCCAGCAAGTCACATGCCAGGCAGCAGTACAAAGCCTTGGCACAGACTCATAATGAGGCATTCATGAAAACACCACATCGCCCACATTATGTAAAAGCATCATTCAAATGTCCAAGAAGTAATCAAATGCTCACAAAGGCACCTAAATGTGCCAACACACAATGGCACATAGCATGGAAAATAGAGCAGACAACCTGGCAATATCACAGATATAGTAAAGAAATATTTTAACTTCCATTAAACTTTCATTATAAGTGTGTTTTAAATAAAAAAAGGTTTTCCATTCTTTTCTCAGTACATGCAACTATAATAAAATGTTTGGTTGTGGTAATGTAATAAGAAGGTTGTCTGTGGTGGGCGGAGCAGCGGGTAGCATCGCAGCCTCACAGCCTCACAGCTTCAGTGTCCCTGGTGAGATCCTGAGGTTAATGTGTGCAGAGTTTCTGTGCATGTTTGTGTCCGTATCGCACAGAACCTCTGTGCATTCTGTGACTTTCAGCTTCTCTGTTATTTTCCCACCACCAAAAACGTACCATAAGGTGAACAGGCTAAGATCAACTGCCCCAAGGTGTGAATTTGTATATCCTGCCTTGCTATGGATTGGCAGTCCACCCAACCTGCACTGTTCCTTGGAATAAGCTCAGCTCCACTAACCAGTTACTGATAGTGAGTGAATGATGGTTGTCTGTAGTAATTCCCTATATGCTTGAGAATTATTATTCGTTGTTTTAAATGCTAAAGGCACCAAACACCCATAGACCCTTGACACTGCAAAGTAAACATTTGTTTTCTCTGTTTCATTTTCTTTTCTTCAATAGAAGTGAAAAGCAAACTGGCTGAAATGTAAGTCATCCACAATCACATTCCTGCATAGTTGAACACACTTAAAAGGACAGGATCACGATGGAATCGGCTGTAGCGCACACTGCAGAAGTGCTATCTCAAATGAAACTAAGCACTGAATGACCTCCTGCGGATCCAGAAAAACTCAGGTCCTGCAGTTTTCTTATGACCCTGCAGCACCACTACCGTCGTTTACTGTAACAAAAACAAACTCCTGCCTTTGAGCTAAACGCCAAGTCAAAGCTGTCCTCCTGTCTCTTGTACCGTGTAGCCAGTTTTCCATCAAAGACATTTCATGACCACAAATGTTGCATAACAGGAGACTGTCCAGACATAAACAATGAAGGGGTTATGAGAGACGTGTCTGTTCGAAATACTTAGCTATGATACGATAGGTTAAGAGTGCCATACATTTAACATGCAGTGTGATTCATTCATTAATGATGAACTCTTCTCTATTTCCAAAGAAAGGATGCTGCTTAGAGGCTTGGTGTGATTACAGGACAATACTAAATCAAGCATGAGTGCAAAAATATTATACTAATTTTTGCTTGGCGTGTGCGTGGCGAGGAGGATGTGCGAGGCAGGTGTGCAGTATTACTCCCCTGTGGAGATGACACAAATGACAGGAAAACCAGTGCTCACAGAGCAGCACTCACAATGCAGGATGCAAAAGCCATTCAGAACAGGAACAGCCCATAAACATTTCCCAGACACAGAAGCCTACTGTAAATCCAAAAGCTGTTTTTTTTCCTACTTGCTTTAATGACTTTCAACTAACTGATTTTAACAGAGTGTAACAGTAGACTAGATTGTTTAAATATTACGGCCCAGTACAGTATGCCACCCTCCTGTCGCCATGAAAGAAGAGAAATCCTTGAGTCTACATGTCTGGCTTGAATTTTCTCAACACACACTCATGCATTAACTCGGGGCTTGGATTAAAATGTATCTTGAATGGTCTTAACTGTTTTGCTCATAGCTGGTCGAAGATAATTAAGCTTTTACTGATATTCTGTTGACGAGGAACGTGGTCTGCCAGTACCACCACAGTCTCAAATTATTCTCCAGTCTCATCCAGTTAACACTAGTCTGTTCCATATCAAGCTCAATAGGCTTGGCCATCTGTTTGAAAACATGAAACAGGATTTCTGCAGTTTCCTAAAAATTGCCCTTGGCAAAGCTTTCAAAGAACTTCTTTCCTGTAGATCAAGGTAAAAACTCATAACCTACCTGAAAGGACCACCTCAATAAGGTCTCCCTCATGGATATCCTCTGCTGACGTTAGTCGCTGCAGAATGTTGTCAGTGTTCAGGTCATGGCGGAAGAGCAGGATCTTGTCATACATACCGAAGAATCCGCATTCTGGGAACTAAAGTCAACAAACAGTGTTTAATAATAATAATAATAATAATAATAATAATCTCAGTATTCATACTCACACCTACAGCATGCTAAAAGAATTGTCCCAATCCATTAGTGATCATGGCTAATAGCTAAATCGATTCAATGATGCACCGCGATTCTTTGAAATAAAAAAATTTTTTTTTTTTTTTGGTGCCATTCCTCTATAATCCCACAGGCGGTGCTCTAAACTATTCACACATTGACGGGCAGCACAAATGCTAAGTTTGTTCAGCATTGTAACAAAATCGGAGGGAAAAAAATATATATTGCGCCTCGAAAAATCATGATAATTATAGAATCGCAATACTAATCTAATCGCCGGCTAGATGTCGCAATAACATTGTATTGAGTTGTGCCTGGTGATTCCCATCCCTATAATCCAACCTCCTAAAATCCCAAGTGAAAAATAAAATGGCCAAATTAGATGTGAGTATTAGGTACAATATCTTTCATCTTCGGAACAGCTTGAATTTGCCTAGGCATGTATTCTACAACAGACTTGCTGCAAATTTAATGTCAGCCTTGGTATGAGTAATCCAGGATCCTGAATGCTTGATAGGTTTGAGATACAGTCTAGGTACAGGAAAATAAAACTCAGAAAGCTTGGCAGAATTCTGGAATCATTTAGTCATGATGCTTTGGAATATGATGCATGCTGGAAGTGTCCTTCCTTCCAAATGAGGTTAAACTGCAGTGATGAAGGTATTAGTAACATTGTTTAGATAGATATCAGGGTGTGTCACGAAAATATTCCCCATTACAATCGCACTGCTACAACCACCTTTACTTATGACACCAAAGGGAGTCAAAGTACTCATGTTGCTTGCATGAAATTCTAATTAGATTCAGTTCGATCATAATCAGGCAATAAAGTTCAAGATTCATCCAACTAAGTACCTCTTTAAAAATACACGTTTAATTCCCACTGCCCACTTTTTGTGGTTTTTGTGTTAATGGCACTTGGGACCAATTTCCTGGAATATAAGGAGCCAGGAACATAGTCCAATATACCCTTCTTCAGACTAATGTCTAATGAAATTTATACTCTGCACATTTTTGACAGGTAAGATCAACAAAGTCATTTGACTGTGTGCATGGCCTGCTATCCAAATGTAATGGCAAAATGCTATACTTCATTACCATTTCTATATTTTTCTTTTACCACTCCACGCTGTAACATTAGCACAAATTATCACAAATTTCTATTTGGATAAGGATAAATGAAAAATAATCTTTAAAAATAATTTACAGTTGTTACACTTTTTGGCTGCCACGCTTGGTAACAGATTCAAAAAGGAAAAATATTACAGTCTGAGGCTGTGGTCTTATGCTAGTGTAGTCTGTTCAAGGAAAATTCTAAGACATGGTGCCAAACGTGCTATAGGCTGAATGTGATCTCTCACACAGTGTGGGTGTGCGAATGTGTCCAGCAATGGGATGGGACCTAATTTCGGCTGTCCCCCACCCTGCGCCCTGAGCTCCTTTGGATACATTTTACCCCGATTACACAGGATAAGCGGCAAAAGAGTACACATTTGAAAAGGTTAGTGGAAAAAGTTAAATTTACTTACATCACTAATTTTACTCTTTACAATGTTTATTTCAATGCCAACTGATTTATACTGTACCTCAAACCTTAATCACATGACATATGACTTATTAGAATAACCAAATAAACTGGTAGTTACTAATGTATAATTTTCAGCCGCATAAACTTTACTTTCCCAAATTGATGTCGGGATGTAAAACGAGATCTAATGAAATCCATTAAAATCTGAAAGGCCATAACGATAGAGATGAGTGAGCTGCTATGTTTTTGAGGAATGGCACTCCTCACAAGCAGATTACACAAGCTGAGAGACATGTGGTGTAGAGGGCCTTGTGTAAATGCCCAGAATATTAGCCTAGCAAGAAGACGTTGTTAAAAACATCTGTTGGAACAGATCCTATAGCTATGAGTCAACCTCACTTCCTCAGGCTACACACTTCTCTCTCCTCACAACAGAGTGAGTAGAACTGAGGTGTAGTACCTTTACAGCAGGATGCAATGGTTCATGCTCTTGCTTCATACAACTGTGTATGTAGTAAAACTAATAATTATTTAAGTCTAACACAATTAAATGTCAAGCACACACTTAACACAAGTTTTTGTTACAGGGCCCTTATTATACGGACACATTATCACAACTTTTATCAACAGTATCCATAAAAGTCGCTCTACGAATGTATCTGTCAGATATCTATTTCTGAAAATTGTGGTAATGTTGTTGTAATGATATTGACGTTGGGGCCCAGCTGTCTAGAGGTCCATATGATCTAAAGAAAATACACTTGTCAAGTCAGAGCAGTGAGAGAATTGCTTGTTTTGTAGGGCCCCTGCCAGGAAATGACTGCATCCAACGATACAGAGTCACTTCCTCTTCTCAAGAGTCACCAGAGATCCCACCTGTCAGAGGCGTTACACCAATTTACACAACACAAACCTAATCTGAAATAACTCTCATTTGATATCTACAGAAGATACTCTGGGCTTTGTATTATTTTGAACCACCAACCACATGTTGTGTTAAACCATTATTCTCCCTGACAATTCTATTATTCTGTCACTGTTAAGCTATAGTGTACAGTGTCTTTTTTGTTTTTGCTAAAAATATCATTGTAATTGTAGCAGTATTGATCAGATCTGTTTCAGGGGTGTCAGACTGAGAACAGTAAGGAATTTGTACAGTAAGTGTACATAATATACCAGCTCAGATATGACAAACATCATCAAGTCCCAAATTCAGGCACAAAAGACATCTGATAACACAGTGACTGGCAGAGTAACAGAGACCAATGGGAGTTTAAATGAAAATAAAATGGAAAGAAACAGTAAATGGCAGGATGCTAGCTCATACTGTGGTGTTACTGTAACACTGCTGATGATGACTTCTGAAATTATAGAGAACTCATTAACAGGAGGTTCTGCTGAGTTTCTTTGTATTTCATTATATCAAGAGTGTTTTGAGCCCTCTACTTACCTGACCTGACTTTTTCTCCTACAGTATACTGACAGAGTATAGTGTGCAGAGTCGGTCCTGAACATCCCGTCACCCTTCTACCTGACCTGTGAGCCATGTTAACCATTTGTCATGTCCAGACAGTCACATCTGATTCCCCAGTGCTCAAAATATGCAGTAAATTTACCTTTTGGCACCCCGTCAAGGATGTACCCCGCCTCATGCCCTAAGTCACCTGGGATAGGCTCCAGGCCCCCTGCAACCCTTTATACAAATATAAAATACAAAATACTATACTGACTATTTTACGAAAAATTTTTACTGAGAGATGTACATCCATATCACCCTATATACCTACAAAGTAAAAGCTCCAGTTTATAACAATTTAAGATTTAATTTGAGACCAACTGGACGTATACAAACAGTGTTCAGTGTCAATTTAACATTCTGGGTCTTAATTTCTATCCATTGCTTTCCGACTTGTACTCATCCAGAGTTGTAACTTTATCATGTCTGAGAGACTAGATAACCACTGCCTTGTTTTAAAATTAATTGCCCCAATAAGGGTTGCAATCACACCTACAGTATATATTGTCTGGACTGCCACAGAAGTTGCTGCTGGAAAGCCCAAGTAAAATTTTTCATTTTGTGGGCATGCATAAGAACACATGTTCGATGCACTTATTGTTTCTGAGCTGAATTTTGTAAGCAGCCACTGTTGCCTGTTTTCCTTTCGTCAGGTATAATGTCACAGAAAACAGTCCTGGAAATGGCTGGCAAACGAGTTACACACAGACAGACTACGAGATGCTAAGTCAGGTTAGCAGAACAGAGAGATGCACATCAGCACAACAACTTAACCTTCCTGTTACCTGCTGACATCGGACATGGAGAGGAGGAACTGCAAGCTGACATGACTGCCACGTTCTGCAGCAGAGTCTTATCTCTTCAAAGCTTTATGAAAGCTAATGAGAATAGCTAATGAGCTAATGTTTAGCAACTATTTTATTCTGTAGTTATGTGCTGTTGATTACTGTTTGAGGCAGTCACAGAAAGAGTTGACTGACACTAGATTAAAGATACTGTACGCTCTGGAGAGTCTTTACTCTTTAATCTGATAATCAGGAATTAGGACAGTCACAATGATGAAATTACTATATTCTCGTGACACTTCTGTAATACTAAGCAACTGCATATAAGCAGTAAGAAATAGCATATTACTATACAATGATGTCATTCATATTAAGGTAAACCACTAAGTACACTCAAAGTTAAGAGATTTAGTCAAGTTTCAGAAGAGTCAAATAATTGGCCTGCATCATGCAAAGAAAACAACAAAAGGGGTTTGAAATTACTGAAACTGGGAACCCTTCAACACATCATTTAATCCTACAAGGATAGCACATTGAATGGAAATCACTTAAACACTTACATTGCAAAAAATATCATCAGTAGAAATCACATATACATTTAAAAGTAAACGATAGAGCATTTTCAAGAACTCACAGGATTGGGACTAAACAGCTATGTAGTCCATATAGTAAGGCTAACCTGCAATGGCTTCACTTTGCTAGTGAGCATACAGATTGTTCGAAAAAATCATGTGGTCTGATGAGGGTAGATTTACTCTATTTTAGAGCGATGGGTTTGTCAGGGTAATAAGAGCATGAAGCGATGCACCCATCATGCATAGGGGCCACTGTACAAGCCTCAGGCAACAGTGTTATGATCTGGGGTTGCTTCAGTTGGTCAGGTCTATACTCATCAACATTACACGACCACAAAACGAAGTCAGCTGACAACCTGAATGTAATGATTGACCAGGTTATCACGTTGATGCATTCTTTCTGTCCTGATGGCACAGGCATATTTCAAGGTTAAAATTGCGAACAAGTGGTTCTGGGAGCATGAGGAATCATTTTTACAGATGCATTGTCCACTACAACATATGCTGGAATCAAATCAAATTTGATTGGTCAAGTTGATTTTAATTTTGAATTACAGACGCCAAAGTACACGGGACATAAAGGACACATAGTAAATGTCCCTAATTACATATATAACACAAAGACAGCAAGAGCAGTTACAGAAACACGACACTGACTAAAACATGTACAAAAGCAGAAAGTATATCCAGTTGAACATAAATGACATGATTACAACATGAACTAATTTCAGCGCATTACAAATGCAGCCCAAAACTACCAGAATGTAGTTTTCAATGTTGGATGACATTACTTGTACTGTATATCATAGGTCTAGCATCTCTGTGCACTATATCAAATCAAACCTTAAAAACATACAGCAATACCCAACTATGCTTTTTTAAAAAATTTTTTACAATGACTCATTTATTTGACTGACAGCTAAATTTTATGTTCTATGACAGATAATAAAAATGAGGGACTAAAAGCTTATTGGGAGGAAAAGATGTAGAGAGAGGAATGTAAGGGTCAATGTACGCTAAAAGTTGGCCCATGATGAAGGCTATGGACAGAAAATGTCACGCCGCCAACACACAGGTCTGGAAAGTCCATCAGCCACAGCTGTTTCCCTGCTGGGACCTTGCACACAATGCATGGCATACAATACTACCCACTATGCCAGGGCCAGGGTGTAGTGTTGGCAGCTCATGATATTACCCCCACCCCTGATGGAACCCAGCACATCTGGGTACTAATACGAAGGCAAGTCAGAACATATCATCAAGCATACCAACAAAAAGAGCAGCACAACAATTAGATATTTATTTACTGTCCCTACCTAATAACATTACCAGCAAGGCCAAAGACTTTGAAGGACAATTGGAATTAAACAAGATAAATGAGTTCATAATTTTCATTAACTTTTGATGGATGTTTGAAATTATCTAGGCTTTTTTCTTCTTCAAGTTATGAGTGGTATTTGCATTGGCCTAAACAAATGTGAGTATAAGCTTTGCACAAAACTAATGCTTAATAGTAGAAATCCACTGATTGAACAGGCAGTGACCTGGATCGGGCGGGTGTCAACATGATTAGGCATAACTAGTACCGCCGATCGCCCTCTGTGGCTAGTGAGCATGTAAGCGGTACTGTGTTAGGAAGCGACACTAGCCAATCCACTTACTTGAACAACACATTCCCCCGGCCCTCTAAAGATGAATGGGAAGTTTGAAAAGATGCTGGCGTCATGTGTCTCAGAAGAAGCAAGTGATAGCCTTCACACTCCTGCTTGTCAACTTGTTGTCTGTTGGCTTTTATTTGTAAATAAAATGAGTTTCTATTCTGTCTAGTAACACAACAACACAACATAACAACATAACATAACATCTATATTTCTATATTATTTGTACAGCTAGGTTTTTCTTATATTTTATCTTTTATAGCTATATTTTACTTAGCAATTTTTTTTATTTATTACCTATTAATAATGTTTTTTTAAGGTCAAAGGCGGTCGTTTAAGCATTTCACTGATTATCGTACTGTGTATGACTGTGTATGTGACAAATAAATTTGCGTTTGATTAGATTTTTTAACATTACATAACTTAACATAACAACATACTGTAACAGTTCAGTAAGCTTATGCAGTTTTAGATAAAATGCCAAAGTTATTTTATGATCTATATACTGTTATAAATATAAGTTGTTTTTTTTATTAAAGAAAAGTTATAAAATATTTGTGTATGCTTTTATTTATATTTAGAAAGTAAGAACATTAAAATCGGACCAAATCGAAATTACCTGGTCATAAAACTGGCATAGAAAATTGCAATCAGTGCATTTCTACTTACAAGTGTTAAACATTTACAGTATACTACAGGGTGCATCTGTGCGGCCTTACTGAGGGTCAATATACTGACAAAGTCACAGAATACATTGTCTCAATTTGCTTCTGTCGGAAATTCTCCACTTTCCAACAAGCGCGGTTTATGCACAACTGCTTCCCTAATTTTTCACACTGGCAAATTTAGGCAAACATGCCAGTACTGACGCATCTAAATTAGTGGTTCTTTATAACTGTGTCATCACAAATAATCCTGCTTTGTTAACCATAATATAAACTGCAAAAATACTTTCAAAAGTTACACAAATGGCCAATTCATGTAAAAGTGAATACACTCCAGAGTACACAAACACCCTTTATTTACTTACTGTGCAAAACATAAGGACATTCATCCACTCTACTCACTTTTATAGTTCTGTGTGAAGAAGACTGTAGAACTAAGCAACATGGCTTGAACCTCATCATCTAAAGCAGATGATTGCAAATCTCGTACTGTAGTCCTGGTGGCTGAGCCTGTGGCAGTGCTGGAGACCATGGAGGAGAGAGTATGCACCAACAATGGCTCCAGTGTTCGCACCCTCTTCCTGGCTTTCATGTGCACATGGAGTTTAGGAGAACAAAGAGATTGAATTCCAGACAAGAAGTGCCCGAGGCTATTTACTGGGATGCTTCTGAAGAGAAGTCTCCCTTCACTTCTGCACTTAGCGTTCTTGAGGTAAGATTTAGAGGCTTGTGTCTATGAACTTGTATAACACTAGCACCAGAGGACTAGTACAGGAGATACAAACTACAAAACTTTGTATTTCGATGAGGCTAGGAGATGTGTGGTACAGCAGTAGGAAGCTGATTTTACAGTGTTATATTGACTGATGAAGGTTTTGCACAGGAAGCAGAGCAAAACCAGAACAAACTCCGCAAACCTCTGAACAGCTGAGTAAAGCCGCTTTTAAAAGTGCAGACCGACTCCTTTGCATGCTAACCCCTGACACATGGCCGTAGGGATTTACAACTGGTACTAACATGCAGACATTTCAAATGCATCCTTCCTGTGTGAGATATCGTTACAAGGCTTTCCTCTGGCTGTGCCTGGCCCCGAACCCTGGGCTTCCCCAGTGGTAGCGGGTACCTCCTGTTGGCATGGGCTGTCTCTCTCTCTTCACTCCACATGTTTCCCAAGCCAGCGCAGCAGCAGCTGGTGGACTGAGAACTGCCATGCCAATTCCAGGAAGTTAAACGGAAGGATCGAGATTTGTCCACACTGATATAGCAAGGTTAACAGAGACACAGGAGAGAGGATATGAACAAACATTGCATTTGCATATGTAGAGTCAGTTGAACTGGAGAGAATGTTATAGTAGATACAGTACAGTGCTTCACATAATATGGTATTATCATCAGGGCCAGTAGGAAATGAGCGATGCCTGTGGTATAACAAGGGATTGAGACTATGGGGTTGCATCAGAAATGCTATCAGAGACTCAACCGCACAACAAACATTTTGTTCAGACCCTGTGTAAGGCAAATCATCTAAAGTACACGACGATGCAGCCATGTAACATCTCTGGCAGTCCAGCATCCTATAGAAAAAAAAAAAAGAAAATAGACATCCCTTGCTTTACAGCTCCTTGTTCTGCCCTACAACCTTTATTTAGTTTTTGTAGGCAATGACAATGTAGTCAGCTGCCTCATTTTACCATATTTATGATAATGTCACTCATGCGAGTGCATGGAACCGATAGTATGAGTATGCAACGATTACAAAATACCAGATGGTCATCATGGAAATGGAGCAAATGACACTTGAGAGTGAGGCGACACAAAGAATGTTCATCCACTGAAGCAATTTAATAATGCGAGCATTTCAAATCTCCTAGGAAACCAGATAATATTCCAGTAAGATCCGTGGACCAATACCGAAAGACAAATTAATTACAAATTACAAATCAAACACAAATTAATACTACCTTGGAGGATTAATCAACTAGACTTCAAGCACTGTTTAAGTAAAGTTTAGATAGAGATCAGTTATTGTTTTGGTTTAAGTAGTCTAGTTACATTAATACTAAGTTGTTTATTAGTAAATTAGTACTTTAGAACAATTGGCAAGAAACACTATTAGAACATCAGTGGAAGGATCTGTTCCACAGATGGTGCTTGCAGAGCCAAAAATCCTTTCAACCTTGAAAAAAGGCAGTTGAGGCAATCACACACATTTCTCTTATGAGACAACAGCTCTGAAAGGAAGGAAAGAAGTTCAACACATGACAAATGTGTCTATGAGGAACACTCATCAAGTAAGCAGGTTAGGAAAAAAAGGCAATTTTCTGTAATCACCTGAACCCTGCCAAAACAAGCCATGCAGAAATAAAAAAAGGAAATAGCTTATTTGCAGGTGAAATATCTGAGCACAACATTTTTCAAGCAGTAAAAACATCTATCCTGGAACTTCTGAAATAAGAATAAACTGCTAATACTGGAACAATGCCACTGTGTATTCATCCTGCTTTTCTACCACATGGATATGTGTATTTTGCAGCGTGACCACAGAAAGACTAGAATTAAACCTTGCACAAGTCGACAGTAAAGCAGGTCTTAAATCTCAGTGGCTCTTAGCAGCCTAGCCTGAGCAGACTAACAGTCAATGGTCTGCACATTACATAAAACTATCTGCTCACCACTGGTCACACCGTGCCAAGAAAAACCCAGCACGGCAAGAGCAGGAGGAACAGAAGCAGCCGACTTTGCAAACCATCTGTACCATCATTAGCCTTTGTATGGCTCACATTTCAGCTGAGTTTTATCCCCCACCTTCACACACTCCCTGTCTGTCCCCACTTCACTCCTCAGCCACTACGATAATTTCCATTTGCAGAAAAACCAAGCAGGGCATCCATCAATCTACAACTCCTGCTCAGGGTTCTCTTGATCTTAAAATCCATTTGCCTAAAACTTCTTGTACTTTATGTGAGTTCACTTCACTGGGAATTTTTTTTTATTTGTATATAGTATTTCAATCTCATCCTATCATAAGTGTTTCTAGGTTACACATATCCTGCAGTGTTTAGTGTTGTTTTTAGGTGGTTTTTATTTAGTCATTTTTAAATTGCTAAAATATACATAATGTAAGTTCTAATGTTAGTTATTTTTTACTTCAACTTCTAATTAAATGTATTAACTAACAGATTAATGCATCTTTTTTGGCCATGCAGTATGCATGTATGTGTGGCCTGATCCCACAGAAAAGCCAAGGCTGGAAATGTCAAAGGGCACCCATACACACAATGCACCACAGCCCACCTCGCATGGGGCGCAGCAGGCAAAGAACCCAAGGCAACCAAGCCGGCCCCCAAATTCCCAAGATCTCAATCCTATCAAGCACCCATAGGATGTGCCACCCCACAACCCAGAGCACCCAAAGGGTCCACAAACAACCGTCCTGGTACAAGACACTACAGCACACCCACACGTCCTGCAAAGTCATGGCCAAAGAAGCAGAGCGCCCCACAGGAACTCAAAACCTGTGTGGTTTAATGTTAATTAAACACGGAGAAACACGAACATCCCCTGGTATAAAGTTTGTATGTCAATAATTACATTTCAAATGAACAGAGGTTCACGGCTACCTTAAACACAATGTCAGCTGATCAGCAATATGTACTATTGTATTTTAGACAATATTAAGCAGAATAAAATGTACTGTATATATCACTGAACAGCTGATATTTTGTGTGGCGTACGAGTAGGACCTAATGCATGTAGACAAGACTTTTTTTTAATTCGGTGTTTAAATTAAGATGGATGATAGTTTCTTGGCAAATTGTTTTACTCACTGTCTTTCTACATGACAGACTTTTCAGGCAAAGCATTTACTTTTAGTCACAACAAAAGACACATTTTCCTAAAATGTAGCAAACACAGAGAGAATTAAACATTTAAAAGTAAAACTGTACCTGCTTCAAAATGTATCGCTGAGCAAATGTCTCTGAGCAGGTTTCCATAAACAGAGATGTAGCAAATCATAAATGTGTCTGGATATTTGAATTATCTTTTGTCTAATTTTTAAAGAATAATGGACTGTACCACAAATGAAGCACAGATGTTTCCACATGTGATTTTGATAAGATGGTTGGGAAAAACAGATATCTATAGGTTTAAATTCATCTTACTCACTCGGTTACTGTTTTAAACTAAATCGATTTATGTGCAAGTCAATTCACTCCCTCTTTTTTACCTGGTGATGGAAAGGAATTTATCATCAACATTAACCAGCAGTCCAAAGAAAATTGCTCTGTGTTTTTTCTTTCAAGAACCTTTCAAACTTCCTTGCTTTGGAGCTATCAGTTCAGCAGATCACTTGAGTTAACGGTCAAGCAGGAAAAGCAAGGCTAACAAAAACACCTCTACAAGACGGCTTTGTCAATCTGTCCAAACCTTGCTGATCGATAGGAATTAGCAGTGCAAGCTCAGAAGGCTGAGAAAGGCCAGGCCGCCATATGGATTTCATTGTAATAACCTGCTGCTATTAACATAATTGTAGGAAATCTCTCTATTTTTCAGTGCTAACAGTGGCTCCATTGTTGTGTCTCTGTGACATCTGTGCTTTTTTTTTGTGTTGGCAAAACTGGTGTCATAGAAGCTGTAAAAAGGACCTGACAAATGAACCCATGCATGAACTCTTGGCTTCTGCTTGTTCATTTCTAACAGCAAGGGGTCAGAATCCTGAAACGGTGCCGAGCATCTGCATGAACTTTCAATGCGTCATGAAGAAAATCCTTTTTGTATGATGTGCAACTTCCAAAGGGACTCCTACTGGAAAGACTTCCATACATACATCTTGTTGCAGAGACGCCAGCGAGGCCAGTGCGGCTACTGCTTTGAAAGTTACAACTTTGATGTGTTAACTAGATCTCATACTTTAAGTGGTGAGCTCACATAAGAACACAGATCATTACATCTTAACATGTGTTTTTTCTTTTTTTGTTTGTTTGATTTTTGTTTTTTTATCTATCCTAAATTCCACGATGGTCTGTATGCAACAGTACATCTTATCCCTGCATTCAATTCTGTCATTATGCATTACCTAGGATGAGACACAGTGAGTGATCCTTTTCATTTCAGCTCAGAAGGGCTTCTGAGGTGCAGTTCAAGCTTTGGACTGATGAACAAACACTTTGTCTTCAATAGTTTTTATCATCCAGCCATGAAAGGTGACTTAACCTGTTGACTTCCTTGTAATGAGCTCGAAAATAATAGTCTTTCAAGCTTATGATCTCAATCAGCAACGTTCAAGCTATAATCTCTCATTGAGCTATAATTGCTCATTAATTTGTCCAGTAACAATCTACTGGACAAATTAAGCATTTAAATTAATTATAAATATATCAAGTTCGGGGATTAGGAAAACGTCTCTAGGGTTACGTCTGTAACCCCAGTTCCCTGAAGGGGAACGAGACGCTGCGTCACGAAGTGACAGCTTTGGGGATTGCTTCCAGAAATCGCGTCTTGAGTACATATCTAATCAACTCCACAGTTGCGACGTCATCACATTAGCGACGCAGCTGCGTCTGACGTCGGAACGCGGAAGTGTATAAATAGGAGTCAGACAGGGAACTGGGGTTACAGACGTAACCCTAGAGACGTTCCCTTTCAGGGGAACTTCGAGCCACGTCACGAAGTGACAGCTTTAGGGACGAGATGCCCACTACGCCATACTTATTGGTGCCTGGCCTAGGAGCCGAGAGCACCTGAGAGGACGGAGTCGGGTCGAGGTTGACGGCATAGAATTTAACAAATGTGTGCGGGGTGGACCACCCGGCAGCGTCGCAGACCTCTTGAGGTGTCGACCCTGCAGCCAGAGCCTTGGAGGCAGCCATGCCCCTGGTGGAGTGCGCCCGAACTGAAAGCGGGGAAACCTCGCCAACTGCCTCGTAAGCCATGGAGATGGCCTCCACAATCCATCTACTGAGTGTGTGCTTGGTCGCAGGAAGGCCCCTCTTTGGAGGGCCAAAGCACACGAATAGCTGGTCAGACCGTCTCCACGCCGCGGAGGCGTGAGCATAGTGACGGAGAGCTCTGACTGGGCAGATAAGGTTCAGTTTCTCCTGTTCCGGCGTTGAGAAGGGTGGGGGGTAAAAAGCCTTGAGCACCACTGGCCTGGCTATTCTAGTAGGGACCTTCGGAATATACCCAGGTCTGGGATGTAAGAATGCCTTGACTGGCATTCTTACATCCGGCGAAGTCAAGGCAGGACGGCGCTACCGAGAGCGCCTCCAGATCACCTACCCTTCGGAGAGACAAGATGGCCAGGAGGAGGAGGATCTTAAGTGTCATGCACTTCTCGATACTGTCCGTGAAAGGTTCGAACGGAGCCCGAGAGAGACCCTCCAACACGATGGTTAGGTCCCATGAGGGCACTTTGGAGTGAATTGAAGGCCTTAACCTCCATGCGCCACGGAGAAAACGGTACACTAGAGGGTCACGGCCCAGAGATCTCCCCCCCGCAGGAGCGCGGAACGCGGAAATGGGGGCCACATACACCATTAAAGTGGAAGGGGCTGACCCAGATCCTGCTGATCCTGCAGGAAGTCCAGAATGGCCCCCACGGGGCACAGGGCTGGATCCAACTGCCGGTTCCCACACCATGAAGTGAAAACCCTCCATTTGGCAGTGTACAATCTCCTTGTGGACGGGGCTCTAGAGCTAAGTATGGTGCTGACTACCTCCTGGGAAAGGCCCGCGTCCATGAGGTGCGCCCCCTCAGAGGCCACGCCCATAGATTCCACAACTCGGGTCTTGGATGGAGAATCGATCCGTGAGCTTGGGATAATAGATCCCTCCTGATCGGCAGCTGAAGAGGCTGTGCGTCCAGAAGAGACACTATGTCCGAGAACCATACCCGGGTCGGCCAGCGAGGGGCCACTAGAAGGAGTCGAAGTCTCCGCTCGCGGATCTGCTCCAGAACCGCCGGGAGCAGTGCAACTGGAGGAAAAGCATACAGGTGTCTGCGTGGCCACTGATGCACCAAGGCATCCAGGCCCAGAGGCGCTGGATGTGCGAGGGAGAACCAGAGTGGACAATGGGTCGTGTTGCGAGACGCAAACAGATCAACCTCCGCTCGCCCAAACTCCCTCCAGATCAACTCGACCACCTCTGGGTGCAGCCAGCCTCTGTCTGGACAGAAGGTCTGCTCCCCGATTGAGGCACCCTGGGACCAACATTGCCCGTAACGAGAGGAGCTTGCCCTGGCCCCACAAGAGGATCTGGGACGCCAATTTGCACAGTGAGCGTGAACGCAGACCCCCCTGATGATTGATGTAGACGACCACTGTTGTGTTGTCGGTGCGAATCAACACACGCTGGCCCCTGACATCCGGAAGGAAGTGTTTCAACGCTAACCAGACTGCCGTCATTTCGAGGGCATTTACACACGTGGACAAAATTGTTGGTACCCTTCAGTCAATGAAAGAAAAACTCACAATGGTCACAGAAATAACTTTAATCTGACAAAAGTAATAATAAATAAGAATTCTATGAATGTTAACCAATGAAAGTCAGGCATTGCTTTTCAACCATGCTTCAACGGAATTATTTTAAAAAATGAACTCATGGAACAGGCCTGGACAAAAATGATGGTACCCCTAACTTAATAGTTTGTTGCACAACCTTTTGAGGCAATCACTGCAATCAAACGATTCCTGTAACTGTCAATGAGACTTCTGCACCTCTCTGCAGATATTTTGGCCCACTCCTCATGAGCAAGCTGCTCCAGTTGTTTCCGGTTTGAAGGGTGCCTTTTCCAGACAGCATGTTTCAGCTCCTTCCAAAGATGCTCAATGGGATTGAGGTCATGGCTCATAGAAGGCCACTTTAGAATAGTCCAATGCTTTCCTCTTAGCCATTCTTGGGTGTTTTTAGCTGTGTGTTTTGGGTCATTGTCCTGTTGCAAGACCCATGACCTGCGACTGAGACCCAGCTTTCTGACACTGGCCAGCACATTTCTCTCTAGAATCCCTTGATAGTCTTGAGATTTCATTGTACCCTGCACAGATTCAAGACACCCTGTGCAAGATGCAGCAAAGCAGCCCCAGAACATAACAGAGCCTCCTCCATGTTTCACAGTAGGGACAGTGTTCTTTTCTTGATATGCTTCATTTTTCCGTCTGTGAACATAGAGCTCATGTGCCTTGGCACAAAGTTCCATTTTTGTCTCATCTGTCCATAGGACATTCTCCCAGAAGCTTTGAGGCTTGTCAACATGTAGTTTGGCATATTCCAGTCTGGCTTTTTTATGATTTGTTTCAATAAGTCTCCCATGTAGTCCACTTTGGCTCAAACAACGACGGATGGTGCGATCTGATACTGATGTTCCTTGAGCATGAAGTTCACCTTGGATCTCTTTAGAAGTCTTTCTGGGCTCTTTTGTGACCATTCGGATTATCCGTCTCTTTGATTTGTCATCAATTTTCCTCCTGCGGCCACGCCCAGGGAGGTTGGCTACAGTCCCATGGATCTTAAATTTCTGAATAATATGTGCAACTGTAGTCACAGGAACATCTAGCTGCTTGGAAATGGTCTTATAGCCTTTACCTTTAACATGCTTGTCTATAATTTTCTTTCGAATCTCCTGAGACAACTCTTTCCTTCGCTTCCTCTAGTCCATGTTGAGTGTGGTACATACCATGTCACCAAACTACACAGTGACTACCTGGAGCCCTATATATAGCCCCACTGACTGATTACAAGATTGTAGACACCTGCAATGCTAATTAGTGGACACACCTTGAATTAACATGTCCCTTTGGTCACATTATTTTCAGTATTTTCTTCAGTATTTTCTGTGGTGATTCACGTATCGCCCCACTGACTCCACCCGTCTGCTCACTTTGAGTTTTGAGATTTTGTAAGTGCTTGAGGCGGTAAAACATTGCTGTTTCTTTATAATCCCACAGGAAAACTATTTACACATTTTCAACCCATGAGGTAGGAGTAAATAATTTGCTAAATATCTATAGAAATAATAATCACGGTGGATAACAGAGACATATACTGTTCAGTAATAATGTTAAACTCTTGTATTTGAAATTAGTTTCTATTGTTTAAATGCTACACTTAATTTTAAAGGGCCACATCTAATTACCCGAGAAACTTTGCAAAAAAATAATTGGAATAAAATCGGGCAAAAATGTAATATAATTTTTGTCCAGGCCTGTTCCATGAGTTTATTTTTTAAAATAATTCCGTTGAAGCATGGTTGAAAAGCAATGTCTGACTTTCATTGGTTACCATTTATAGAATTTTTTAAAATTATTACTTTTGTCAGATTAAAGTTATTTATGTGACCATTGTGAGTTTTTCTTTAATGGACCGAAGGGTACCAACAATTTTGTCCACGTGTGTACGTTATTTATGGGACAAACCCATTTTTACATATTTGCTATTTTACTTTCCCTCTCTGGTCAGATCATTGAAGCAATAACATGGATATGTGGTTTGGACAAGAAAGAATGTATTCAATCTTCTCACATAGCCTATGGGATGTTCCCATTTTACGGCATTTAGCAGATGCCCTTATTATGAGCGAGTTACAGTTTAACTAATTATACATCCGAGCAACTGAGGGTCAAGAACCTTGGTCAAGGGCCCATCAGTGGCAACTTGGCGGTGCTGGGGTTTGTAGTACCTTCCATTCACTAGTCCACTAGCTTTAACCACTCAGCTACCCCTGATCACATGTCTGAATAGTTACGTGGAGAACACGTACTTATCCCTAATGGTCATGCATTGAAGGTAACATTTCAGTCGTGTTCACTGCTTATCTGGGTCTTTGTAAGCAGTTGGTTTATGTATATACTGTAAATACTCTTGCAGTAGTTGATTTGTAAAGTCTGTACCCATCAATTCATCATCAATGCAAAAAACAAGTTTTGCTGCTAGAAGATCATAACTATGAACTGTTAGACGGTTACATGGTTGACAAATACTTCTTGGTGACTATTGGTGGCCAAAGTGAAAAATGTTGTATACAGTCTCATTCATCTCTTTAAGTCGGGTATGCACATTGGATATGGGGGAAAATCGATTCAGTTATAAATTGCGATACTTTTGTGTGGTGATTCACGTATCGCCCCACTGACTCCACCTGTCTGCTCACTTTGAGTTTTGAGATTTTGTAAGTGCTTGAGGCGGTAAAACATTGCTGTTTCTTTATAATCCCACAGGAAAACTATTTACACATTTTCAACCCATGAGGTAGGAGTAAATAATTTGCTAAATATCTATAGAAATAATAATCACGGTGGATAACAGAGACATGTACTGTTCAGTAATAATGTTAAACTCTTGTATTTGAAATTAGTTTCTATTGTTTAAATGCTACGCTTAATTTTAAAGGGCCACATCTAATTACCCGAGAAACTTTGCAAAAAAATAATTGGAATAAAATCGGGCAAAAATGTAATATCGAGTTGGGATATTTATAAAATTGTGATACTTATAGAATCGGACTTTTAATCAAATTGGCACCTAAGAATCGTGGTAATATTGTATCGGGAGGTGACTCCTGGGAGGTGATGGGGTGATTCCCATCCGTAATGCACAAATAATATCCCAAAATAACTCTCACCAAAACTGCTCACTTACCTACAATCAATTGATCCATTATTCATATGACTGTATGGAGATGTTAACCATATAAAACAGTATTAACTGCTATAAAACTAATTGTGTGTGTGTCACTATGTACAGTAAATGCACACAAAAAAATCTCTCTGTTATAGGCTTGAGCGGGACAAGACTGGACTGCTAAATGCATATTATACTCGACAGCCATTTCGTTTGTGTGTGTGTCCAACAGAGCTTGGTAAAATGACATGCTGATATCACACTTGCATTTTTTTTTATACACAGGCGTTTACACCAAGATTTTGTTCAACTTGTCACATTACTTCCTGTTTGTACCCAGAGTAAAGGAAAATTAGAAAAGAGCTTTTAAAATGTATCATTCATGTCTCTTACACACATAGGAGGTCTGTGTGGAAACAAAATAAGACATACTTCTCCTGTCGTTCATGTTTTGTCTCTGGAAAAAAAAGAAACAAATTAAATTTAAGGTTAAAAAGAGCTCTCTCCAAGCTTTAGAATTATTCTCAAATTTTACACCTCTTTTGAATTTCAGGAAGAATTTCAGAGAGCTCTCTACATAGACTCAATCTAATCTCATCCCACCCTTATTCATGCATCTCATGCTGAGCACAGAAAAAGCAAATTAGGAAACCGGAGCACCCGGAGGAATCCAACCAGGATACATGCACCTTGGGAGAATATTGTTTGTTTGTTTTTTTCTGCAAGCTGCCTCAGTAGCTGATGCAGAACCAAGTCAAAGAGAGAATCTTGTTAGAGCTATTTCTATGGAGGTGAGATGTTTTTTTTTTTTAATGGTTGAAATATTGGCTATAATTTTGCTAAATATCTTTATATCAGCATTATGTAAAGCACATTAACTATAAAAATAGAATTCTGAAACCTTTAAAACCTCATTAAACCTAAACTTTAACCTTGATTTTCCTGATTTGAGGATTTAGTTTTTGTCAATGGGGAAAACAGGAATTTTGTGTGGATTTATCGATTCTGACAATCGCTACATTATTAAATAATACTACATCCTGACATGAAAAGTATATTTAAGTAATTAAGCAATATCACACAAGAGGAAGTGCTGTATTGCTCGCTATTGCTATACAATGCGGTCAAAGGCATCTCAGACGTTCTATAGTCAGCAATATAGTATGACCTGAATGTAATATTGCTTTTATACAACAGTTCCACAAATACCATCTGTTATCAACAAATTGTGATTTGTTTCTTTATTTAACCAGATAAGTTTAGCTCCACAAACTTCCCTGGGTTAATTAACTGGGGTGAAAGTAGTTTTTAATTCTTACTGGTACTCTGTAGCCAAAAGTGAGGAAAATAAACCATGGACGTACCTGTAAAAGTGTAAGAACCTCTGTGCCATCTAGGAACCTCTGAAGTCCAACTAGGGACAGTGGAGGCCGATGGTCACCACTGTATTTATTCCCATATGTATGATCATTAAGACCTCCAGTTAACATTCACACACTACGGGCAATTTAGGAACGCCAATTAGCCTAATCTCCATGTCTTTGGACTGTGGGAAGAAACCAGAGAACCCAGAGGAAATACACCAAGGACCCGGGAGAACATGCAAAATCCATGCACACAGACCCGACGTAGGAATCGAACCCAGGGCCTGGAGGTGCAAGGTGACAGTGTTAACCGCCTTTCACTTACTCAGCTTTAGAATATCAGCTACCAGTGGCGGCCGGTCAATACGGGGCAGAGGGGCACTGCCCCCCCCTTAAAGTTAGGCAGAAAAGAATGCTCCTTTAACATGTAATTATTTAACATAATAATTATTTAATTTAATAATGAAATAAAGTCATTTAGTCACAATATTCTGCTGTATTTCTTAATATAATTATTTGCGATTTAAAAAATTTAAACTGTATTACGTTCATTTGTGTTCGTGTACGCGGGGCGCCGGACAAACGAGTGTCTATGTAGGCACGTACATTTTTGAAAAGCATGTGACTTGAGGCTGAGCTCTGACTGGATTTCGTCAAATCATCCTTCGGGCGCAGTACACTGCGCCCTGAACCCTCCCACTTTTGTTCTTAGCGAATCAATGTTGTTTTTAAATATTTGGGCTTATGTGATTGGACCATTCTCAACAAGTCTTCCAGCACTTCTTAGGGCAAGCGGAGCTGCTGACTGGATGCGATGTGAGTCATGTCTTTATTTTATGCTAGTAGTAATGATGCTTAATCACCTGATAAATGGCTATTTACAGGCGAGTATTAAAAGTTTAATTTTAATTTTGTTTGCGCCCCCCGCAAAAAAATTTTGCACCAGCCGCCACTGTCAGCTACGTTAACTTTCGAGTTCCAAAGATACTGTAAATCCCAAATAGCATTCAATGAAAAACTAGTACACTAGGGTGTGCAATCCATTGTAACACACAGCAAGCAGTGCCCTTGATCAGTGGCATTTGGAATTCAGCCTTGTGTTAGAAGTTACTTAGCTTTGTAGCCATGAATAAAAGAACATGAAAATAGAAACAATTATTAAGGAGACAAAGTGAGACTTCTGATAACACTTATCAGAAGTGTTTTCTTGCTGAAAGTGCTTCTGGCACTGGTTTTGAATCTGGTTTTATACATATACACACGTGGACAAAATTGTTGGTACCTTTCGGTAAATGAAAGAGAAACTCACAATGTTCACATAAATAACTTTAATCTGACAAAAGTAATAATTAAAAAAAATTCTATGAATGTTAACCAATGAAAGTCAGACATTGCTTTTCAACCATGCTTCAACAGAATTATTTAAAAAAATAAACTCATGGAACAGGCCTGGACAAAAATGATGGTACCCCTAAAAAATACTGAAAATAATGTGAGCAAAGGGACATGTTAATTCAAGGTGTGTCCACTAATTAGCATCACAGGTGTCTACAATCTTGTAATCAGTCAGTGGGCCTATATATAGGGCTCCAGGTAGTCACTGTGTTGTTTGGTGACATGGTATGTACCACACTCAACATGGACCAGAGGAAGCGAAGGAAAGAGGTGTCTCAGGAGATTCGAAAGACAATTATAGACAAGCATGTTAAAGGTAAAGGCTATTTCCAAGCAGCTAGATGTTCCTGTGACTACAGTTACACATATTATTCAGAAATTTAAGATCCATGGGACTGTAGCCAACCTCCCTGGACGTGGCCGCAGGAGGAAAATTGATGACAAATCAAAGAGATGGATAATCCGAATGGTAACAAAAGAGCCCAGAAAGACTTCTAAAGAGATCCAAGGTGAACTTCATGCTCAAGGAACATCAGTGTCAGATCGCACCATCCGTCGTTGTTTGAGCCAAAGTGGACTACATGGGAGACGACCAAGGAGGACACCATTGTTGAAAACAAATCATAAAAAAGCCAGACTGGAATATGCCAAACTACATGTTGACAAGCCACAAAGCTTCTGGGAGAATGTCCTATGGACAGATGAGACAAAAATGGAACTTTTTGCCAAGGCACATCAGCTCTATGTTCACAGACGGAAAAATGAAGCATATCAAAAAAAGAACACTGTCCCTACTGTGAAACATGGAGGAGGCTCTGTTATGTTCTGGGGCTGCTTTGCTGCATCTGGCACAGGGTGTCTTGAATCTGTGCAGGGTACAATGAAATCTCAAGACTATCAAGGGATTCTAGAGAGAAATGTGCTGGCCAGTGTCAGAAAGCTGGGTCTCAGTCGCAGGTCATGGGTCTTGCAACAGGACAATGACCCAAAACACACAGCTAAAAACACCCAAGAATGGCTAAGAGGAAAGCATTGAACTATTCTAAAGTGGCCTTCTATGAGCCCTGACCTCAATCCTATTGAGCATCTTTGGAAGGAGCTGAAACATGCTGTCTGGAAAAGGCACCCTTCAAACCGGAAACAACTGGAGCAGCTTGCTCATGAAGAGTGGGCCAAAATACCTGCAGAGAGGTGCAGAAGTCTCATTGACAGTTACAGGAATCGTTTGATTGCAGTGATTGCCTCAAAAGGTTGTGCAACAAACTATTAAGTTAGGGGTACCATCATTTTTGTCCAGGGCTGTTCATTTTTTTTAATAATTCCGTTGAAGCATGGTTGAAAAGCAATGTCTGACTTTCATTGGTTAACATTCATAGAATTCTTATTTATTATTACTTTAGTCAGATTAAAGTTATTTCTGTGACCATTGTGAGTTTTTCTTTCATTGACCGAAGGGTACCAACAATTTTGTCCACGTGTGTACGTTACCGTCCATTATCACCACTCTTCAAATGCCTCTCGTCCAATCAGATTGCTCAGTCAGAACTAACTGTTGCGTAATAATAATAATACTTAACACCTTCCAACAACACAAACTAACTGAAAAACTTTCCTTTTATTTAAAATGTATTTTAAATTAAAATTTATTTTTAATTCCTTTTTTACTTAAAATCAGTCTGTGAATGTTTATGCATGACAACACAGCAATGTACAAGCTTCAGAAAAACCTCATTTTTAATTTAAAGACTGGCAACTTCCCCTCATCCATGTGCCCTAGTCAAACAAGTACTGGCAAGGAAAAGAAATCCATGTGGCGGTGGTGCAGGATATGACTCTGACCACACACACACACTCACACACACACGTACACATACACAGGGCTCTGGCCTGACATATATGGTAATACCAATCATCTGCACACTCAGTCAATCATACACACCCTGCCTTCTAATGAGTAAGGCTGCTATGATTTTCAGGATTTCTGACTAGTGGGAGTGCAGTTTCTCCAACTGCTCTACTATGCACTTGAGAAGAAACACCAAAAAAAGGAAGAAAAGGCAAAACTGCAGATGGTACAGATTAGGCTACTCTCTGCAACAGAGAGTACTTCCCCTCACTGCATAGCTCTCGCTTAGAAATATGAACTACTGTATAAAACACATCTAGCCCTGTTTATCACTCACTTTTATAAATCATATAAGACCGTTGCTTACAAGATAATTGCATTTAATTGTATTGATTATCGATTCCCAGCCTCTGTGTGTATGGAGTTTGGATGTTCTCCTGTGCTGTGTGTGTGTCCTGCGATAGATTGGCTGTGTACCCCGACACGTACACCTGAGATGGGCTCCAGGCCCTCTGTGACCCTATATACAGAATAAATCTGTATAGACAATGTGTGAGGGAGTGAGGAAGTAAATTACCTATCAAACAACTATAATTATCAATTCTTAATCGTTCTTATAATTATAAATATAAAACTCAATAAGTTCCTCTGTGCACACTTCTGCTTTTGTCAATAAGCATAATGTGCATGCATCAAACCATAAATATGCTCTGTTATTCACCAAAAACATGTTTTAGTCTGAGCTTGAATTTCTACTAAATGTCAAGGTGAATGTTTTTTCGTAGGAGCATCCTTCCATAGGAGTAGGCAGATGCTTGCTATATGGGTCTTTGGGGTCAGGCTTGGGGGAATTTATTTCCTGTTCATTTTACAGTTAGTTTTGGAAAGGATGATGATGGCACACTCCAGTTTCCATGTGCTCCCCCTCTTTTACTCAACTCTCAAGTCTTTAAGCTGAGCTTTCAGGCTGACTTTTCAGCTCTGTGTTACTCTGGTAACAATTAAATGTTGACTGCTATCCTCCCAATGAACTTGCAGAAGTTCCACTCAAAGAACAGAAGCCATTAAGCATAGAACCTTTCCTCAGCCATATCATTTGGTAATATTTTCAATGGAAATGTAAAAATCCAGATGTATTAAAGTCTAATACATACTCACTAAACATCCAAAAGAACTGTAAACTGATTAAACCTTGGATTTGTGTGAAATCAGGTGTGTTAAATACTGGGGGAAATAATTATTTGATCCCCTGTAGATTTTGAAACTTTGCCCACAAGAAATTATGGTCCTTGAATTTATATGGTTTACCTTAAATCATAGAAGCAGAGTATCAATCAACAATACAGAAAAAACATCTTATATAAATGTTATAAATTTAGTTACATTTCAGTGAGTAAAATAAGTATTGATCCCGTACCCCTACTCCGGTCTGTTATTTTGGCTCCAACAGACCGATTATGTGCTCATGTGGAACACTGTTGTGTATAAAAGCCACCTGTCCGCAGAGTCCCTTATCTTCCATTCAAACCTGACCATCATGGGCAAGACCACAGAGCTGTCAAAGAATGTCAAGCCACCATGAATTGAAATCCTTCAGTGCTGCAAGGTCCCCCCCTCAAGAAGGAATATGTACAGGGCCGACTGAAGTTTGCCAATGAGAAGAGAAGGATTGGGAAAAGGTTATCAGATGAAACCAAAATTGATCTCTCTGATATCAACTCAACCTACCGTGTTTGGAGGAAGAAAAATGCTGACTATGACCCTAAGAACACCATCCCTACAGTCAAACATAGAGGTGGAAACATAATGCTTTAGTATAATAATGCCAATGGACAGAGCCATGTATTGTAAAATTTTGGATGAGAACCTCCTGAAGATGGGTTGTGGATGGGTTTTCCAGCATGACAATGATCCCGCCAAGGCAACAAAGGCATAGTTCAAGAAGAAGCATATTAAGGTCATGGACCTGGGCTAGCCAGTCTCCAAACCTTAATCCTATAGAAAATTTATGGAGGGAGCTGAAACTTTGCCAAACGACAGGAAAGAAACCTTAAGGATTTCTAGAAGATCTGTAAAGAATAGTGGACCAAAATCCCTGGTAACCATCTACAAGAAACTTCTTACCTCTGTGCTTGCCAGCAACGGTATCTTCTCCAAGTACTAAGTCATATTTTGCTTGGGGATCAAATACTTTTTATCCTCATTGAAATGCAAATCAATATATAACATTTATATACAGTATGTTTTTCTGGATTTTTTATTGATAGTCTGTCCTTTGAAAGGTTTGATAGATCTGATAGATTGATATCCTTTACAATGAACCTATGCTCAAAATTATAGACCCCTCAATTCATTGTAAGCGTACAAAATCTGCAGGTGATCAAATAATTATTTTCCCCACTGTAAAATGCTGTGAACATCTAGAACTGGACCTGGGCCATCCTGTCATAGACTATAACCGTAAGAGGAATCTGTAAAATAGACATCCAAGCACTAGTAAAATGAACAGGGTTAAAAATAATTAATTACAGAGCTGTAGATTCAGACCTACCCTGAAATAAGTGACCGTCCGACCAGAGCACAAATTAGTTTTATATCCAAAGCATGCAGTTGTTCATTAAATTAAAAACTACGACTGGATGTATATCCATGAACATAGAATGAAAGTTACTAACCTATCACACATTGGGAGAGATTTCTTACTTGCCTGTATGCAACACATTAACATCCGACCGCATAGTGTTTCCAGCTGCTTGAGTGATTCAAGGTCGGGCACAAGGTTTAGTCTTCATAAAAGTGCCTTCAGAGAGATTTTGCAAAGTTTATGCCTTTTTCCAAAGTATTTGCCAAAAAAGCTACAAACTTTTGTCCTCCAAGCTAGTTTTATCATCCTTTTCTGACAGACGGGGGGGGAGGAGGGGGCCTATTTGATCCGAGCCAAAGTAAATTCCCCCTTCTCCCGAATTCACACTGAAACGTAACAGACTATATACAGTGGTTCCCTCACATCACCACTTATTCAGGATCTGATGAGAAATTCCCAGATTCCACTCTACATCATTTGCAATGGCAAAGCTGACCGATGGAAAACTACTAACCTAAATTTCCAGGCCTCCAGGTGCGTGATGTTTTAGGACCATCTCATACGTCAGTATGTGGAAACATAAGGCACATCAACGCTTGAAAATGTGATGAATGCTTCTTGTCCACGTGGTGAACTCTTGTCCTGCAATTGTGCTCTTGGTGACAGCGGAGGCGAGCCAGTGCAACACCAAAACAGGAAGTGCTTCATTATCAGATGTTTATTTCCCTCATCAGTCTGTTAAACACCAATTGCAAAATGAAAAGAGTTGGTACTATAGACATTCAGTTCCTTTACATTTTAGGGTTTTTTTAGGTTCCTTTACATTTTAGGTCTCTCTGATTTTAGTCTTTGTCTTAAAGTTACCATCCAGCTGAAATACCAGTTGGGTAAAGTTTTTTTTTTTTGTATCTATGTAAATGAGTTTCTACTTAGCCAGCAGCAGAGCTGAGCGACATTCCATGGGAGGGTATCATCTCATAATCATAATAAGTGAAAATTGTAATTAGTTTGTTTAAGCTCTGGACAAAACAAAAATGGAGAAGGGATAAAAAAAATTTTTGTAGTGTTCCAAAAAGTTTTTGTTTGTACACACACCAGGAGATGCATCTGAATGTCTAAAAATGACAACGAAGTGAATTTTGCATAATAGGTCCCCTTTGACTTTAAAAGAGCAGAATTTATTTAAGCTGGTTGATCTCAAGAGGTACTGTGCATTGTGGGCCCATTTTCCAGTTAACAGCACAACTGGTCCCAAATCAGGTATTGTTCATAAGTAATGTAGATACACATGCCACACTACATTTCTTTTTATACAAGCTTTGTATACAAACCGGCCACAGGACAGTGATGAATAGCCCAGTAGTGTGGTTTTGCATTCAACAGGAAGTCAAAGCAGCTCTATGTGGTTTGCATAGTGTCTTTCCATTACAGTGACTGCAGTTCATGTGAAACTCTAAACCAAACACAGAACCAAAAAAATCATCCAGAAGATGAGATATCATACAAATGAAACACTGTGGTAAGGCTCAGCTGCACTTGAGGTCCTGACATTTGGAAGCTCTCTTTTAAACATTTTAATTTATTACCAATAAAATAATGCATTTTTAAAATAATTCTTTACAGATCCATTTATACAATTCATTACTTTGGCACATTTATACTCAAAACCTATTAATTATGCTATTCTTTAAAGGGTATAAATATCACATGCAGGAAACCTGAGAATTATTGGACTTCAGAAACAAACTGGCTAATCAACTTCATTGCACTTAACAGTATTTTATGTATTACTTGAATTGATACACACACACACACACACACACACACACACATTCACACGTTCATTTATACACTGCGGGCAATTCCAGAATGCCAATTGGCCTAACCTGCAAGTGTGGATCTTATGACTGTGGGAAGAAACCGGAGTACCCAGAGGAAACCCCAAAGCACGAGTAGAACATGCAAACACCACGGACTCCACTGAGGTGAGAAATAGACGCCATAGGCTGGAGGTGCAGAACCGCAGTGCTGACCACTTCTCCACCGTGCTGCCTAAAATACCATACATGACCACTTTAATAATAATTGTTAGTAAGTATGGTTATTTATTATGTTATATGGTGTTAATGTTATGGCTAATTTGTGTGTGTGTGTGTGTGTGTGTGTGTGTGTGTGTGTGTGTGTGTGTGTGTGTGTGTGTGATAAAATGTATTTCTCAGAAAATGTTCTGTTATATATTATTTATACTACACTAAACTACTATGTTATAACTAACTATCTGGCTTACAAAGCAGTTTAAACAAACCCTAAAAATCCCAGTAAAGAACAATCCATCACGCCATCGATGGACTGACATCATCATGTGCAGAACAGAAAATATAAGTTTTAAAAATAGGCCTATAATGTACAATGACAAATGTGTGGCTTGAAATGTCCTGATTCATTGTACATTGACTTGCCCTGGCTCACCTCCAATCCTGTAACAGTAACGCCTGAACAGACAACATTTACCCACAGCTCTTTCTAATGAAATATCATTATGTAATACTTTCTGTGTCATGTTGATTGGACTAGCAAAGAGCAGAAAGTATGTGTAATTGTACTTTTGTCTGTAATCATGAAATGATTTGTCTGTATCATTTTTTCCACTGATATCAAAGCCATATGATCGTGCTAGGCTGGATTTCAGCGCATGGGGTTTTCAGCTCATCCCATGGGTTTTGGGTGATCCAGGGAAGCACAGAATGTTTTCAGACTGACACTGCTTCATGGTTTTTCCATCAAAAATGAGCCTTCTGTTGTGATACATGTCCACTAAAACGCCTCACAGAAGAACCTACCTGCTCCAACCCAATGTTCAAGAAAACATCAGTGATATAAAGTGAACGAAAAAACAGTATTAAATATATGTAATTATATAAATGCATTACATACATACAGTATATACAAACAAAAGTCCTAGGCACCCTGATGTCATACTATTGTTAAACACCAACCTGGTGATAAATAATACTTAAATAACTCCAAAACTCTGTCTCTCTCTGAAATTCCTGCCTTCAAGCCAAAAAACATCAAGAAAATATCAATACTGGATTCTACCCTGAAGCAAGGTTCCAGATTGCAAGCTAGTGAGCATTCACCACTGCATTACATCCGCCTGAAGGAATGTGAACTTGACCTGAAATGCACTGGACAAAAAATACACAAAGCCAGGCATTACATGATAGTAATACTGTCTATCTGCTAGTGTAGCAGATTAACGAGGAACTATGCAAGGTTGCAGCTTGTCTCTTAGCATCAAGCAGGAGATGTCAGTATAGTATTGCCAGATTGTTCTCTGTTAAAACAGTGGTACACTTTAGATGGAGCTGTTCAGTGGTCTGGTTTAAAATGGTGTAACTGGATTAGCTTATGTACTGCATATAACAATAGTGCAAAAATATAATCTCAAACTAGTTGGATTTGCTTAATATAATCACAAAGAAAACACTTATTTTGGTGGGGATAGAACAACATTAATACTGACAAATGCAATTTATTCAATAATAGGTAGATGAAAGGCAACAATATTCGGTCATTCAGCATACAGTCTAGAAGCTTGTTTTTAGACCATAGCCATAACCATTTTTTTTTCTCATGGCCTACACAAGAGACCCTTTCATTACCTGTGTTTTCTGCTCCAATACAATTCTTACCACTGCACTCATTTGGTAAAATAATAATTTTACCAAATGTCAACTAGCAAAGTGAATAATTTTGTTTGGAAATAACCATTCAATATTCCAAAAGATAAAATTGCTGAAGCATCAGTGGACGTCATGAAAAGAAAATGTCAGCAATACTATCAACAATTTTTGACAATGAACATATTTCGATCAACCATAACATTTGCTTAACAATGATTATCAATTATATACCAGGGATCTACCCAAGGCCCATTTATGCCTGTGGGGACCAAAGGCTAGCCTGTCTGGTCTAATCCTACAGAAATTCCTGTAATAAAGTTAATGCTGGCTCTGTTATAAATGTATGCAAACACTCAGTGCATCATAGCTTGCTGTGCATGGGGCTTAGCACACAAAGTGCTCAAGGTTGTTGATCTGACCTTCAAATAGGATGTGCTGGACAAAACATGTCTAATCCATGGAGTCCCCAACTTGCATATTACAGCACATAAATAATGCTACTGATAATATCCTGGTGCCAGATACCACAGCATATCTTCAGATGTCTTGAGGGTTGGCGTTTGGTGGCACAAGGGAAACCTAAAACCTGGTGGTTTTAATATTAATGGTTTTAATTTTATGGCTGGTCGGTGTGGCACTTAAGAAAGTGATGATGATCATAGTGATGATGATGATAATTTATCGCATGGTTGTTCTCTTTTTCATTTGATTTTTATCTCATCTCCATTACATACCAGGTTGTGATACCAATGGTAAGGGTACTGCTGACTTTTGAGGAGTTCAGACTGAGGGCAATCAATTGAATTGAATTGAAATTGAGATCTTATCTAACACTTATTAGCACTATTAACATATATTATTAGCACTTGTTGTGGTTCCCACTTTTTAATCAATAATAATTTCATAATTAAAAGAAGTTGTTATTATTGCACATATATATATGGTGAGGGTCCACCTTCCTCTAGGAAAAAGCCACCACTGCTTATAACTTCAAATTTTTCATTACCTACACACTTTACACTACATCCATTGTGTCATTACATCTTCCTGTGGTCTAATTTATTAAAATAAAACTGGTGGTATTAAAATGTATTCTTCATCAGTGACTAATGCCCATCCTGACTTATCCACTAACGTAATATCCTGATGATTAGAGCACTGACTAGGCATAGTCCAGATTAGACACAGCCTTTTAAACAAATTAATATTATAGAAAACTACAGTTGCTCCATCACAACATCTTTCTTACTTCTTCAACAAAAACAGCTTTTGAGAGTTTTGGCTTATTTTCTCTTCAGACCTATGAAAAAACAACCTAATTCTCCGCTATGCTAGTAGAGAGAGAAGCCTGTACAGTTTAGGGATTGTTCTCAGACACGTCAGCTGCAAGCTGCTTAGAAGTAACCTGCTGACCAAACACACCACTATAAATCTAGACCTGTATTCTCAGATTTAAATTATCACATTAATCTTGATTAAAGCAGGATAAAAGTGTCCTTATTAAGTCTCATAACACTATAGTTGGATGCTTGAAGACCAATGCTATCAAGTTCTAAAATAAATGTCTGCTAAACCTAATCTTACTAGGACATTTCTTTCCTTTTCCAACACAAAGACAATGCTGAAATTTATGTTACAGCTTAGGTGGGATATCATGCAAAGATCTTATTTGATACTGTACCTTGGCCAGGTTTACTTATCTGTTTATTTTGTGTGACTGTAGTTATTAAAAAGTCCCATTTTTTGTGTAATTATATTGAGAGTATCTAGATATTTTACATACTTCATAAACCCTATTGAGTTGTAACAGAATTATTTATCTGCATTAGATTATATAAACCAGTCAGTAATTGGCTTGTACCTGTCTGTATATTTTCAAGCCTATATTATGTATATCTGTATATACAGTATATATTTATATATAAACAGTACAGTTACAATGTAACAGCAGATTTTCATCCACTGTTACCCCAGGTCAGAATACATTTGTGTATCTAAAATATGCAAAATTGAACTTGGTGGTTGGTGCACATGTGTATTTACATACTGCAGTGTTCTGTCTATAACAGGAACATCTACACACGTATTAGTTACACTTCATAAAGTGGTGAAAAATATTTAGACAAAGCAACACACAAGGGTTAATGGTCTTGCTTAAAGGCCCTACAATGTCTACAATTTCGATCAGTCTTAACTAGTGGCTCAATCTGTACCATGCACTGTAACTAGAGCAAATGTGGCTTAAAAATATAGCATAGCTGTTTTTTTTTTTTGTTTGTTTTTTTTGTTAGAAAAAGACATATTTAGCCATTGTGTCCTTTGTTTCTCTGAGCTGCACTAAAACCACATTTCTAAAGACATCATGAAAAGCATAAACATTTTCTGAATGAGAATATCTACCTTTTGGTCGACAATGGAACAGACCAGGTCTTTCACAGCATTGAGTGACAGGTCATGTGGCTCCAGGCTGACTGTCTCCCTGGTGAGGCCAATCTGAAGGAGAAAGGAGAGTCCATGGAGAGAACCTCTGGAGAGCGTAGGGCTTGGAGCACTGTGACTGCCGTTGGACAGGCGGCCAAAGAGGGCCACAGGGGGACTCGGGGATGGGGTGGGGGGCGTAGGCTGGGAGTGGAGGTAGGCTTTGGGCAAGGGTGGAGGAGGTGTGCTACTGCAGGCAGACATTGGCTTTCCTCCTACCACTGAGATGACTGCTGAGTAAATCCCAAAGTTGGTGAGGCTGAAATATGTGTCTCAGCTCCACCGGTTTTCTGAGTTAATTGTTTTATTTGGACATCTGTCCTTTATATAGTATGCCAATTGTTATTCTTACACAGTCCTTTATATATGTTATGAAGTGTATATTTTTGTACTCTGAATTTACACAATAATCTGGTAATCCCAATAGCATAATTACCGAGTAATAATTATAATTATGCTCTCGTTACACAGTACCATGGCGTACACACTGCATTGATAAGAGTATTTGATAATGTCTCAGCTAAGCTCAGGATCTCAACTTGAAGCTTGATGAAGCAGCTGTTATCCTAGACGTTTTCTTTGTGTTCATTCCTGTTTTGCAAGTTCTGTTTAAAAAAAGAAGAAGCATGTAGTAAGTCTTACTTGTATTTCAGATGTACATGATTATGACATGAAAGCAATTAAACATTAAATGAGAAAAGAATAACACACTCTCTAAAGTGACAAGTGGTCAACAACCGCGAAATTGTTGCACACTTTTTAGGATTAAGAACCTAATATTTTATATATTACTGCATTTGCACCCTGTAACCAACATCTGGAAGCCTTGCCATTCCACACATCTGGAGAGGATCCTCCCCCTCTCGATCGTGTAGCTGGCAGAGGACCACAACTGCCAGCAAAACAACTTTACAATTGTGTTGCTAGTGTTCGCCGTGTGGTGCGTAGTAACTTGTAGGTAGGAATAATTCAATATTATAAAACAACGCATACTGAAAACACACATTACCTGGATATGTTCAGAAAAGGCGCTTTCGCATTTGTGGATGAGAAACAAACAAACAAACAAACAAACAAAAAAGCCTTCCAAAACCGAAGCTTGTTAAAGTGTTTCTCAGAGTCCCGTGTTTACTCAAAAGCTTTAAATCCCTGAAAATTCCAGAATCCCGTCCTGGTTCGGATTACAGACTTGTGTGTTTTTCCGAAACTTTTTGTTCCCTCAGGTCTGGTGGCGAAAGGCTCCTTCATGAGTGCGTCGTGTTTTCGGCTGTGCTTCGAGCCTCCACCTCCGCTGAAAGAGTGGAAATGCTTCCAAGCTGAGATGAAGTTTGTGGACAGATAAAACCGTATCGGAGTCCAGAGCGACTCCACTACAATCCCGTAAACCCTGTGTGTTTCTCGGGCTTTTTTCCTGCTTTTGCATCACGCGCATGCCTGACTTGATAACCGTTTCCGTTATGTGGCCGGAGGCTGAGAACGCTTTAGCGACCTCTATCGGTACGCTGAAGATTTACAAGACGCTGTGTTGAATCGATGAACGACTCTTTTAGGTTTTGAAAGACTCTTTTTCTTTTTAGTACGAGAGCTTCGAATAGATTACTCTAATCTGTTTAGGCACCAAGCAACAGGATAAGCGGTGTAGAAAATGAGTGAGTGAGTTAAGTATTTGAAATGTTTGACAAGTTTCCGTCTCTACGCGAACTTATCATGTTTTCCTGGCAATTAAACCGCATTAATTGTTAACACTTCAATCACTGATATCATCAACCACGTGTCATGTTACTATTAGACTCTTTTAGAAGAAGTCTTAGTTAGGGTGGGTGTGTTAATTAGTATGCTATGTGCGAATATGCTCCCAAGGTGTATGAACGTCTGTGACGTCACTTCACTCACTCACTCATTTATTTACTCATCATCTATATCACTTTATCCTGTATACTGTACAGTGTCACGGGAGTCTTTTTAGTGTCAGCTTTTTAAGGGCACAAGGCGGGTAACACACTGGATGCGATGCCAGTCCATCACAGGTCACACAAACCCTACAGCCAATTTACCTAACGCGTTTACCTGCATTTCTTTGGACTGTGGGAGGAAACTGGAGCACCCAGAGGAAACCCACCAACCCACCAAGGAGAACATGAGAAGTCCACACACAGACCCTAGTCAGGAGTTAAACCCAGATGACTGGGACCCCTAAGCCTGACATTATCTTTACCTGAAAATAATGTAGCCATTCTCAATAATTTATGCTGACTCATGCAGTTATATTATTGTAAATAATAACTATATAATTCTTTGTGCTCCTCAGTAGCCCCCTGAAGGCTGCCCACTCAAATTCAGATTGGGTGAGTATATCCTTAAATTTTTTTTTATTGCTGTCATTAGTCCTCCACGGATGGACTGTGCATTCTGACACCTTTCTATCGTATTCCTCATAATTTTTTAATGATTTGTGTTACTTCTGTGTAGTCAGATGTGACACACTAGCCTTTAATTCGAACGCACATCAATGAGACTTAAGTACCCATGACCTTGTCTTTGGACCTTCCTTCGACCACTTTTGGTCCTGTTTCCACCACATCAGCTTAACTGACGGTTCACTCGTTGTCTAATATATTCTACCCCTGGACAGTTGTTACTTTAATTAGATAATTAATCGTGTTCATTAATTGAAGTCACCTGTCAGAAGTTTTAATGTCATGACTGATTGATGCACACAGAGACACAGAGATTTAAAGGTACATTTGGGAGATTCAAAATTAAGTTTTTTAATTTTTCCCTAATCTATAATGTATTAGGGGTAGATGTGGGGGTCAAAGCCTTAATCTCAAAAAATCCTAATATAAAAATAATTCTGTACATTCTTCTGTGTGAATTTAGAACAGAATTTACACTTTAATCAAGGACAATGTTTGAAAATCTGTTTTTAAATAAGCTTTAATTTACACATTTATTGGAATCACTATGCAAATGTAATAAATATTGTATTATTTGTCATGTTTGCATTTTCCAAGAAGGAAATATTTCATTTAAAGCTTGTGTAATTTTTCTAATGCAGAAAATGTGACCAGGGGATATAAAAGAGGCATGAAGCAGTTATAAAAGTGGGTGTGCAAGTTATTTGCAACTGTTTAGATTAGCCTACAATCAGAAAGGAAAAGGCAAATGACACTAGAAATCTTGTGATAATGACATAACCCAAACAGTATACCAAGCAAATGAATACCAAGCATGCACTTGCTGGAATAATATTAGAATAGTCTAGATAATGTTAAACTAAAACAGGATTGCCAGATGTGGTATTTAAGTAAGTTTAGAACACTGTAAGATGGTAATGTTGTGAATATGCTCTGAGGTTATACTGCAAAGTGTTGGGGTAGTATTCATCCATCATCGGCTTAATCTGACAAATTAGGGTAAATAGATCATTTTAATGATGTCTTGTTTTAACATAGAAAATGTAACTACACATTTACTAAGATGTAGTAAATAACATTGCAAGTACAAAGTACAACAATTAATGGTATTCACAGATATCTGTGAAATTAAAGTTTCACAGATATTTCTTAATCAAAAGTAAGAAAATTGTTGAACCCTCTAGTGCTAGTCTCAGCCTCCCACTCCTAACAAAGCTTAAAGTGTACAATCATTAATAGATCAATTCATTTTCACACCTACAAAAGAAAAATAATTTATTCACATTATTATTAAATAGCTTACTATTATTATGGCATCTGTGTGCATGGAGTTTGCATGTTCTCCCCATGCTTGGTGTGTTTCCACGGGGTGCTCGAGTTTCCTCCCACAGTTCAAAGACCTTCAGATTAGGTTAACTGGCATTCCCAAATTGCCTGTAGAGTGTGACCGAGTGTGTGTATGTGTGTGTCCTGTGATGGATTGGCACCCTGTCCAGGGTGTACCGTACCTCGTGCCCTAAGTCTCCTGGGATTTATTCTTTCCTATAAGCATTTAGGCCTCCTTACTTTCTTTTTTTTCCAAGTATTTCACTGTGTATCATACTGTGCATGGTTGTGTATGTGACAAATAAAAAATTTAATTTGATATGATTGGGATTGGGTTATGGACTGTCCAAGGCATTATTAAAATGCAATGGAAGGACAGAGGTGTACCATCAACTTTACAGAAGTGAGGTCATAAAAAATAATGAATGATCTTGATAGGAGATCACATAAACACTTGGCAAAGTTGCATCATTAGAAATCAAGAGCAGAAATCACAGCTGTTTTTTATAGTGAAATTAAGAGCATTTCCACACACACGCAATGTAATGAGAACCCACATGATTGGGACTAAACAGCTGTGTGGCAGTAAGAAAACCAGTCCCACCCCATTATGATAAAAAGTAGTCTAATATTGCCACTCAATCTGGCACCATGTTTTGCAGCTTTTCCAGTAATTTCCTAGACTGGCATGAATGTAGGCCATTTTTGTACCATGTCAGAAAAACATAACTGTGTGCATGCCTATCCATAAATGTTCCTCATGCAGTACAGACCTGTTTTGAAAGGGGCTTTAGTGAGCTTAATCAGATAAAATGCTTCAATTTGCTAGGAGGCATAAAGATTGGACTTTGGCGCAATGGAAAAAGGTCATGTGGTCTGATGAGTACATGTGGTCTGATGAGGTCATGTGGTCTGATGAGTACAGTGAGAGGCACATCGGTGTAAGAAGGAAAGTGCATTAAGCACCCATCATGCATAGCATTCATTGTACAAGCCTCTGGAGGGTTGCTTCTCTTGGGCAGGGCTAGGCTCAGCTATATTATGTGGCAATAAAATAAAGTCAGCTGACTACCTGTATGTAGTAAATGACCAAGATTTCCCATGTATGGGGTTTTTCCTCCCAGATGCCATGGGCATATTCCAGGACAGCAGTACTAATATTCATGTTTTTAATTGTTTTTGCCATCTTCTTGCAGGATACATATAGACACGTGGACAAAATTGTTGGTACCCTTCAGTCAATGAAAGAAAAACTCACAATGGTCACATAAATAACTTTAATCTGATAAAAGTAATAATTAAAAAAAAATTCTATGAATGTTAACCAATGAAAGTCAGACATTGCTTTTCAACCATGCTTCAACAGAATTATTTTAAAAAATAAACTCATGGAACAGGCTTGGACAAAAATGATGGTACCCCTAGAAAATACTGAAAATAATGTGACCAAAGGGACATGTTAATTCAAGGTGTGTCCACTAATTAGCATCATAGGTGTCTACAATCTTGTAATCAGTCAGTGGGCCTATATATAGGGCTCCAGGAAGTCACTGTGTTGTTTGGTGACATAGTATGTACCACACTCAACATGGACCAGAGGAAGCGAAGGAAAGAGTTATCTCAGGAGATTCGAAAGAAAATTATAGACAAGCATGTTAAAGGTAAAGGCTATAAGACCATCTCCAAGCAGCTCGATGTTCCTGTGACTACAGTTGCACATATTATTCAGAAATTTAAGATCTATGGGACTGTAGCCAACCTCCCTGGACGTGGCCGCAGGAGGAAAATTGATGACAAATCAAAGAGACGGATAATCCGAATGGTAACAAAAGAGCCCAGAAAGACTTCTAAAGAGATCCAAGGTGAACTTCATGCTCAAGGAACATCAGTGTCGGATCGCACCATCCGTCGTTGTTTGAGCCAAAGTGGACTACATGGGAGACAACCAAGGAGGACAGCATTGTTGAAAACAAATCATAAAAAAGCCAAAAGGAATATGCCAAACTATATGTTGACAAGCCACAAAGCTTCTGGGAGAATGTCCTATGGACAGATGAGTCAAAAATGAAACTTTTTGCCAAGGCACATCAGCTCTATGTTCATGAAGCATATCAAGAAAAGAACACTGTCCCTACTGTGAAACATGGAGGAGGCTCTGTTATGTTCTGGGGCTGATTTGCTGCATCTTGCACAGGGTGTCTTGAATCTGTGCAGGGTACAATGAAATCTCAAGACTATCAAGGGATTCTAGAGAGAAATGTGCTGGCCAGTGTCAGAAAGCTGGGTCTCAGTCGCAGGTCATGGGTCTTGCAACAGGACAATGACCCAAAACACAGCTAAAAACAGCCAAGAATGGCTAAGAGGAAAACATTGGACTATTCTAAAGTGGCCTTCTATGAGCCCTGACCTCAAGCCTATTGAGCATCTTTGGAAGGAGCTGAAACATGCTGTCTGGAAAAGGCGCCCTTCAAACCGGAAACAATTGGAGCAGCTTGCTCATGAGGAGTGGGCCAAAATACCTGCAGAGAGGTGCAGAAGTCTCATTGACAGTTACAGGAATCGTTTGATTGCAGTGATTGCCTCAAAAGGTTGTGCAACAAACTATTAAGTTAGGGGTACCATCATTTTTGTCCAGGCCTGTTCCATGAGTTTTTGAGTTTTCATTTTTTTTTATAATTCCGTTGAAACATGGTTGAAAAGCAATGTCTGACTTTCATTGGTTAACATTCATAGAATTCTTATTTATTATTACTTTTGTCAGATTAAAGTTATTTCTGTGACCATTGTGAGTTTTTCTTTCATTGACCGAAGGGTACCAACAATTTTGTCCACGTGTGTATATTTTCCATACATTGTACATACTGTATACATGTAGTGCTTTTTTTATTTTATTTCTTGTTGATGCATGGAACATGACCTTATTGAAGAGCCTTGTGTTGTTTGCTAAACCTCAGGACTATTTAACCAGTAGCTTAATGCTTCCACAGTAGGGCCACCCATGGTGAACAGATCTAAAGAGCGACCAGACAAAGAGTGAACCTAAAGACACCCCATGAAAGGTACAAAAAAGACCAAATGTACCCTACATGGATTAGGGCAACTGTGACCCATCCAGAGCCAGGAGAGGGGTAGTGTCTACAGGCGATTGAGTAGGCCACCCACATAACGCAGTGAAACTCAGTCTTACGTGGACATTTGCAATGACTAAACCCGCCACAATTTGTGCAGATGAGTTTTCACCTCTACTTTGAATATTTTGTTACCAATGAAAGGTAAACTTTGAGCAGTCTAGTTTTAGGCCTCATTTATCCCTCATTTCAGGAGGCAGTTGCAGAAATGTCTTGATTCTTTGGATTGTTTCTGTGTGAATGAGTTTAGTAGGAAACTCCAGAAGGTGGCGATAATGTACAGCAAAGTTGACTTAACAAACCACAAGGAAGACTGATCTACGGTGGCCGTGAAGTGCACAACAAATTAACAAAACCGAAAACAAAATAACAAATTCAAAACCAAATTAACAAAACCCAAAACAAAATAACAAATTCAAAACCAAATTAACAAATGCGAAAACAAAATAACAAAACCCGAAACTAATTTGTTATTTTGTTTTGGGTTTTGTTTTGTTTTTGAACGCCATATTTGTAACCACAATAAGGACAGTACATGTTTGTACATTCATACACACACGAATCTACCGCCGCTACAGTACTTCCTGTATATCTTGAGTGACAGATGTCTCGTCCAATCAGCGGTAAGAATTTCATTCGCAAACTATACCTACCTTTTCCGGTTCGTTTCTGAACGGCTGAGAGGTGCAAACCAAAGTAACAAAACCGAAAACTAAATAGCAAATTCAAAATCAAAATATCAAATCCAAAAACAAAATAACAAACTAAAAATTAAAATAGCAAAACCGAAAACAAATTAATAAAACGCAAAACAAAATAATAAAACGCAAAACAAAACAACAAATTAGTTTTGGGTTTTGGATTTTGTTATTTTGTTTTTGAATTTGTTATTTTGATTTGGGTTTTGTTATTTTGTTTTTGAATGTTTTATTTAGTTTTGGGTTTTGTTATTTTGGTTTTGTTATTGTGGTTTTTAATTTGTTAATTGTTTTCGTTTTGTTAACTTGTTTTGCACTTCTCGGCCACCGTACTGATCTGCTTCATGATGGAAGCGTACAAAAGCTTTGTCCCAAGCAAGAAATTAATGAGCAGTAAATTAGGGAAGAGGAATAAACAACAGCACTAAAGCATGTTTAAAGGTCATGTGTGTTTATAAAAGGTCCTGTATGCAGGCATGTAGAATGTAGAGAATGGAAGGTAATGGGGAGTTAATAAAACAAAGTAGAAATATTGATTAAGTGACAATCTGTTCAACTTCATAATTATGTTGATTTATCCAGTGTTAAACCACTTTTAAGTCACAGTAACATTCTGCTTTATGATCGATAACGCTATAGGAATGTCACAGCAAGCAGAAGATTTCACTCATTCTTCATACTGTACATGACTAAATCACCTAACTATATTGATTTACATTTAATACGTTTACAACACTTCCTGTGTAACAAGTAGGAGCTACCTTATTTTCTTTTATGGTAATTGGCTGATTATTTTTCCTTGAATATTTATTATTGGTATCGGTCGGATATTTATCAGACTAGTCTACACCTGTCCAGTTTTGGTCTGCCTGTGCCCACTATAACCTCAATTTATGTTCGTGGCTGACAGATATGTACATCATACCCAGTGTTGTGTAGACCATCCACCTAAAGCCGTCAACCTGTCATGAATGCTGAGATGTGTTTCTGCTCTTATCTAAGTTACTGTACTGTAGCTTTTCTGTCAGCTCAAACCAATCTGGCCTGCTCTGATGATGTCTCTCAACAAGGTGTTCCTGTCGTCAGAGGCTGAAGATCACTGCATGTTCTTTTTTTCTTTATTACACCACTCTGTGTAAACTCTAGAGATAGTTTTTTTTATGAAAATCCAAAGAGGTTATCAATTATAAAAATATTTGAACCAGCTCATCTGGCACCAAAAATCATAGCACAGTCAAAATCATTTCATCACATTTTTCCCCATTCTAAAGGCTTGACACAACCATTTTCTAAACCTACTGGCCCATATCGACATGAGTTTGAAATGCCGCCATGCCCTTGGCTGATGTGTACAGATGTTTCTAATAAGGTGCTTGGTAAGTACTTTTTAAACAATTGAATTGTACACACGTGGACAAAATTGTTGGTACCCTTCGGTCAATGAAAGAAAAACTCAGAATGGTCACAGAAATAACTTTAATCTGACAAAAGTAATAATTAAATAAAATTCTATGAATGTTAACCAATGAAAGTCAGACATTGCTTTTCAACCATGCTTCAACAGAATAATTTTAAAAAATTAACTCATGGAACAGGCCTGGACAAAAATGATGGTACCCCTAGAAAATACTGAAAATAATGTGACCAAAGGGACATGTTAATTCAAGGTGTGTCCACTAATTAGCATCACAGGTGTCTACAATCTTGTAATCAGTCAGTGGGTCTATATATAGGGCCCCAGGTAGTCACTGTGTTGTTTGGTGACATGGTATGTACCACACTCAACATGGACCAGAGGAAGCGAAGGAAAGAGTTGTCTCAGGAGATTCTAAAGAAAATTATAGACAAGCATTTTAAAGGTAAAGGCTATAAGACCATTTCCAAGCAGCTAGATGTTCCTGTGACTACAGTTGCACATATTATTCAGAAATTTAAGATCCATGGGACAGTAGCCAACCTCCCTGGACGTGGCCGCAGGAGGAAAATTGATGACAAATCAAAGAGACGGATAATCCGAATGGTAACAAAAGAGCCCAGAAAGACTTCTAAAGAGATCCAAAGTGAACTTCATGCTCAAGGAACATCAGTGTCAGATCGCCATCCGTCGTTGTTTGAGCCAAAGTGGACTACATGGGAGGACACCATTGTTGAAAACAAATCATAAAAAAGCCAGACTGGAATATGCCAAACTACATGTTGACAAGCCACAAAGCTTCTGGGAGAATGTCCTATGGACAGATGAGACAAAAATGGAACTTTTTGCCAAGGCACATCAGCTCTATGTTCACAGACGGAAAAATGAAGCATATCAAGAAAAGAACACTGTCCCTACTGTGAAACATGGAGGAGGCTCTGTTATGTTCTGGGGCTGCTTTGCTGCATCTGGCACAGGGTGTCTTGAATCTGTGCAGGGTACAATGAAATCTCAAGACTATCAAGGGATTCTAGAGAGAAATGTGCTGGCCAGTGTCAGAAAGCTGGGTCTCAGTCGCAGGTCATGGGTCTTGCAAAAGGACAATGACCCAAAACACACAGCTAAAAACACCCAAGAATGGCTAAGAGGAAAACATTGGACTATTCTAAAGTGGCCTTCTATGAGCCCCGACCTCCTATCCTAGGAGCTGAAACATGCTGCCTGGAAAAGGCACCCTTCAAACCGGAAACAACTGGAGCAGCTTGCTCATGAGGAGTGGGCCAAAATACCTGCAGAGAGGTGCAGAAGTCTCATTGACAGTTACAGGAATCGTTTGATTGCAGTGATTGCCTCAAAAGGTTGTGCAACAAACTATTAAGTTAGGGGTACCATCATTTTTGTCCAGGCCTGTTCCATGAGTTCTTTTTTTTTATAATTCTGTTGAAGCATGGTTGAAAAGCAATGTCTGACTTTCATTGGTTAACATTCATAGAATTCTTATTTATTATTAGTTTTGTCAGATTAAAGTTATTTCTGTGACCATTGAGGGTTTTTCTTTAATTGACCGAAGGGTACCAACAATTTTGTCCACGTGTGTATGTTAAAAAGAATTTTAGGACAAAACCAAGTATTTTTATAGCACTTATGTGTACTATTAATTTATGAGCAAAATGGTAATTGTCTCTACAAGTAGGTTTTCAGCTGACATACAATATGACTGACTACTTCATTATTGAAAGAAAATTGATTATTTAATTGAAATTAAGAAAATTGCTAAATACGTGATTATCATAATAATCAGTAAGGACAGCCCTAGTGGCAAGGCTGCATGGATGGGAAAGATTTATCTAGGGGCATTGAAGACATTGCACAAGGTTGTGCTTATGTGATTAACACATTTTCCTATTCCTTTCGACTGGAAAATTGGGACAGCGGTTCTTTAAATAAGAGGACCAGAGGTTGTGGTCCCATTCACACTCCTCAGCCTCCCAGAAAAACATTATGTCAGGATTCTGGAGTGGAGGCTATGGCAGATAGTTGAACCAAGGACTCAGGAAAAACAGTGTGGGTTGTGCACAGCTCTTTCTCTTTAACAGCCTTGTAATGGGTCTTGGGAGTGTACTAATCCAGTCTACATGTGGATGGATTTGGAGAGGACCCATAATTGATTGCATCTCAACATCTGTTGTGGAGGTACCTCAGGAGTATGTGGTATTCGGGTCAATCCAGTCACTTCAAAGCGCAGTGAGAGCTGCTTGCTTGGCATTAAGTCAAGATTGTTTAAGGTGGGTGTTTGGCTCTGTCAACAGTGTTTCTTATCTTGAGCACTTACAAACAATACTTATAAACCAATTGTTTTACACTGATAAACAGACATGATATCAAAAGAGCACACAGAACCCCTTTTTTTTTTTTTTTGAAAAACAATAATTATTAACATGTATAACTTGGCATAAAGGCATACAATCAGTAAATGAAAGTTAATATTTTGGAAAAGATGGATCAATCTTATTAGCCCAGGCCATCAGGCCTCCGGTGATATCTTTCACAACGATGTGCTCCAGTTCAATTCCAGACATCTTCTGCAGCAGCTGCACGGCCAACTGAGAGTCATTCCCCTGTTTACACACTACATACACTGGCAGAAAATGTGGGAAGGGGAAAAACATCATATCAATATCTCTTCTCTAACAAATGTTTTAACTGTTAGAAAGGTGACTACATGGACAGTGTACTCTTGCTACTCTGAAAGCTGAAGGGAAATTTACATTTAATATATTATATTATATATTCTTATATATATTGAAAATTTTGCCAGGTACCTGGGATTTCAGTGCTCATCTGCATCTTTAGGTCACCGATCTTCTCTTTCAGGAAATGAATGTGGTCTGTCCTTTTATCCTCTAAACTGGACAGTGGAATATCTATCAGTAACAAAAAGCATCTTAATGGTATCATATACCAACTGCTCATGCCATGTCTCACTTTGCACTTCCCATGGTGTAACCTGCACCAGATAGAATCAATATTTTTAAAAATGATTGGAAACCATACTGATGGAAACTGGCAGATGGCAAATGTCCACTTCCACTTTGGGCCGAACATCAAGGAGGAGATGAGGAGTACCGCAGTCCAGGATGGATTTATACTCCTAAAATTAACGAAGTGGTAATTAACTAGTATTAACCACTGGTAACAGATCAGCTCTTTAATGTTTTTTGGTTTACCTCAGAAGAAATAATGCCTTAATTTAATATACCTGTACAGAGACTCGCTGTTCTGCAGACAGAAGATTCAGTCTTCGACACTGGAAAAAGATGATCAAAATAATGACTAAACTGATAAACTGACCATTTAAATTAGTTTTCTTTTTTTTTTTACAGTGGGAATTTATAGTTTCTTGGAACAACCTTTAAGGTTCTTTTAAGGTCAGATTTCTCACATAGTAATTGTGTTTTTTTTTTTTTATTATTTAAGCAGACACAGGTCTCCTCTCCCACTCATAATTAACTCATGTCAACACATCTGGTGCAGTCAAATCCAGCCATTTATCTACCACATATACGCGCACTCACACACAATGAGTAAAAGCATTATTTCAGACAGAACTATAGTGACCTCTAGTGGACAGTTTTTTTTTATTAGACTTACACCAGGAGGAGCAGAGGGAAAGAAACAGTGAGCACAGCAGCACAAACACTGCACCAAAACTTGCTGTTACATGAATCTGACCTTGTCTGTTGCAGAAGAGCCACAGAACCTCTCATAGTCTTGCAGCTCTGTGACTGTGGGTGTCTCTCCACAAACAGCACAGCCTGCCTTCTTGGCTCTCAGTTTTATGCAGCGAAATCGGCCATCCTGAGCATCAAACATCAGCAATTGTTGGCCAAAGGAAGCTGCATGGGCCAGTCAAAGAGGGCTGCCATGAAATACTGTATACCACACGCTTAAAAATGAGTGTAACTCTGGCTTTTCATGTGGTTTCAGTGAAAGGATACATTTTTGGCCAGAGGAGATCTTCAGAACCTCTAAAGCTTGAAGACAGCCCATGACTCCAACCACTGCAACAAAGATAGGAATGTGATTTTACACTGCACAGGACTGGTTCCTACACACCCATAATAAGCCATGGCAAACTGAATCATGAATAGAAAAGGAAAAATATTTACATGAGCCCCATTTATTTATGCATATCCATATTTCTATAAATAAGGCACTCTTTACCAGATCAGGCTCATTGCTAAAATAAATTGGGTATTATTTAAGACCACTTTTTAAAGTGTACAGGATGTAAGGCTCAGCACCCAGGCAGTTGAGGAACAGGGGCTCATTGTGCAGATGGAGCCTCATTTAGAAATCTTTGCTTACATTTGCGTTTTTCTGAAGAAAAGCATGAACACACACTAAAATACACAAAAAATACTAACGCTCCCACGCACAATCCATACCTAATTCAGGAACGTTCATCCTTGCAGCAAATGACTATTTTTCATAGTTTACTTATCTAACATTTATTATCTGTTCCAAAAACTGAGTCTAAAATGACAAATAATAAATGATAAATGTGATAAATGGCAGTTCCAGGATGTCTAGTTTGACCACATGGGTTTTTCAATGTCTCTCCAAACCCCTGAAAACATGCTTGCTATGCTAATTGCACTTACAGTACATGTGAATGAGTGTATAGAATTGTGGTTAGTTGGGCATAGTTTGTGCATGATGCCCTGTGATGGATTGGCATCCTATTCAAGGTGATTTTCACCTGACACTTTGTAATTGTTTATTTAAATAAAGTCTTTACCTAAACTGTACTAACCCAGTAGCCTAGACATAATGTGAAAAAGCCAATAAAGTACAACCTTTGCTACACTTTGATCATACCATTCCAAAACTATCATTCCACTTACATGGAAAATTGTGTAACAAGGCTGTCAGTCCATTTTGATTAAATAGTTGCTAGACAACAATTTATTCATTCATTCATTCTCTAAACCATAGTGTACAGGGGCACTGGAGGCCTGGAGCTCATCTGAGGGGACTCGGGGCACTAGGTGGGGTACACCCTGGATGAGGTGCCACTCATTTGCAGGGCACAAGCGCACACATGCATGCTCACTACAGGCAATTTGGAAATGCCAGGTAGTCTACCCTGCATGTCTTTGGACAGTGAGAGAAAACTGGAGTATCCGGATGAAACTCACCAAACAATGGTCATTGTCACAAAGCATGTTTACAGAATTAAAAATGTATTGAAATAAATTTTACAGAACATGCATAACCTATTAAAGTCAGTTTGTGCCTGATGAGCAAGCCGAGGGTGAGAGTGGCAAGGAAAACTCCTGGAGATGACAACAGTAAGAAACCTTGAGAGGAACCAACCTCAAAAGGGAACAGGAACCAAAGCCATACTCATTTGGGTGATATCAGATAGTATATTTGTTTTCTCATTACTCCCTCAATGCCAGTTCCATGTTCTGTTGATTTCTGTTATGCTACAAATTATTTTTACTTTTATGCATGCATTAGATCTGTACAGACCAGTACAGTTCCATGTAATAGTCGCAAGCTTTGAGTTGTACTCACCCACTCCTAAGACTCCTCCATCCGAGCAGTTTGTGACAGTTTCAGGTGGTGTGGGAACGGGATATAAACACCTGTAGCAAGGCCCTCCATCATAATTATACACTGTAAGCTATGAGATGAGAGAAACGAAGACAGCCATACATGTTTATGTCTTATGTCAGCTTTATATCTGTATAAAGGTATGTTTTATTTAAAAAAATGAATAAAATCACATTCTCTCCCATTTTCAAGTGTCCTACCTGGCCTTCCATTCGCAAAGCACTTGCAGATACTAAGGGCTTGCCGCTGAGAACGCAGGCATCATTAACAAGGTAACGTGTTGGAACGTTATCTGAACAATCAGCCACAATGTCATACATACAAACACCTGGAGTCAAGGAAACAAACTTTGAGAATCATAATGGCACAACAACAACAAAAAACGTCAAATGATATTTGTCTGACCAGCACGGCTTAAAAGGATACTGTTGGATGAGTTGTAAAGCATTCTCAGAGGAGAGCTGGAGATGATATGGGACACACTGTGTTGTAGAATTTAACCTGTCAGAACACTAAAGGTTGTCAGCACACATTAAACACAGCCTGGTTTCTAGCGTGGATTTGTCTTAAGTGAAGAAAAGAGATGTACCTGCTTAGATTATGTGCTGCAGACTGGGCTTTGGGTAGACCAAGAGTCCGCTCTGTGTGCAGAATCTGTCTATGCAGATTACTTAGCTCCACCTCGTCATAATCCAACAGTCCCAAACGCCCTAATGGTGTAGAATATATAAAGTTATATATCAGGAACTGATGCTGTTACACGGTGAGATGATTTCACCCTGTACTGCGACGATTCAGATATACTACTGATTTCAGATCAGCCAAATCCTCGCAGTAAAGGATGAAATCATCTCCACATGTACCGACATCAGTTCCAGATATATTAAAAGTATTTTCAACATTCTTGTAATCAACAAGTATATAGAAGTGGGCAAATGAAGGGCCTCCGCGTGGTGCAGTGTGCTCGCCCTATCATCCGGAGATCGCTAGTTCGATTCCCGGGTGATGCTGTAACCTCTCGCAGCCGAGGTCTAGAGAGAGTTGATTGGCCTAGTTCTCTCAGAGGGAAGAGGTACTTAGTGCTCCCACGTTACAGCCAATCAGGGGGAGTCTGTGAGCTCGTGCAAGCGGAAGGAGCGGATGGCGCTGTCCTCCGAGTGTGTTACTCCGTCCCCAACCATATGTGAGCGAGCAGTTCGAAAAGATGCATTCGGCTGGCGTCAGTTCAGAGGAAACAGCCCTCCTGAGTGGTAGTAGTAGCCTTAATGTGGGAGACCCCTAGTGACGGGGAGGAATTGGACATGACTAAATTAGGGAGAAATCCGTAAAAAAAAATTTAATCTGTGAAAAAAAAAAATACTCTCATTTGCCATATTCAGGCAAATGAGAATAAGATACAACAAAGACGAATTGCGAAGCAAGGCAACGCAATGGCTTAGTGGATAGCACTTTCGCCTTGCACCTCCAGGATTGAAGATTCTCCCCACTTAGTGGGTTGCAATGGATTGGCACTCTGTCCAGGGTGTGCCCCAAGTCTCCTGGGATAGCCCCCCCATGAGCCTCTATACAGGATAAAGCAGTATAGATAGACAAAGAGAGAGAGAAAGTGTGTTTGTGTGTGGGACTTCCTGAGCACTTTTGCCTGTAGTGTAAGGATGAGCCACACTGAAACTCACCTATTCCAGCCGCAGCGAGGTACAGAGCTAGAGGACAGCCTAAACCTCCACATCCCACCACCAAAACAGACGTGTTTAAAATATTCATCTGACCTGCAAAGACAAGAGACGAGTCAGTTGTGACTGAATTTGTCAAACGAAAAGCAGAAACAGCTTTAAATTAGGTTTTCACCTTTGACCCCGAGCTCCGGCAGGAGCAGCTGCCTGCTGTATCGCATGATGTCATCGTTGGTTAAAGAAGTGTACTGCAGGTCATCCAAAGGCGATACGTGCTCTTTTAAGTCCATCAGTAATGAGTTATCCTGTTAAAAATAACAAGAGGAAAGGTGGCTGCTAATTTACAATATTCAAATATAAGCAGCGTATTTGAGTTAGGTGCTAGCTGCTGTATTAGACACATGCAGACCTTCTGGATTTGCTCCAGCTTGTTTTTCAGAGCAGCGATTTCCGCATCTTTTTCCAAGAGCTGTTTCTTCAGACTTAAAACATCGCCATCCATTTCATTCATTTATTTAAACGAAAAAGTAATTTTAAAAACAAAACGGAAACGCTGCGCCGACACGCAGGAGAACTTCACATGCAATTCGCTTCCTGTGTATCTACGTCACCAAACACGTGTCGAGGTCGATGGTCACGTGCTTTTCACTGACCAATAAAAGTACAGGTTATATGCAGGGTTAAAACGTCAATATACCTAGGGGAATTACACACATCGATCAGCCATTACATTATGACCATCTGCTTAATATTGAGTAGATCTCCTTTTTCGCCACCAAAACAGTGAAGCACTGTGTTCTGACATCTTTCTATTGGAACCAGCATTAACCTTTTAGTCAATTTGAGCTACAGTAGCTCTTATCCGATCCAATAGATCTAAAACCCAAATTGCTGAATTCCAATAGAAAGGTCAGAACATTTCATTCTCTGGCAAAAATGGGGACCCACTCGATATTAGGTCGGTGTTCATAATGTCATGGTTGCTCAGTTATATATTTGCTTATTTGCTTTGATGTGATGATGCATTGTGTATTCAGTATACTACGTCACACTAGTATATATTTATTGTAAGGAGGCTAAGGCAGAATAATCTAAGAACAACATATGGAGCACATTTAGGCTGGTAGGAAGAGCATTGAGCCTTTATATGATTTTAAATCTATGTTACACTAATACTGTGCTAAGTACAAGTATATTGTCTATTGCTAAATATGTGAAGCATTCTATTAAATGGGATTTATAATGCCACAAATTTTGTGTTTCTTTCTTAGTTTTTAAGATATAAATGTACTCAACCTAGAAAGGACTATATTTTTCCTTTATAATGTATACCAAATGTATACATTGTACCTGTATGAGAAATTGTTTCTGGTGTTTCACATTGGGGACAAGACATCACAAATACCAGCCTAAATGATACCATCCAGTAGACTTTGCTCCACCTGTTGTTCTTAGACTTAAGGTTATGTAGTCTACAAATTTACCTAGACTGGAAATCTCAAAATATTTTAATGCTTTTTAAAATGATGAATTTAAAATATTTTATAGTGTTCAAAACAGTCTGGTGGGGGGAAAAAAACAGGATTGGAGTGACCAGCTACCAGGTGCTAAACCAAGACCGATCTGGTCATATTATTTTCCAGATTTATTATTATTTGCCTACACTGATTAAAATATTAGATATTTTCTCATTTCCTTCCTTTCTAATTTATCATTCATAGTGTCAATCCAGACACTTCTAGCACCATCTCCTAGAGTTTGGTTTGTCAGATTATGTTGATTTTTTATTTATTTTATTTTATTTTTTTCCCACCAGGATTTGTTGGCACTACATGAGTGTGCGTAAATCAAATAACTTGTTTGACATGTTTTCAAGTGCAGGCTGTGTGTGTGTGTGTGTGTGTGTGTGTGTGTGTGTGAATGAATGAGGCGTATCCCCCAGGTCCTCCCACCCTCCCTCCCCTCACCCTCCCTCACATGATCTTCCTCTCTGAAGGCGCTCAGTAATAACCGGGGTGATGAGGAGCGCTGTGAGGTCCGGTACAGCCATGCGGTTCTTCGCGCTGATCGGCATCTTTTTAACATGTACAGACCATATCTATGCTCAAATACAGTGGACACAAGAAAAGGTAAACGTTTTCGCCTTTATAACATATATTATTGTGCGTTTTGCGCAGATCCCCAACTACGCCGGACTGGAGTGTTTGTGTTTGTGCGGATCACATCTGCCTGCAGGCGAAGCGAACCACATGTTTACGTGTTCATCTTAGTTCTCGAAAACTAAAGTAGCCTGCATCAAGTTTTTTATTATTATTATTATTTACATATAGAATCCAATAAGCGCAAGAATCCTTGTCTATAGATTGTGACAGAGTTGTGTTATATAGGCCTATATGTTTTAAACTCTGCTAGTCAACGCTTCTCACAGATTGTTCATGGCTGCTTTAAGGTTTCATTGGTTCTGACTTTTTGATAACAGATCACACTGGTTCCAGCCTAGATGACCTGAGCATGCTTCTTGACCAGGTCATGTTATGTATGTATTATGCTCTAAGTCTGAGGCTTCTGAATAAGAACCGTATGCTAATATATATAGAATTGTGTGTTTTCTGTTTATTGGTGGTTTTTGTGGCCAATTCTTGCTTCTATCTTCCTTTGGCTTGTTGCTATGGCAGCACGTCCCCTTCATTGATCCAGCATCTGCCATCGCGATATTTATAGAGCTGACTTCTCTTAACTCCTCCATCATTTCCCGCGAGAATTTATTTACATTGTACCGGGACCTTTAAACATCAAAGAATATCAATACACGTGTACTAATTTGGCTAAACGTTTAAAGGATAACTCAAATATTTATTCAGTTAAATCAGTTTGTTGTTCCAAATTCTTCCAAAATAAATGCCTTAATATATATTGAATATTTTTTAAAAATCCCAAACATTTCCAAACCATTGCAAAAGGCTTAATTGTGCACGTGATTAGGGATCATTGTACCGTAATATTTGAGATAGAATTTTGGCTGACACAGAGTGGAGAGAAAAAAAGACACACAACCATACAGTGACAGATTCTGTCATTTCCACATAGGACAACAATTTGAAAGGTTGTTGTGATCATGTGATTTATCCCCAAGACTTCTAGGCTGATGAGACAAAAGTTTAACTTTTTGGAAGGTGTGAATCCCGTTACATCTGGTGTAAAACCAACACAGTGTTTCATAAAAAGAACATCCCAACAGTCAAACATGGTGGTGGTAGTGTGATGGTCTGGGGCTGCTTTGCAGCTTCAGGACCTGGACGAATTGATGGAATCATGGGTTTTGCGTTCTACCAGGAAATCCTGAAGGAGCCATCATATCCAGCCATCAGTTTGTGACCTCAGGCTCAGTCGTGCTTGGGTTATGCAGCAGGAGAATGATCCAAAACACACCAGCTAGTCCACCTCTGAATGGGTTTCACATAATAATAATAATAATAATAATAATATGGATTTGATGTGACATAGTCAAAATGCAGACCTAAATCCAATTGAGATGAGCTTAAACCAGCCATTCATGCTTGAAAACCCTGTGGCTGAATTAATTCAGAAAAGAATAGTGGCCAAAATTTCTCCAAAGAGATGTGAAATGAAAGACTCATTGCCAGTTATCACAAACGCTTAATTGCTGTTGTTGCTGCTGGCAATAGTTATTATGTTTATGGCACAACCAGTTATTATGTTTATTATGTTATGTTTAAGGGCAATTACTTTTTCACATAGGACCAGACAGGTTTGGACAGATTTTTTTCCTTTTATAAATAAAATCATCATTTAAAAAACTGCATTTTGTATTTAATCAGGTTATATTTGTGTAATGTAGTTGCAGTGTAATTCATGTCTCACTATGCTCTGAGTGAGAATATACATTGCATCAGGATGTTTTTCCTTTAATTGTAAAAGGAGGAGAGTGTGGCATGATGCACACAGTTGTAGTCTCCTGTAACTAAACAGTTATTCCAAACTAGTGTGTTTAGTGTGACTGTAGGTTTACATTTAACCAACTAATAGCAATATTTTCAGCCCCTTAAAAACTAAAAGACTAAAAAAAAAATAAAGCCTGGAATCAGATGGTTTCCAAGATAGCTGGATAACCTGCAAAACATTTATTCCCTAAATATACACAGTCATGGCCTATGCATACTGCATCATGCACGCACAGTTATGCCTTTTAATTTTCAATACCAATATCAGATCTTTGACTATCAGAGATTAAATCACTGCCCTCCACTGAAATGGAGGAATGTTACATCATGTTGTTTTTTTTTTTTTTTCTGCTTACAGACTGACAACAAACATAAGACTGAATGGACTTTGAGAACAAACAAAAGTGATGCTATATCAGTGCCATGCTAAGTCCCATTTGGCTGCATTTTAGCTACATTTAGGATCATTATGAATCAAGTTTAAAACATTGATTCATAGCATGATACGCCTCTTTTATACGTGTAACCTATAAATGCTGCTTCCCATTTCAGGTTATTCTTAAAGGTTCTCGGTTGCTATGCGTGGTTAATGTAGCCCACATAATTACTCACACAGCATCAGCAGTGTGTAATTTTCTATACACATAAGCATGAACAGACTCTGTAATAACGCTGTAGTTATTGTAGTTGTGTATTGTGTCAACACTATATTATAATTCAGTCAATTTAACGTGTTAACAGGGGTATATATGCTATATGAATATTATGTCATAAGTAAGTATATTTCTATTTAGAGAACAATGTGCTGCTTAATGTCAAAAGACTATTTGTTTTTCCTAATTTTGTTCTAATGTTTTAAAAATATACACGTTTTTACAATTTTACAGTTTTAAGTTTTAATGTTTGTATTGAATGATCTATGGATGAATACATTCTGGAGGAATATGTTTATAATTAAATCTGGTTTATTTATAATGTAAATGTAATATAAACCACAGACCAGCATCTGCCCATTTTCGAGCAGCATCTGCTCATTTAATGACATGTTGTCGATGTTGATTCAAAATAGCTGTTTGATTCTGGTGAGTCACATAACTGTGGGATGTGTGATTAAACTCAAGCCTTCATCTATCATTCACCAGTCAGGAGAATGAGACTTAACTACACTGTTGTTGTTGTTGTTGTTGTTGTTGCTCTTTATTTATCAGAGATCTTATAATGACTGGAAGAAAACTTGGACTTTATGTATTATCCAAGCAAAGAAAACAACAGTGCAACAGAAATGGCCAATATTGTTAAATAGTGGAGAGTTTTTTTTTTTGCTCTGCCGAGAGTCAATTCCCTATCATAAATGACTTCTCACATTGCAAAAGACCAAATGTGATGATTCACTTCCCTTGTGTTTACATAGAATGAGCTCGACTAGAATTTCCACTTTGTAAAATTTCTTTGCGTGTGCACAATATCCCACAACACATGATGCATTCATGAACTTCTCAAAGTGTTGATTTGTGATGTTGTTGAATGTTTATGTTTTAAAGAAGCTAACTATTTTGGCAAGGCCAACAAAAAAATATTGTGTATGTAACGACGCAGGTCTCATGAGGGGCAGAACCGCTGTGTACTGTTCACTGTTCACTGCGCGCTGTCCACACCATGGAGTTCTGAACAGGCAGAGGTGCGGCCATCTAGACACGCGGTTGCCAGGCAACGCCGCCGCAAGGCAATCAACGTGAATACGCCACACCTAGCGGAGTGTCTATTTAAGGGTCCTGATACCTGTTTCCAGAGCCCCATTTGGTCTCGAGGAGACAGCGGAGCTCTGTTAATTTTTGTGTATTTAGTTCCCAATTAATAATCCCACGCTATATCCAAAAGTGTCATAAGCACTCTCACAACCTCCTATTTTATTGACCCCATCAGAAGCCCTGCATTAGGGCTCTTATAAATACTATTCCATTTCATGGTGCGGCTCTCCTATCCTAGTCAATTACAATTTCAGGTGATTTCAGACATATATTTTCATAGGTTTGGCCATTTTACATCTTTAAAAAAAAAAAAAAAATTGTAGCCTCTTTATTCAATAAAGCAGTAAATCATTTGAATAACATATCCTCTCCAAGTTATTTTTCATACTAAGTAAAATAAATGCTATGAATAACAATAATAATAAGAAGAAGTAGTATAAGAAGAAATAGAAGAATGTAAATAAATAAGTACATACATACCTACATAGTATACATACATACATACATTCTATATTTCTTCAGCAGTAACATCAAGGGGGTTCAAGACATCTTTAATATTTCTTTTTTACTCATGATCATTTTTTATTTAACATGTACAGATTAAATAAAAATAGCATAGTAATGGATCCAGTGATATAGTGGCATACATACAGTATAATACAGAGACCATTTGTGAGATATATTATATATCATATATATAATTATGTGAGATAGAAAAGTTATATGTGTGTGTGTGTAGTATGCTGCTGAGGCAGTACAGAAATTATTGGGTATGTCTAACAGTTGGGATTTCTGGGATTGTATGACACCTAAGATGCTCTCTCTGTCTCTTTGTCTCTCGCTGTCTTTCTCTTTCTCTCCCTCCAGCTGTACCACAAGGCGAGCCATCTGAGTTCTGATGACCTGTTAAGTGTTTTGGCTCTAACAGACGTTGACCGCATGTGGAAGAATGACCTGAAGCCCATGCTGGTGGTGCGCTATCCGGGCTCTCCTGGAAGTCAAGCAGTGCAGAAGGTTCGTGTCCATGCATTATGTATTTCATGTATTGTAAGACTTGTCCATGCACAGTATTATATAAAGTTAATGAATCAAGTGACTTGAAGTTATTTGTCTTCTTTATATATGTTTCTCACTTTCGCCTTCCAGCAAATAAAATCTACTCTGAGCTCACTGAAAGCAGGCTGGGAAGTGACTGAGGATCGTTTCCAAAACTGGACACCTTATGGCCAGATGCCTTTCACCAACATAATCGCCACCCTCAACCCTAGTGCTAAGCGGCGCCTAGTACTGTCTTGTCACTATGACTCAAAATATTTCCCTCCTCAGTGGCACGGACGGGAGTTTCTGGGAGCCACTGATTCAGCTGTTCCCTGCTCCATGCTGTTAGAGATGGCCAGGGCACTTGATAATGAGCTTAAGACACTTAAGGTAAGGAAGTATACACATGAACGTGACAATGGGAATGAGTTATAAGGAAAAAAAGGAAGAGAAAAAATGGAGAGAATAAAAGTGATTGTAATTATTTTAGATGTGGATGATATAACGTCATGCATATAGTTTGGTAATAGAATCACAGTGCTGTAGGTTACTACTGGTTAGGTTAATGGAATTACACATTATTCACCACTGGATGGCAGCATTTGTATATTGTGGCCTCTTTGTGTTTTTTGTCAGGAAACAGAGTCAGACCTGACACTACAGCTGATCTTCTTTGATGGAGAGGAGGCTCTGTATCAGTGGACTTCTACTGACTCTCTTTATGGTTCCCGACATCTAGCAACTAAAATGGAGAACACGGCACACCCTTTGGGAGCTAAAGAGACCAACCAGTTAGATGGCATTGTATGTTTATTCACAGAATCACCCAAAACTTGAATAAATATACTGTACTACATATGTTAATGATAACAGTGAATTTTATTGTTAATTACAGTGATCTATAGTTCATAAATTGCCAACAGAGTTTAAGGCCAATCAGAGTTATTGAGAATACAGAGGCTGTATGAGTTTTCCATCAGGCAGTGCTGTCAGCGGTGGGGAGAACATGACATCATGTCTGTTCTTAAACAACAGGGGAAAGTCAAGCCTTTTAAAGCTTATCTTAAAAGGGATACAAGACAGTACTTTGTCATGACTCATAAAGTCTGTCTTTTGCCTTTGCTTCTTTTGTTCTTTCTTTCTGTCCACCCACTCTTTCCTTTTTCAATTAGGATCTTTTTGTTCTTTTGGACTTGATCGGAGGTCCCACGCCTCGCTTTGGTAATCAGTTCTCCAACACTGCCAGGTGGCTCTTTAAGCTCCAAAACATTGGTGAGTTTCTTTCATTTCATTAAAATTCCGTAATTGCTTTCCTTAGATATACAACGGGCGTTCAAACCAAACTGGGACTTGATGAAATTGAATGAACCGATTGACATTTACTGAAGTCTTCAAAAGCACAGTACTGCGATGAGAATCAGCAGCAGAAAAAAAAAAAAAAAAAAACATTTTAATGGTCCAAACATTTTTAAAAAGGCCATATGTCCATGAATGATGATCCCAGCTGAGGTGGCTTGGGGCCCATTGCAGTCATTCCAAAAAATGGCCAGTTTTTTCACCAAAGACATTATGTTTTTGCATAACCTCTTATTGTCCACTGCACCATTGGACATTACACAAACTCAGCTTCTTAGTTAGTACCACATCCCCCATATACTCCTGACATCACTCTGAGCGATTACCACATGTTTGGGCTATTAAAAGAGTTCCTGGGAGGCCAGTGTTTCAAACACAAAGCAGATAGTCTGATCATTAATCCGGCGTACTGAGGAATCTTTCTACCCTGATGGTATCCAAGCACTAGTGAAACGAAGGAATAAGTGCATTAGTGTAGCAGGGGTTTCTACAGAGAAATAATGGTAGGTTTTATTCTCATAATTGTGGTCTCTTTTTCTGCGCAATCAAAACTTCAACAGCTGTCGTATAATACTTTGTCTAAGTAGTGTCCAGGACTTATTTAATTGGAAGAGCATTCTTTCCACAGCAGAAAAATGAGAAGATCAAGAATGCTTGTGAATATATAAACAGATACACAGGCTGCCTTTTCTTTGCACTTTGTGGGTTAGAGACTATAGCAGTGTTTAGCTCACTGACAGTTTGCATTAATCATCCTCAAGATTTTCTAGCTGGATTTGTTGGTTGCTTGACTGGTATTAAACTAGCAATATTATGAATCCATTAAAGAAAAACAGCAATGTGCATTCACTCATCCGGCCACAACACTCACTAATGTATCAATGTCATTGTACTGGTAAAAAAAAAATACAGTATGTGCTTAGCCATGCTCTTGTGGTGGTCTTATCTAGTGAAGAATGAGATTGGGTGGGCTGAGAAATTATGCATACTACCAGATATGTTAAAGTCAGTGATTTTATCCATCAAGAAGAAGATGTTCAATCAAAGGTTCTAGTCACCTTTTGCTCATTTTCACATTAATTGACTCCATGGTTCAAGAGCAAATATCCTAGAACCATTTGTTAAACGTTAAACAGAATTCTGCCCTTATAAATATGTATGATATAAGTATTCTTCAAGAACTCTAGTGATTTATATAATAATTATCATAATAATAGTAATAATTGTAATCAGTGCGTTCTCCTTCCGTTAGAACATTTTATAACCAATGACATTGTCTATAGCTTATTCCTTAAATTGGACACTACTTGGTCATATGTTTATGTGTTTTGTCACTTAGTCTATTTTTTTTTTGTAGTTTTGAATAACTGTGTGGACAGTTTAAGTAACTGTTTTGTTCCTATGTTCTTGTTTTCAGAGCGGCGCCTGCACGCACTGGGCCAACTGCTGGATCATCCTAACGAAGTGCAGTACTTCTGGCCCCACATGCCTGTGGGTCCTGTACAAGATGACCACATGCCTTTCCTTAGCCGAGGTAAAATCATATCCACTGTTGAAATGATATTATAAAGGACTGTAGATCATCATTAGCATGTCAAGCTGATTTTATGCAGAATTCCATTTTTTAAATATTAAACCGAAGAAAGACAATAAACACCTCTGTGTTCCCTCAGGGGTCCATGTGCTTCATCTTATCCCGAACCCATTTCCCTCTGTGTGGCACACATTTGATGACGATGAGGAGAATTTGGACCGAGCCTCCATCCAGAACCTCAACAAGATTTTGCAGGTCTTTGTGCTCGAATACCTCAACATGAAAAGCCAAGATCTGCTCACACCGGCAGCCTAATGCTCCTTTCCCTTATGCCTAATCAGTAACAACCGCACTATGAAATCTTGTTACCACAAATCACCACCGCATTTCGTATTCTTGACACTATGGTGTTATCTAGGATCAATTGTGTATTAATAACTTTATATTGTACAACAGGACCAAATATGATTACTGATATCAGTATAATATTAGTAAGCTTTAACATTCTGCCTGGTGTAATGTGAGATTTCTTCAATCTGTAATAAATATTACTGTTCTAGGACATTGGAAAGAATATATATTAAAAGGATCTTTTACCTGTTTAATTATTTACATTATATGAAATATAATATTATTATATTCAATTTTTAAAATGAAATGAATTATAATACAGTTGTATGTGCCACAAAAACAAATTGTTAAAGTGTACTGTAATGTAAGTTACTCGGTGCTGCTGAAGATCAAGTATGCTTTTTTTTTTTTTTTAATCCTTTGCACCCAGGTTTATATATGTGACATGAAGACCGCTATTGAAAATGCTTATATTTAGTATTGTTTTCTAATCTAATACAATAATTGCCATTACAAACAGCTTGAGTGAGATTTAGATTCTTTTAAATATGTACATGAATTCCATGTTTTTTTTTGGTCACCTATCTTATAATCTAGTTTTGATGACATCCATCGGAGAGTCATCTGAACACATGCGTCAACAGATGAGCTTAAGCAATTAAGTATGAGGAAAGTCTGACCTTTTGTGCAAAGAGGTTGGTGTGGTCAATATGTGCTTACATTCAAATAGTGACCTGGAAATAGTGCTAAGTATTTCCAAATTCCGAATTTTTTTAATGATAATAATAATAATAATGTTAGCAGGTTTTTATTTGGTGTCACATGAACATATATTCCACATTTGAATAATTTTTCACATTCATCCATCTGTATCAATATAATATCAATTTGTGTTTGACCATTGTTGTCCAGGAAGCATAAGCAAACAGGAACTATGATCATGCGTCAGTCACACATTCCCAGCATACATACTGAAGACTTCCCTCAGCTGACACTCCCATGGTTCATTAAGCTGACCTGCCATGAAATCTGCTATCAGAAGTATCTAATTTCACTTCATCCTTGTGAACTACAACAAAATGAAGGTTTCCTAAACCTATTTCCAATATCAATTATAATAATATAATACATGACCTTTGTATGGGCTAAAAAAAGAATTGCACCCAGAACCTATCGATAATGTTTGAACGTGGTGATTATGACTATTTTTCTATTATAGTTGATTGTAATGAATATCATTGTATGTTTTATATTATTCCTATGCTATACAAATATAGAAATGCTAAGATATAGAATATGCTTAGACATAGTCTTAAATGTTTTTTTTTTTTTAATCAATCCTCATACCAATGGGAGGCTTTAATGAGCTCACACTGGTCTTAGGTGTCCAAAGTGCCGGTGCTGACATATGATTTTCCTGTACCTTTCCTGTTGCATGTCAAAGATTTGTTTGAAGTATGTTAAAGTGTCGGTTCATTTATTATATTTACAAAAATAACACTATTTTATACATGTTAGATGTTACTAGGCGCTTTCACTGGCACACAGACATAGGGCTCAGTCTTCTCAGAAATCAATGTAACAGTACTCCCACTAAAGCATAACTAAAAGTAGTCAACGGCTTTAATTATATAGGCCTCTAGCAAGCCTTAAATCCTCGTTGTTGTTCACATTTGATGTGATTGGAAGTCAGATTTTCTCTGCTATTATTTTAACCTTTTGACTTCACAAGTTGCTGTCTGGACTACAGATATTTCCTGATCCTTAATGCATTTCTGTGCAATGCATGAAAATGTAACTGTGCTTATGTTAATATGCAGTTATCTGATATTTTAATTCTTGGAAGCATGTTGTTAAAGTGTTGTTACATTCTTTGGTCTTGTGGTTAGCTTTGCTGTCTTTTCTGAATAATTGGAGGCAGTGGTTAATAATAAGGTTTGAGAATGTCACTGAAAAGTCAGATGGAAATTTAACATGTAAGGGATGAAAAAGCAATTTTGCGATAATGGCTTTGCCTTCCTCTAATAAACAAACTGCCAGAGGAAACAGTTAATTATAGTGTTTCAATTCAAATATTTTATTGCTCATATGTGTGAGAGTACAGGTGCAGTATACATTGCTTTCCAGCTGTTAGGCATTTATGGGATTTATGGCTGGGCAGATTTTTGATAAGACATGGTCTTTTTTTATGTGAAGGAGAGGGTGACATCTTACAGCACATTCCACCTGTTTTTTATGACTCAGATCATGTAAAATACATGTGCATTTCTAAACCTGCACTGACAAGGAGGCTAAACAAGAAATCTAAACAAGACGCCCATTTACAGTTACTGTGGGAACTTTATCATAAAACTAAAACAGAAAACTAGGTAAGTAGTTAATACTTTACCCATATGTAAACGTTAGGGGGCAGCAGTGAGTTGAATCACTTGTCGGCAGGTGTAATCTATACCTCACTGTACAAAAGAAATATCTTGTATTATTACTGCAGTCAAAAGGGATCTAAAAACTATTTCAAATATTCAGAAACAAATATGGATTATGTAAGGACTTACTCATACACTTACTCATTCACTCATCTATACCACTGTATACAGGGTCGCAGGCGGGCTATCCCAGGAGGTTTAGGGTACAAGGTGGGGTACATCCTGGACAGGGTGCCAATTCATCACAAGTCACACACACATATACACACACATTATGGGGGGAAATGTGCGTGGGAGTAAACTGGAGTAGCATAGGAAGAACATGCACACAGACCAGGATCATGAAAGGGCAAGGCAACAGTGCTAACCAGTAAACTACTGTGTTGCCATAGGAAATTAGGTCTTAGGACTGTGGGAGGAAACCAGAGTACCCGGAAACCCATTGAAACCCACCAATGCACGGGGAGAACATGCAAACATCATGCACACCTGAGAGAACCTGGACCCCGTAGGTGCAAGGCAACTGTGCTAACCACTAAACTACCGTGTTGCCCGATAAGGCATTCTGTTGTGAAATTTTAAAATGACATAATGGTGAGATCCATTGATTATCTTACTTTACAAAACATGTTTCTTTCTCCTGAAGTTAACACAACACGAGATTTTCAGATATTGAATCTCTTTACTAACACTGGATTTTTTTTTCTTTTACAACCCACGCACAAAACGGACAACTAGCTGATCATGAGGAGATTTGTACAAAATGAGGAGATTTTTTACAAAAATGTTATTTGATTATTTTTTTATTTAGTTGCATTTAAGAATAAGTCCACACAGGGATAGTAAGACCAACTTGTGCGTGCGTGTGCGAGTGAGAGCGCGTGAGTGCGCTAAAGCCCCTCCCCCCGCCTGTCTCCGCTTGAGCTACTTGTTGCGGATTGGACGGCTTTCTGTCATTTAATCTGTTTCGCTGCTTTCCCGGAGCGACTCTCCTGACCTCTCCAGTTCAGCTGCTCTCAGGGTTCAGTGAGTTAAAGCACCAGTGTTGAGTTTAAAGTGGAATACTTTTCGGCTTGGTAGAGCGATGGCACAATGATTATTGCGCGCAGTGAGAATCTTAAACAGTCGCGGCAGTCGGCGTTTTGTTTCAATCTCTGTTGCTTGGTATTGTAAGTGGGGAAGCGATGGACCCGATAACTAAGTGGACACCTAAGCAAGTGGTGGAGTGGATGAGAGGTGAGTATATCCGCGGGATATTTACGATGTACGAGTTTATTGCTCATTAAATGTTGATATATATTTTATTATCTCTGAGCTCGCGCGCCGCTTTTGTTTACCTGTAGTTTCGTAGAAACTCGGCAGCTCGCGCGCGTCACTCCGGCTGCTGATTTACTCACACCACTATTAAAACATCTTAATCAGTTTAAACACCGTTTAAGTCACTTTCATCGTTTCCCCACTTTCATAATTTACACTTCCTGTATTTTCTGAGAGTTATCAACCCAATAGCGTTTCTTTGTTCTGTTTTCTAAAAAAAAAAAAAAAAATTCTTCACAAGTCATTTAGTCTTTCCCAAAGTATATTTCTACTGGTATGAACCTGATTAGTTGGTTATTTGCTGAGCTGTAGTAATATTATTTCTTATACCAAGGAGGCTGTTAAGGTTGACTGAAAAGCTGTAAAATTAACGCAGTTTTTGCTCGATTTCAGTTTTGCAGGTGCATAGTTCAGGAAGCACTGCTTCATTTACATGAGAAGACAGAGGTAGCAAGTTACCTATTTGAATGGCTTTGCCTTTTCTCTACACCACAAGTACCTGCAGTATTTAATCAAGTCGATTTAGTTACGTGTCTCCACACTCACTCTAAAATCTGTTTATTGATCCCAAATTTGTATATTGAGGTTGAGGTGGCATTGCGTCACCTTGCACCTCCAGGGTCCGGGTTCGATTCCCATTTTGGGTCTGTGTGCAGGGATTTCTTCTGGGTGCTCCAATTTCCTCCCACAGTCCAAAAACATGCAGATTAGGCTAACTGGCGTTCCTAGATTGCCCAGAGTCTCCTGGGATAGCCTCCAGGCCCTCTGCAACCCCGTATACAGGATTAAGCGCTATAGATGATGAATTTCCTCTACAATACTAAACTCAAAACTATTCACACATTGGCAGGCAGCACACTGTAGGAGCAAATTATTTCATGGGTTTGTTTATAATTGCTATGAAATCTGAGGATTTATTCAAATCAGAATATTTATCAAATGAATCACAATGCAAATTGAATCGGCACCTAAATATCGTGATGATATCGTATCAGCGGTTCCCTCGGGATTTCCATGCCCGTAGTTATTGTAGTTAAGCTTGGCACAACATCATCAGTTGTATAACTCAACGTGTAGGGGTGTGTGAAAGTGTGTAATACATTTTTATCTCACATTGCAGAAACGTATCTTATTGTTTACTACTTAAACAGTCCCCAAACGATTTGGTCCTTAAGCATCTCAACTTTTCTGTATGTTTGGACTGTGTTACAGTCTAAACGGATAAAAGCATTTGCTGAATAAGCAAAACTGAATTCTATCAAGACTACCCAAATGCCTTCACCAAGCAGTTTTTCATTCTTCACCAAGCAGGCAGTTACCTCACCCTAAAAACAAACAGCATCCCCTGGTTCAACCATGACATTGCTTGGCGTCTGCAGAAGTTTACAAATCTAACGTGCGTAATTTCATCTGAACTCTGTTTAAAATTACTGCTTAAGCTTTTGAGCATAGTTTTGTATGCTGATAAATTATTATATTTGTTTGTGGATTATTTAATTGTTACACAGAATTCTCATAGAGGTAGGCTACATAACTGTTAAATTGGATATATTACTCTGACACTGGCCTTTATGCTTCTGCACATACACACATTCCAACTGGGGGGTATGTCAGTTAGATTCTTAATACAGTTTATGCTATTTAAGGAATGTTCCACTGAAAACCGGACAGATTATTTTCACACATACGACTTCTGATTCTTTTTTCCGACTAGTTGTTCAACTCCCAAATAAACTTTGAGACAGCCTTTCATTTCTTTTTTTTACATCTGTGTCATTTCAAACACTGCTTTCCAACTACTGTAAAAGTGCTGCTGAGTGAGTTATCCCAGGATATAGTATGTGGGCCATATCGTGTGTAATAGTTAGGTATTTGGTTGACATAAGAAACGGTGGCAACAGCTATTCCCCAGGAAAGCAACAAATATGCATTTCTCACTTATGATGCAGTCACCGCTTCTTGTATAAACCTGGCATATAGCCTACAAAATATTTAGCCGTTTTTTTTAGATCTGGGTTTGTCCAGTATTGTTCCAGGCAAATGTTTGACCTATTACCCACCCATGCCCTAGAAATAGTGTTGGATCATGGGAAACTCAGCTGGTTTATTTTTAAGGACCAGACATTTGATTAGATGGCTGCTCTTCCAGTGAACTGCATCTGGAGGGCAATGCTTAAGAACAATTGAGGTTATACTGCATGCTCTATGACTCATGGGACTGGTTTAGTTACCTGATGGTTTCGGTTAGCATTGTTTTAAGCTTTAATGAGATGACAAAAAAGTGTGAATGAAAGTGAGAGCCTTGAAAGCATTGCCTGTTAAACAAGTATAGTTAGCTCAAGCGGATTTAGGACAAATCTGCTTTTACAGAGACTGATCCCTTTAGATGATGCCATCCATAGACACCCTTTCAAAAAGTCAAAGTTCGATATCATCAGAGACTCTTAACGAGAGACATGCTTCTCTTGCAAGACATGGAATGAGCATATCTGTATCCTTTCATGCATAAAGCCTGTTACTTCATCATGTGTTCCTCATGATTGACTGTGTGAGAATGTAGCATTTAAAAGCATGACTCATTTAACAGAAACTCTGAGGAGTCAATGTTTAACATTGCAAGGTATTTTAAGGAAGTCCATCTCAACATGGAATGACTTGAAGTAACAGCACACTTTCTGTTGTTCATACATATCTAGTTGCCGTCAATTTAAAATAAATCCTCAGCTTATGTCTTTTCTGATAGAAACAGATCAGTATTGGTGACCAATAGAAATGTTTATATGCATTCTTTGATAATAATAAGACCATTAAATCAGAATAGATATCCTTCCTTTAAACCTAAATTCAGAGTAAAATAAAGTTAAGTCTATTCGAATGAAAAATAATTTCCGACCAAGATGCAGTCTAATAATTGCTTAAATAGAAGAATATTTTGATTAGAGTTATATCGGGCTAATTCCACTGTCAGGAATGTTGCATATGTATTGTCTAGCAATTTATAGCATATTTTTGTCATTATGCACCCAGATAAACAATGTAGGTGTTTTAAAAAAAAAAAAAAAAAACTGGTCATGACAGGAAGCAAATGACAACAGAATATTTCAGGACAACATTCTGCCCATCCCTTCTGTTAAAAGACCGTATGTACTTAATATGACCAACCATTTTAAACATGTGGATGTAAGAGTTTACTAAATGGCTTCTCTGCTAATTGCATAAAAATATTTAGTAGCTAGTGAAGTGTTTGAGTGTGGAGATTACACTCCTGTTTAAAGTTGCCAAGTCAGTAAATGACGATTCAAGTCTGTATCGCGAACATCATACTGTGCATTATGTAGTATTTGTACAACATATAGTACAACAGTAAGTGGTTTGAGTCGCAGCCCCAAAAATTGTAATAAGGTTTTCACTCCAAAATAAAGTTAACTTTTTCTAGCTGTCTTGTACAACACAATTTTGTCAATTAAAAAAAAAAATTTAATTTGTAATTGAAAAACACCATATGCAATATGACTGCGTTTTTTGTTGTTGTTGTTTGTTTGTTTGTTTTTTAAGGCTCTGCATAGAAAACCTATTTAGAATTCATTATTCAGATTTTTCTGTTGCATTGTTGCTTTTAAAGAGCCATCTTGACACTAACTGTAAGACTTTTCAGTTATGAAATTTCCATATGGCTCCTCTTTCATCCTCTCCTCTTCTCTTCCTTTTCTTATAAATTTAAAGCAGATTTTCTTACTAACTTGGAGAAATGTCAAGACACTCCACCGTGCTTCTGTGTCAGTGCATTAGTTGATCTCTTTTGTCCACACAGCTCCATTATTTTAGGGCCAGAGAGTTTGTTTTGGGTACATGCAGTAATTCTTAGAAATATATCATTGTCATTATTACTGTACACAAAGGAGTCTCTGTCAGTATTATAGTCATGTGATTGTTTTATGGCATTTACTGTATATATGACAAGAAATAGAACTTAAATAATTATTTCTGTCTGTCAATTTAAATTATTTTAGTCCTACATGCTCCACTTTAAGCTAAGCAGTACACAAAGCTTAGCTTAAAGCTATGCTATACACACAGCACCTTTCCACTGAAACAGAGTCCGTTGACATTTGCATGAATCCGTGCTCCGTTTCTCACAGAGACATAATAAAGGTCCACCTTGTTTGTGCCTGGGTGAAGTGAACCTGTTGGCTTTATCTTCAAGCCTGAGTATCCTAGGACAAATCTGCTAGATTATTTGAGCTTAGCAAAGCCAGTGTTAGTGCCCCTCTTAACCTAAAAGCACTAGCGTCTTAAAAACACAAATTCAACACAGTGAGAAAAATCCAACCTCAACTCTGAAGCTCACACTCGTACTGACAGGTAATCAATTAGAAACATGGAATGCTCATTTGATACATGAAAGAATTGCAAGTAAGGAGCCTCACCAGCCACAGAATATTTATACATTTATTAGACACAGCATGATGTTTTACTGCCTTTAAATGCTTACTTGATGGTTCAATCAGGTGTCTAAGACCGTATAATACTTGATAAGTTCATTCCATGTCAATATGTCTCATCCTTTTTCTCTTTGTTTACATGGTACATTAGGTAAGAGGTTATCACCAGGTTATGTGATCACAGCTTTACAAAAAAATGGATCCACTATGGATATTGCGAGTAGTAAAAGTATTATGTGATACCTTTTGCATTATACAACCAGCGTGTCAGAATTCCCAAGCACATTTTCTGCATGCCTGAGTTATCTGATCTTATCTATCTGATGATAGCATGTGGGAAGTCCTGTCTCCCTGCTGTTGTAATTCAGTTTGAAATTTTAAATATGTGGTGGTGTTGTTATAATATACAGAATGCTTTTGGCAAGTGTTGACACAGCTTTGTATATGATATGGAAGAGAAGACTTTTCTATGCAGACTGTAGAACATATTTCACTATGTTTAACTAACCACTAAGGCAGGAATGTATACCACGAGTAGGCCAAACCCTCAATGAATCAAGAGAGAAAAGTGCTACAAATAGCCTTTTATGTCCTTGTCCTTTGTTCCATGCCACTTGTGGCTTTTGGACACGTATTTAAAATTAAAGGCCAAATAACCACTGGTGTGTCTACTATATATAACAACCCTCAAGCATTTGTTATTTCTTTCCAAAGGGATTAGCTTGGCTGTAGTTTTGTTAAGGAAATACCTCTTAATTTTGTCTTACCGAAGGTTGCTCTCCCTTTGTCTCCATAACTGGTGCAAGTGGTAAGTTCATGTCTGGAGCATGTTGAGACTTGCCTGCACTTTCTACTAGTTACTCTATGGTTAGCCTGATTAACTTTTCATTTAGGGATGTAATCTCTTTTAATATTTTGTTTAAGTTTACGTATGTGTGATTCCTGCATATGTTCTTCTACTACTGCTAATAATAAGAAGAAGAAGAGGAAGAAGAATATGTTCTTATATACTTTAGTTTCTTATACACAAGAACGAGTAAGTTAGACATGGAAAGCACCTGGTATAGATGGGATTTCCCTGTGGCGTAGCAGTGATCCATTATCTTAACATGACATTCTTAGCAGTGTAATGATTAACAGCAGGTAAACAATAGCCTCTGGTGATTCATCAGTGGTCTTCCTGCTGTTTTTGTTATTGTTTTTAAGTTGATGATGGTGAGTGGTAAGTTGCCTGTGTCCAATTCTGCCGTTACCATTCTAGGTACTTTACTGACCGTCTCTTTGGGTTTTCCCTTTCCAGTGGCTGCTATTTCAGTAGAAGCAGGTCATTATGGGTTTTTTGGACATCAGTTCATTCTTGTAATTTGGAATAACATCTTACAGCACAAATCTGTCCACAAAACATGTCAACTCTGTCCTGAAGTCGTCCAAACAGACAAATGAAGCCCTGGCAACCTGTACAGTATATATAAGCAAGCCTACATTTTCTCTTCACCTAAAATTCAGTTACAGTATTGTTCTGGATGTACGTTTGTGATCTGGCTGTTCATCACAAGAAACAATGGAAAGGATCTGGTTCTGTATTGTTGCTGTACTTGCTTTTATTTTAAGTTAAGTTAAATAATTCTCTCAACCAGCACCTGCATGTAGGTAAACAAAAGAGGGCTGGTAGTGCACGTGCACATTCAAAAGAGTCCTAACCACACCAGAGCACTGGGGAAATGCTGCCACTGAATGCTACTCAAGCCCATCCTACCTTTGCAAGCAGGCTTAAAAGCTCTTTGTATGTAGTTTTGGCATCGGCATAAACACTGATAAAGCCCAAAGTTATTGAATAAGTGACCGCATTGATGTTTGAATTCAGGTTGCAGGTGAGCCTTGTTGCTGATTGTTTTTATGTGCACCTCTTATGCCATATGACTCCTTCCCTCATATATTAATCATTAACGCATGTTCATTCTATCAAGACACGATTTAATGTTACAGTGACAATGTTCTGTACATTTAGACTGTTGTTACAAGCTCATTGCGATGAATTTGTGTGCATCCACATGGAATAGGATAAGTCAACCCAAGTCTTCCAAAGCCAATGGAAATACTGATCTATGATCTTGATCTATGATAACTAAGACCATTCCATCTGAAACACTCCCCATATTCAATGTAAGAGGGTTTTTTTTTTCTTTTCTTTGTTTTTATGTCAAGCGTGACTCCAAACAGACGCGTATCTTTTTCGTTTTCTTCACATGAAGAACTTTGTAGAAAAACAGGTTTACACATCCAACATGTGCCAAAATGCATAAAACATTAGAGCAGATTAAAAAACATTTATTCTGCCTTAAGGGTTATTTGACAAAACATTAAATACGATATATTTTGCACTTGTTTATATGAATCAGTCACAAACTTGCAGTAGTTTGGCTGATGGTTTATTATTTATTATGATTTTAAAATGAAATGAAAACAAGCGTTTTTCTCAGAATAGATCTGTATATTTCAGGACGTTCCAACACACATTCCGTATCAGACTTTGTATTTGGGTTTGAGGTTAGAGGTTGTTTAGTTGCCATATTAAGGACTTTGCTGGTTTGGGGAAAACCTGAATTCCTTATATTTGAGAAAAGAATTCATCATTACAGGCCGTTTTTTCTGTAAGTTGTATGTAAACAGTAGGCTATAACTAGTGCCGTACATGTTAGGTGTCCCCACCTCAGAGTCTGAGACTTCTCTGTAATTGTGGTTTTGCCTTTTGCGCATGTGGCACAGACGAGAGTTAGAGGGATAGGTTGGGGAGTGCCTGATTTTCAAACCACCTCTGATTACACATCTGTAATGAACCTGTGTTTACTGCATTGTTCAAACTTATCAATAGTGACAAAGTCTTAGTATAGCTTTTAATGGTTGTAGAAATATCAGACCCTCAGGCTTCAGTGAATCCAGTGAATGACTAGGGTTTTTGTTTGGTTGTTTAGAAGAGTGTTTAAGTAATTTTAATGTTCAGATTTCATGACTTAAAACAAGTAATGGCTTTGTCTGACTTGCCAAATATCATATTATAATTTCTTTGATATAAAAACATCTCTGGATTGTTCTAGAAAAATTGTAAATGGGTGATTATGGCAAACAATATAATAGACCAATGTAAAACTGATCTGGTCTTCATGTCTCAGCTTATTATTAACTAATAATTAATCCTTCCTCCCCCCCCACTTGATCCTTCCATGCCTGATGCAAAAATTGCATGTGAGCGGTAGCAAACCTGTCAGATCAGTTTTTTTCCCCTGTGGCACTTTTTGCTCTGTAAAACCTCCTCCCCCTTCAGCATCTGTCACATGTCAAGGCAACATGTGGGTCAGCCTGAGCACCTTTTGGCTTTTCGTTTCGTCTCTTCCGGCTTAGAGCCCCACCAGTGTAGTATTATTTATCTACTGATCATTTGCTTAAGATAATTCCAGGTTCCCGGAGTTGGGTTTTGATATTAGACTTCGATAGATTATTCGATAGTTGTTCAACTAGTTGAATCATCTTTAAAATAATAAATTGCCTCATGTCATACAAAGTCCATTATAAATTCTTATTCTCTTAAATTGTTAATAATCAGCTGACAGAGGTTTGTTCTTCTTGCACAAAGCTTTGTTTTTATGTTGTGTAATCATGTGTTAAGATTTATGGCTTAAGACTCAGGTTTTTTTATTCTTTATTTTCTGTTGTTGTTGTTGTTTTTTTATGAGAGTCTTTACAAGGCTTGTTGAGTACTGAGGGAATGCCATTGTAGAAATCTGGAATTCCCACAACAGGAGCTCTCTGGAGAACAATGGCCATTCCACCAATCCTCACAGGTTTGCCCGAAAGTCTAAATAAAAAAAGAAACAGTGGCAGCCACTATTGTACACAATGTGTTTTCCACTCCTCTCCCATGGAGGGCATGGCCAGCACAGTAGGGAGGTGTGTGCGTGTGTGTGTAAGTAAGTTAAGGGAGGTCAGATAGATTCAATCTCCCACTGGGAGGCTGTTCACTCTCTGAGAGGTAGAAGGCTTTCTTTCTCATGTAATCAAATCTCTGAGAACCAAAGCCTGCTCTTCCTTTTTCACAGGGCCTGTCTACAGTTGAGAGCCTGGCTACAAGAAGGAACTCCCAACAGAAAGGAGGGCTTTGAGCGTGTTAATTCCAAATAGTACAAGGGTCGGGTGGGGGCAGGGGCAGTAAGAGGTTTGTGCTACTTCCTGTTGGAACAGATGTTAAGGTCACATGATAACTTGACACCCTTTAGTGTAAGCTAACAATTTAGAATATGAAATTCTAAAACTAGCTGATCTAAAAATGCGCCTACACCAAACAGTTCAGCTCTGACAACAAACAAGATCCTAGTACAATCCGTATCCTGGCAAAACATGTGTTTCTCAGTTTGTGAAAGTAGGATTGATTTTTCTGGGGGTTGTCAGGTGGTGACTCCATTTGTATGATTATTTAAAAAATCTGCTTGAAATTCAGTAAGTGATTTGGAAATTCAACCAGGAATGTTAATTTGATGTAAAAATGTATTAGACAATGCTGTGTTAATTTAATGTCACTGAAAAGATCTCCACAACATGCCGCCTTCATTCGCGTTTGGTAATTTACATAAATCGAAGGCGTGACCGTGTAACACAGCAGTGTTGCCGCCTAGTGTGATGTGTAACGTGCGTCAGAAATGCCATTCCATTGCTTTCACAATAACAAAAGCAGGTGAACTGAGTGTTGAGGTGCATGGATCATTTACATCATGCACCAAACGCAACAATCTGCTTATGAGTCCATCTCCCCAATTTGCTGGCATTTCGCTTAACTGTGCTAAAAGCATCCAGTGTTTGGGTCTCACATTCATGCGCTGGGATTGGCTTACATGTCACTGTTGTGATAACCTATACACTCATAGACAAAACCATGTTAGTTCTGTCAAAACGCAGAATGCATGATTTTTCGGGAGAAAGTCAATTTGTACATCTTGCTGCATCTCTTAATACTATAGCGAACCCAGTGCATTTCGTAACACTTAAATATTAATGTGAGACTGCTAATCAGTCTCAATCTCAGCTCCTTCAGTTCATTGTTCTTGATGCACTACAGCTTTACCACTACTTAACTGCAACACATACGTCTGACCCCCTCCTATATAAGATATCAGTGGTTTAGCTGTTAACCATTTTAAATCCGCCTGATGTCAGGTCACACACGTCACCCATCTCAACAAACCTCAGATCCTTCCGTGGAGAAGGGTTCTCTCTTTGACACAGATCTTGACTTGTGCCATCACTATTTCTGCTTCTGGCTTAAAGGCGTGACAACAGCCACAGATTCCTTTCACACAAAACACAGAGACGCAATCCCCATGCAATATTGTCAATTTGTGCCTCGACATCCTGTGTGAAATGATTGAAGTATTTGTAAGACACAGTTTGCTTTAGGCAGGGACAACACGTTAATATTTTGTGAAAATAAAGAGAGAGCATTTTTACTTGATGGCTGCCAAATACAGCCAAATGTGCCAATACTTTGGTATTTAGTGGAAAATTGTAAATATCTAGTGTTTTTTCTAGTCTTTTGTAGACTGTAGGAAATCCAATATACAAGCAGGTCCATGAAATTTGGAACAAATATAATATATATATATATTTTTTTGCCATTTGTCTTCTATACACCACCACAATGAATTTAATATGAACCACTTAAGATGTGTTGTGTTAACCATTCAGGAATTACAGCCGTTTTCATACACCACCTGCCATACTTGCGGGGGCTCATAATAATGTAACATTATAATTACAGGCTTATTATAATGAATTTAATAATTACAAGTATATTTCACTTTTTTCCTTTTTCCTTCATAAATTATCTTATGAGACCAAATGCCAGAGAAGTTGATTGTTACAGAATTTGTATACTTTAGGACACAACACTTTAGGATGCTCCTCTACATTTAAAAGTAATTTATAAATGGATAAAAAAGTACTTTGTACTAGATTGTACTGTACTGTTTACTTACTTAAAACAAAATTATAGCATTAGCAAATTGCTGGGGTATAAGAGGAATATATAAGGAAAATAATCTTTGGGGTTATAATTTCATTCCATCTGTTGTTGATTATTTATCTTTAACATTGACCTGAGGTGTATTATTTCTAACACCTTTAGTAGGTGCATTTACATGGACCCTAATATTCCATAATCAGAGAAATGGCATCATATAAGCACTTCAGTCGGGACAGTCAAAATTCTATCCAACCTGATTTTTTTTTCAGTAGGAATAACAGGGTTGGTGTAAAGCTTTGACAATCCAGTCAACAAGTAAATATTAGCCAGGTAAACAATCTGATAGCAAACGTTCTTACAAGAGATAAACTATTAGTCTTATTTGACAGGACGAGTAAGAACAACTCTCTCTCTCTCTCTCTCTCTCTCTCTCTCTCTCTCTCTCTCTCTCACCTGTGTTTAATTTCATCCACTGATTTCTGGCTGAGGAAGAAGCACTGGATGGATTGCCACTTCATAATCAAGTATCTAACCAATCATAGGAATGATGGAATCTGTAACCAATCATAGAAGATAAGAAGCCTAACCCAACTTGGCAGATATTCTTGGCAGATTATCGCTTTATAGCAGGGAATCCATTTTGTTATGTCAAAAAAATTATTCTTCTTAAATGCTTTGGGCATGTAAACACCCATTTTATTGGATCAGCATCCTCATATATACAGGGTGGGCCATTTATATGGATACACCTTAATAAAATGGGAATGGTTAATAAAATGGGATGTGGGCTCTTGCTGAATGAAGCTAGGACAGCCACTGATGTTTGTTCATTAGTGACAGTTTTCATGCGTCCACATTTTGGCAAATAAAACACTGAACCAGTTTCACAAAACTTAGCAAGCAGTTTGCTAACTGTAGCATGGGAGATGGGTGGTCTCGTAGGGTGTCTTGCATTGAAATCTGCTGCAATGACCCAATCAACACAATTTCGATCCGCTCATCACGTGTTAACCTCTTCGACATGTCAATGGCTGTGAACAAAGAGAAACTTGTAAATAACTCATGAAAGAATAAAGTTACGTTAAAACCAACACACCATTGTTTTTCTTGTGAAATTCCCAATAAGTTTGATGTGTCACATGACCCTCTTCCTATTGAAAAAACAAAAGTTGGATCCAAGATGGCCGACTTCCAAATGGCCACCATGGTCACCACCCATCTTGAAAAGTTTGCCCCCTCACAGTGGTGGCTCAGTGGGCTAAGGCACTGAGTTACTGATCAGAAGATCGGCAGTTCGATTCCCAGCTCAGCCAGGTTGCCATTGTTGGGCCTTTGAGCAAGGCCCTTAACCCTAACTGCTCCAGGGGTGCTGTACCATGGCTGACCCTGCGCTCTGACCCCAGTTACGCTGGGATATGCGAAGAAGAAATTTCACTGTGCTGTAATATATATGTGACAAAATGAAGGCTTTACTTTACTTTTACTAATGTGCCACAAACAGGACTTTAATATCACCAACCATTCCCATTTTATTAAGGTGTATCCATATAAATGGCCCACCCTGTAGTTAAGTTCCCCTGTTGATTACATGTGATTGAATAAATATTGTCCGCATAAACATCGCTGGTGAAGTGCTTCTGGCTGCTTCTCTTTCAGACGATGCTTCACTTGGCTCTTTTGTTCACTTCACACTACACTGACATTTAAGCTTACTTTATTGTGTAGACTTCAATTGTAAGCACTCTCTTTCTAACACACACACACACACACGCACACACACACACACACACACACACACACACACACACACACACACACACACACACACACACAGTGGGAGCTTCACAGTTTCATAGGTGTTTTGACGAGAGGAGATAGCCTTCCTATTATTCTCACTAAATTCACACAGTGATTCAGTTTTTTTCAGCAGGTGGGAAGGATCTATATATGGTTTGCTATTTGATCTCTGGATCTTGAAAAACAAAACTGAGCCTTAATTCCAGATTCTTTATGGGAGAAGGAATGTTGGAATGCTTTAATAGCTGCCAAAAAGTCCTGCATTTTTTTTATTATTGTGATTGAATGTGTGTTTTATTTTTCCAGGCCAGTGTCAAATAATGCAGCGTCAACTGAGCAGCAGTAAAGAGCTTTCATTAGTGAGCCCTGTGAGAGCTGTTAATTCTGGTGTTGCGATGTGCCATTTTACTGTAATGATGGAAAAACACTCCGAAAAAATTGGATCAAGCCCTGTAATCACTTTACCACATTCCAGCTCTTCTCTACTCTTCCTCTAATTACTCTGAAAAGCTCCATAGAAGAATAGTATCACTTTTTTTTTTTTTTTAGCAATAGCTGATTCTGAAGGGAGACAGGTCTCCCTTTCTGTTCTGTGCCTTTTTTGTACAGCTTGTCTAAGTCAGTAAGATGAACTGATTGTGCTGGGCTGTGTTCATTCACCTCGAACTGCACTCTTACACTTGTGACTGCACTTTGAAATAAAATGCGTCTTATCCTAATAAGGTTTAACTCCAAAGTTCAATTAGGAAAGTATTGAGACTCACATTAGCGAGTCCAGTTTTTGGTCCGATCTTACATTTCTTTAATAAATTCTATTGATCTAATTTCTAAAACACATTGAAATCAAACAATACTAGAACAATTTAAATTAATAAATTAAGCCTTCCTATATATGGCAATTAGGAAGGTGCTTTGTATTCATTTTCCAAAGCTGGACTGAGATGGATGTGGTGTTGAATGATGCGCTGTGTTGTTGTGTCTGGGCTGACAGGCCATTGAGCACTAGCAGGGCATGAGGCCAGTGCTCTGCAGCTGGCCCTCTCTGTACTTCCTTTGACTGGGGCACGCTCCTCCCCCATTACCCCATAGAGCCATCCTTCACTGACACTCTGGTGGAACAGCTCTGTAAGTGGGCTGCGTTGTGTATGTCGCTTGGCGTAGGAGTGTGTTGTTGCACAGCCACTCAGTTTTGGAATTGAATGCAAGTTCCTGTGCAAGTTAAACAGTTGGGTTTCATTGACCATGTTCATTTGTATGCTGTGAAAACATCATCCAAACTTGTGCTGCAGGTATTTGATTTAACCTGTTGAGGCATTACATAATGAAATGGAAGCCTTGGGAACCTGTATAGTTATAACTCATTTAAAGTTTTACAGTTGACCATAATATAGCAGTGTTGGGTTCATTCGTATAATTTTTTTTTTTTTTTTTTTTTTTTTTACAAATAGAGGGTTGCATATTTTTTCAATCAACCCACACACATGCACACATATTGGCGGTTGGATCCTACGTGGCGTTTATAATCGCTTTATCAAAGAGCTCCATCTCACACCTGTTCTCTCTGAGTGACTGCAAAGTAAACATAGGAACTTCTAAAGAAAAGCAACTGCCTAGTTGTGGCTAAAAGAGAGAGTATGAATCCCTTGAATGTTTCTGCCATGTTACATTCATTTTGTTTTCTTTTATTCTACATTGTCAAGGTCTTGATGACAGTCTGCAGCAATATATTGCCAACTTTGAGAGGGAGAAGATTAGTGGAGAGCAGCTGCTGAAGATCTCTCATCAGGATCTGGAAGAGCTTGGAGTGGCTCGCATCGGTCACCAGGAGCTGGTTCTGGAAGCGGTAGACTTGCTGTGTGCTTTGGTCAGTACTAAAAATACAGATTTAGTAGACATACTCAGTTCCTTTCTTTTTCATATACACTATTGGGCTTTTATAAAGAAAGCATTGCACACAAGTGACTTGCACAGTAGGTCTTAAATTCCACTTTCAGGTACATTTATAGCTGCTAAATAAACCATAGGAAATATCATTTAAAGGTAATAATCAACAATGTTGATTATTATATAATAATAAGCACAATAACTGTTTGACCTCAAGACATCATTCTGTACATAAGATGTTATGTGACAGATAACTTAAATATGTTTTTTTTTTGTGAGGACCCTCAAAATAAGAGGAAAAAGATGATGAGTGTGTGTGTGTATCAGTGGTTGAGCTTTGAAAGGAAATGGGTAAAATTTTAATTACATTTTTAAACTATGATTATTATTTTTGCTGTTATTATGCCTTGAAAAATAGTTTTTGGGGAAAAAAGGCGAAGCCCTAGTTTGGAACAAAATATGAGAAGAAATGCCGTAGGCCCATAAACCCCTTGGATAAACAAATCATCCAGCATTTTCATGTTATTTTATTTATCTTCTATAATGTAAATTAGTCAAAGTACAGTATCTCTAAGCCTGAACTTAGATCTTATGATTTTGCATGACTGACCTGTTATAGAAGTAATTGTTCACTACAACAATCACCACTATATCACGTGAATGTGAACAAGTAGGAAACTGTGATAAATCCTATAATACTTGCACCACTAGAATTAGTGGTAGATCTCAGTCATAGAAATTCAAGACCTTCCTTCAGTGAAAGTATTCTGACTTCCAGAAAAAGTAATGTTAAATTGAAGTAAGGTATAGTGCCTTGGCAACTGTTGCTTGCCATCATCGCTGTATTTTAATGTTAGCGTTTTTTGTAGTTTTTTTTGTACAAGTCA